>PVJD01002876.1:0-183440 GCA_004026545.1 Mormoops blainvillei
GTGATTGAGAACAAAATAATGTTGACCTCATGGGCAGGAATACTAAGTAACTTTCATAAAGACTCATGAAACAGACAGGTATGTCTAAAAACCATGCCATTTGTTTTCACAGCACTTTACAGAGCAGATGTGCCCACGTGCCTGTGCCCTTCACGTGGCTTCTGATCATCTGAGAGCTTTATCTCTCTTGTCTGGCCACAGTGAGTTCTCTCGAACACACCTTCAGATTCCTGGCTGACATAGAGTCTCCTTTTCCTTCTAGCGCCTTCATCATCACCGTCTCCTTTTGAAGATTCTTTTTTCAACTCTCTCTTTTTCAAAAGATTACTTTGTCACAATTATTCAGGAAAGGGTTTTGCGCCTGTAGGAAATATTAATAGACTATTATGAGGTCCTACAACTAATTTTTCCACACATATCATCTGTCTTTGCATGGTTATTAAACTTCAACAATATTTCATGCAATGCTTCTCTGCTAAATTAATTTGGTTCCTTCTTTTCTGGCTTCTTCTTTTCTGTCCACAAGCTTTAAAATTAAATTGAATCTTCATAATTATAGCTTTTTGTTGTTCTCCTTCATATCTTTTTCTTTTTTTCAATTTCTCTATCAAAGGAGCAATAAAGACATAAAGAAGCAAAATTATAACTCTAAAAGACCCAAATGGTCTGGACTTTGATGGGCTTGAGGTTGGATGCCTTTTAAGTAGGAGGGGAGTGGGTGAAGAAATTCAGACCTGCCTGAAACATAGATAAATTGGCTCTGATTTATCCTGGGGCATTGGGAAAAAATGAGAATTGTTTTCTTAATCATGAAACTTTCATGGTTGCTGTAGCAGTCTTATTTGTGTCAAGTGACACTCATTTTAAAAAATAAATATTTTCTTTATATTTATACACACACACACACACACACACACACATATTTTTCACTCATGGTTAAATTTTTCCAAAGTCATGTGTAGTCTCACAACCCTTTTCTTAGGCACCAAGGAATGTTCAATTTTTATGTTACATATCTTGAAACTGGTGAATGAAGAACTGAAAGAACCTTAGTGCTTAGGGTTGACCCAGCCAGGACACCAACCAAGGGACTGGTACGGAGTGGAACCAGGAAAAAGGCTCCCATGGAGGGACTCTGAGAGTTTGAGGTAAGAGCCGGTGAAACTTCAGTAGGGAAATTGGACACTCAAACCCAAACACTGGAGAGTGTTGGGGGAAGGGACTTTCAACCCCTCTTCCACTTTCTGCCCCTGAGCTCACTATTTTATGAGCCTCCCCATAAGAGGGACACTACCAACCTAATGGGTCAGATGGGTGTATCTATCTGATTGGGCCCTGTTTCTTGGGGAGTGAGAATACTGTGCTTCAAAGGCCAGTGCTATGCTCAGCCTTTCCTCACATGGAAGCAGGGCCTCCTTGGGTAAGCTAGCCCATCTTTGTGAGTCTATCCTTTGAATCTTAACTGTTGGCCAGGTAGGGGGTCCAAGGCCCATCTTGGTGCTTGGTGCCTGTCTCTCCTTATTTCTTTAGCCAAAAAACTGCTTTCTTCAACTAGCTTCACAAAGGAAACTTGCATTTAGTAGTGTTGGTACTGGTTTAGTTATTAACAAGTAGATAATGTGATTCCTGTTCTGTCCCTGTGGCAAGCATGGAAAGGTGGGGCAGGGTTTCGGTGATCCTGGGACTCTGACCATAATGTCATAATACAGCTAACATTTTACCTCTCATCCATAAGAGAGAGACCAAATGTAAATGGGGAGTCAGGCAATATTTAGAGTTGGACAGAGACAGGATCACTGAGAGGACAGACATAGGATAAGGGTGAGCACCCTGGACCACTGTTTTGAATGTCAATAGCTATTTGCATTTCACAGTAATGGGCTGAGGATTTTATGGTGTCTGATGTGTCAGTCTGGGTAAAAGTTCAGAAATACTTCTCCATGAAAAAAATGATTTATTAAACAAACAGTAGTATAATCAAATCTCAGACAAATGCTTAATTTACTTAAGAAAATAAACTGAAACAGGATTAAAAAAACTTCTAGTTTTCCAACACTTGCAAAGCAAGAATTACCTGCAAAGTAAGAATTACTCTCTTGATCACAGAGAAAGGAGAACCTAGAGATGACCTAGTCCATTCTTCTCACACCGTGAAGAGATAAGACCAGGAGGAGTTGGCTGGAATTAAGATCCCAGGTCTCCCCAAACCCAAATCATACCCTACCCTCCTTATTCCTAGCACCATTCTTCTTCTCAGCTCCTTTAGTCTGCATTTAAACAGTAACATTGTATTTCCTTCCTAAGCCTCTATAATTCAGAATTTTACTAATTTAGTTTCAGCAATTCTGGATTAGAAAATTCTAACTAATGAAAACTACAATATCACACTCCAAGGGGTATGGCCAAAGACGTAAGAGACTACAGTTTTTAAGAAGTGGATTTGAATAATAACCTCAACATCTGAGATTTCTTTTGTGATGCTTTACTTTTGAGAGAAATTACCAAAACTTCTAATCACCCAATTAGTTTATTTGCCATGCCTGTAAATTAGAAACAGATACAATTTCCTCTTTTTTATAAATGGGCAAGCCAATTCTTAAAGTAGTTCTGTTATTTCCAAGCTGAGGGCCATTCCACAGTGAGACAGTGGATCACTGCTAAGCTCTATCTCTACATTCTCATAAAGGCCGTGGTGTGATCACAAAGCAGTGTGTCCAGGTAACTGATCCTCAGGGGCAAAAGAAGGAATCACCCAACTCTGGGTCCATCTGGTCACATCATGAGACCAGAGCTATAGGTATGTATATCTGATTGAATAGTAAGAGGTTCAGTGCAGAGATGGGGTGGGAGGGGGCCATCAATTAACAACAAATTTATTAACCTCCACTGAACCCAAATCAGATGGATTTAAAAGCTCAATCAATTTCATTAATGGGCATGAATCAGATACCTCCTCTGAAATGAGCAGGGGACTCACCTGGGAGGAAGATGCAGGTCCTAACCCCAGGTTACTCCCTCGTCCTCCACACACACCCCAGGCCCTAAGCAAGGCGGACTGAGAGGAGTGGTATAGTAGAATTAAGTGATAATATTCTAGCCACCATTTAGAGAATAATTGCTGTGCATCAGACTTTTTTTCTAAGTCTTTTGACTAGATCATTTTCTTTGACAAAGAGAAAAGTATGAGGAAAGAGGGAAAAGATAACACACATTCATTTAGTTAATCTGTTTCTTCATTCACAAACATTCTCAGACCAGCCACTCCCTTCCAAGAACTGTACTAAGATTAAGCACTGAGACACAGAGTGACTGGGACAAAGCTGACATTCAATAGAAAAATGTGCTGTGAATTATAAAATACAAGACAAGACTGAACAGTTTGCAGTGTATAATTCTGTTGGGGAGGCCCTCTGGGAAGGAGGGGTCTTTATGGAAGAACTGCTGTGTCAGCATCAGCTCCTGTTTTTACAGGAGTGGTGAGGGCATAAATGGGCAGCAGGGAGGCCCAGTGACCTGTTGGGTGAAGGAGCATCACATGCGAGTCTCAGGTGGGCTACCTGCCAGGGGCTGCCTGGGAGGCACGCAGGGGAACCTGGAGGCTGAGTGACTGGAGGGGTGGTTGTAGGAAAGGAGAAGGTTCAAATCCCCCCATGGTTGTGAGCCACACGTGTTCTGTCTGCCGTTTTCTTCACCAGTTCAGAGACCCTTGTCCTTCTGTCCCCTTCTGCCCTTTGCTAGCCGCCCCTTCTCTGTCACTAGCTTAAACTGTCCAAAGCTCAACTGCAGTCACACTAATAATAGCTAATACGCATGAAGACCCTGTGCTGTGTGCCATTCTAAGCTCTTTACAGATGTATAAACTAATTTAATCTGTACAACCCTAGGAGGTATGCACCATTATTATTACTATATTACAAATGTGACGATGAGACGCTGGGGTGTGACTCGTGTCAGGTCGCAGGGTAAAGGGAAGGGAAAGGAGCACTTGGAACCCAGGCAGCCTGGCCCTGGAGCCTGCAAACTGAGTGGCCAGGCCAGGCCCCGCTGCCTCTTGCGTTATCCTCTGGTTCAAATGCATACCCTAGCTCACTACTCATTGCCACGTAAACCCAAACCCGGCTCCCACTGTCCGCGGTGGTCAGTCATTCTACTCCAGCGGGCACACAGAATTACCTAACATCCTTTTAACATTCATTAACGCCCTTGGCTTCTTGCTTTGTTTTCCACTCCCTCCACCAGGAAGGCCCTTTCCTTTCCAGCTCCAAATCCTACCCATGTTCAACAGCTAGCTGAAAGGCCAGGTGCTCTATAAAGACTCCCTTGATTCCTGAGTTGAAAAGATGCTCTCCTTCCTCTGAACTCTCCTAATGTTTTTAAATTCGCACTCTTTTAATCTTGACACTCTCATATTACAGACACTTGCAGTGCTTTATAAAATAGCTAAGATGTGTGTGCTTTATTTCTGCTTGATCTGTAAGCTTCATGAGTCTCTCTTGTCTGTGTTCCTCCCAAACCCTACCCAAGTTTCTGTAACTGGTCTGCACTCAAGTCCCCTCCATCCCCTACACTCCGACACTCATATTCATTTGGCCAGTGCCCATGACATGATTAATACTCATGGCTAACACTCAGGTGTCCTGGCTTGCTCAGGACTGTGCCGTTTAACATCTGTGGTTTGGGTGTCATTATCAATAGTAGACCCTCTCACTTTCAAAAGTGTCACAATGTGGAAAACAAATCATGGTTACCCTGCTAAAGGCCACTCTCTAGACAGGGCAGTGTGACATTGTATTATTGTGGTAAAGAGCTTGAGCTCCGAGGTCAGACTTCTTGGGTTACAAACTGAAGTCTACCACTTACTGGCCTTGTAACCCTGGGCAAGCGTGCCTTGAAACCTTCTGTAAAGTGGGTATAACAGCAATCCCTCACTCTCAGGGGTATCCAACCTGTGGCTCGTGGGCCGCATGCGTCCTAGGATGTCTGTGAATGCAGCCCAACACAAAATTGTAAATTTACTTAAAACACTATGAGGTGTTTTTATGATTATGTGTTGTAATGTATTTAACGTGTGGTCCAAGACAACTCTTCTTCCAGTGTGTCCCAGGGACGCCAAAAGGCTGGACACCCCTGCTAGGTAATTAGGAGGATCAAATGAATTAATCGTAAGGCTTGCCTGGCACGCAATGACAGTGCTCACCAATAGAGGACCCATTTGTTTGGGCATCCCTTTGCGAAGCTGTTTACCAAGTGTTGTCTTTGTTCATAGATCTGTGTGTGACAGTTGTGCTTAATATTGTAACCATGAAATTGAATTAAATGTTATATAAGCTGATGATAAGTGTGGAAAAGAAGAACTGTTGCTTCTATGAACGTTAAATTAAAGGCGTTGGACTCAATAAAGGCGAGTCACAAAAAATAGCTGTTGAATTAGATGTGGGAAAAATTACTATAAGAGATTGAGGAAAAAAATAATGAACATCTAAAAAGTTTCTGCATTTTGATTTCTTTTATAAGTTGACTTTATGTTCTTGCTGTACTTAATAGAGGCTGAAACTGGAAATTGCAGGTGATGTGTTTCTACGGGTGTGATTTGTATAAGACAGGGAAGGCTGAACTCCATTAGTGCATGTACTTTAAAAAACCTTGGCCCACATCAAAATTCTGGTGAATAAATGTACATTTGTGTGCTTTAGTTAAAATAAAACATGCAAGGTATGCATATGTATCTTTTTTAAAAAGCCTCACAGCTTTAGTGGACTTTTTCAGTAACCTCTATCTCCCATCGGGAATGTGTTAGATAAAAAGGCATGTCTTACCACTTTGTGAATTAATGAGTGAACAAATGCATGAGATTAGAGGGTGGTTGCAGAAAATGCTGTTGGCTCTGCTCATTTTCTCTTGGTCCACATCTCCTCATATCAAACCTGGTTATTATGGATACCTAGCACTTTCTATCTGAGAGCTTTTGTTTTTGGCTGTGGGAAAGTCAGGAATGAGTGTGGGAGAGTCAATTCCCCAGAAATGAGCCTATCCAAGAACAGGTGGTGACTTTGTAAATAAATGACTCACCTCCTCACCGAACCATCGAGCTACCGCTGAGGTGTATTTCACACAGTGTCCCGGCATTCCCCAGGTGCCCGCCGCGGTAACTCACCAGATAGCGCAGCCTCTACTGGCAGCCTCCCCGCCTCTGCCTCACTTTCTTACTCCCTCAGTGATGTTTTCTAAAATCATCTCCCAGAAAATCTACTTGTTCTTGAATTCTTGTGTCAGAGTCTGCTTCAGAGGGTCCCCAAACTAAGATGTAGGCCCAAGCCTCAGGGCCTGGGACAATGGCTTTGACAGAGAAGATGTACAATAGAAGAGGCGCAAACTTGATCAAAACAACACCACAAATGTACTCCGAACAAGTTTTTAAAGAAACAGTTGATTTGATCAAGGTGGAAACAAAATATTTAGATTTTTAGGTCAGTAAAATGTTACCATTTTATTTGTTACCAGATCAATTAGCAGAATACTAAAAAAAATTCCAGTTTCTTTCCTGTGCCCTTTGAGAAGTTCGAGCCACAAGAAGCTTCTGATGCACACTTTAGAAAGTCAGTAAGCTCTGCTCTATTTCCTGTTCTCCTGTATTCCGATCCAACAAGGAGGTTTTTCTCTAGGAGGTCTATATGGACCTGCTGTAGCCTCGGGCTGGCTGAGGGGCAGGGCAGTGGGGTGGTCCCTGCAGTGGGTCCTCTGGCTCCCAATAGTGGGTCAGAGAACCCCCTCTGAGGCTCGGTAGGCTCTCCTAATAAAAGAGCCTAAACCCCGAGTGGTTCTAATGTAAATAACTACGTCTGAAAACCTCTAATTCCCCAGCTCACCCCCACCCTACCCTGAGTGCATGGCTTATGCTATGTATTCCAGGATGAGCGTAAGGCCCCAGGCACCATGCCAGGCCTGATGAGGTCTGCAGATTCATGTGAGCAGCAGCAGCTGCCTGGGATGTTATCCAGCGCTCCATCAGACCTCAACAACTGTCCTGGGATGGCGGTGCTGGCTGAGACTGCCCGCTGTGGCAGGCAGAAGCCCACACACACCTGTGGTTAATCCCCCAGAGCAGCCGTCCCACAGTTGAAGAGCAGGCAACATCGGGCTGGGAATGGAGAGGTGAACAAACATTGTCCAGTGCCCTGCCAATTGCCAGTCACCTCATTCTGGGTTTTTTTTCCCTTTGGACATTTTTGGTTTCCTGAAATTAATTATTCAACAGGAGGTGACAGCCAGTGTATAGCAGCACTGTTGGTACAGAGAATAAAGAGGCACATTGGACACAGCAGCTGCACCTCCCAGACCCTGAAATTTAAGATCTTTATAAATGATCTGTTAAAACTATAGTGACGATAAGCTTATGAATCATGATCTATATTAATCAGGGCTGCTGATATGGAAAGATTAATTGAAACGTGCAGTTCTACACAAATGATAAAGTGGTAACAATTTAATATCAGACAAGAAGAGTGAAGAAATTACACTCCAAGCTTCATGCATCATTACTATGGATATTAATATTTTACCCAGCGCAACAGCATCAGGAATCATAATGAAAATCCATAAGTGGCGCACAGACATGATTAAATACAACAGTCTTTAGGAGCTGTTTGGTGGCAGCAGTTGGGCCATATTTCACTCGGAGGCTGGTGATTCCAGTGATAGAGTCTAGACAAGGGTGATTAAAAATTGTTCCTCCTCAAGGCTGTTAACCTTTTACTACTAAAATGAATTTCTTTGATTTTTAAATTATGTCATTCTCTTTGCTCTTTTCAAAATCAAGCTTGATCCCAAAACTTGACAGGATGCTGGGTCCTTAGCATAGGGACAGTCAAAGCAAAATTTCTCAGCTTTAGTCCCCTGCCCTAGGCTGTGGCATTAGTCAGGTCATGCAAAACAGAGGGCCATTGTCTACCTTGACTGGGGCTAGCTAGAAAGGGGGAAGGATGAGCCGTCAGAGGCCCTGGGGGAGTTCCCAAAGTCAAGAAGTTGATCGGGCTGATTTCCTTACCCAACCTTATCAGAGCGGAGATGGACATTACTTCTTCTGAGATCCTATTCTCACTGGTATAATTAGTTCATTCATTCAATCACTCATCCAACCAACAAGCAAACAAACATGCACCCACACCTGGGAAGTGCAGAAATCTGCCCCAACAAGCACATGTTCTAGGCTTCGGCGATGTCAGCGTGAGGGTTTTGATAATGGATTTGGAAAGAATCCAGAAGTACTCCTTGTAAGACTACTTCATCTACCCTGTGAAATCTTCACTCTCGCTGATAAGTCAACAGACTCTCCAAACCCTTTTCATCTTCTGCTAAAATGGAGAGGTCACTGTATATTTGCAGTAGTGACATTCATTACCACCTCAGGTGGTAATAAGAAATACAGTCCATTCTCTTAAGGACATTGCATCTGTCTCCTCAATGTTCTGGTTTCTTCAATCTCTAGAGTAGTGGTTCTCAAATTTTAGGGTGTGCACAGTATCAACTGGGGAGGGAAGGGATTGTTAAAAATGTAGTTTCTAAGAGAAGGTGATTTCTGAAATTCTTTTGCTAAATAGCTCTCTCATTTCTGAAGCTCTGCCCTGTAACTTCAGCCACCTCAACCCCCTGAGCTCCCGTTTATCCCCCCCACCTAGAGAGATCATGTGCTCGGCTTAGGGCTTCCTTTGCCGCTTTACGGTGTGGAATATATTTTCAGGCCAAGAGTTGGGGTGATCATAGTCACCTTATTTGTTTTATTTCTTACATGGATCACAGTTCTGTGCTGCTTGTTCCCCAAGCCTGAAAACAGTACTTTACTGGGTTTTGTCCAGTTTTCTAGTGGTTTACGGCCGCAGGGTAAATCTGATCATAGTTCCTTTCTTGTAGCTTAAAGTGAAAGTTGCAACCATCAGTTTATATCTCCAACCTGGCAATGATGCCCAGATTTCCATCCCTGCCAACTTTTCTATCTCATGTTCTACCACTATCCACTTCATTCATGAGGCTCCAGCTGTAACTCAGTTTTCTTCTGTCCCCTAATACACCAAGCATCTTCCAAATGTGGGCCTTTGCACTTCTTTTTTTCTGCCTAAAATACCCTTCTCATTCAGGTTCCAGCTCATATGTCACCTCTTCTGAAAGTTTACCCTGACCACTTAGCTTAAGTGAACCTTTAATATCCCAATCTACTATATCGACTATTTTTAATTTACATTGACTTCATTAATACTCGAAATTGCTTATATATTTGCTTACATGTTTACTTTTTGTTATCTGTCACTAGAATAAAATTTTCATGAGGTACGAAGCATGTTTTCCTTATTTATCTTGTATCTTTAGGGTCTAGAACAGTGTGATAGATGCTCAGATATAGTCATTGATTGATGAATGATTGAATAAAAAATGTGGGAGGTATATAAAAAAGAAAAAAATTCAGGTTGAAGGTAGTGATGGGGTTTGTTGGAAAATCAATCACAAGAACAGGGAGCCTTGCTCTGGTTGAGAAATAAATTAACCTTTTAACTTTTGGACTTTGGTTTAGTCAAATATTTGGGCCTTCCATAGCCTTGCAGTGAGACAGTTAACACTACAAATTTTGAAGTTTGGAAGACCTGAGTTTGGGTCTTAGCTTTACTCTTTGGGAACTATGGGTATGAACCTCAGTTTCTTCTTCTATACGAAAATCCACTAGGGTTGTTGTGAGATGATGTAGGCGTGTGGTGCAGTGCCTGGCTCACAATTCAAATGACCAAACACAGGCCTTGAAGTAGCTGTTTAGTAGATTCAGGGAGATTAAAAGCAAGATTCAGATTTGTTTTTCACTGGGAACTGATAACCATACCATATAAATTTTTTATAGCACTGCAAAATTTAATAATCAAATTAAAGAACTCATTGAACAAGTTTGCTATTAGACTATTCACATCTAAGGGGGCCTCGGCAGACTAGAGACAGATAAGCAGCAAGCGGCACTAATGAGACACAGAGAGCCAACATCGTAGGAACGGGGGATTATAAGAGAGACAGACAACACAGGGAAACACCCTAATATATGTATAATTGGAGTCAGACAGAATGGTTGAAAATGGTAATAAAAAAGAGCTTGCCAAAACCCATGAATGACATTGAGCCACAGATATAAGATGCTCTGCAAAATACTGAAACAGATATAGAAAAATCCACACCTAGGCATGTAGTAAAACTGCTTAAATCCAAGCACACATAAAAATTCACAAGCTGTCAGAGGGGAAAAAAAGATGGGTTATTTTCAAAGGAAAAAAATTAGACTGACAGGTAACCACTTAATAGAAACAATTGAAAACAGAAGACCGTGAAATGATATCGAAGTGTGAAATAAAATAAACACCAAACTATAATTCTATATCTAACAAATATCTTTCAAGAAGGAAAGTGAAATAAAGATATTCAACCAAAATTGAGAATTTGTCACCAGGAAACCCAGCAGGAAAGGTGTTCTTCAGGCAGAAAGAAAATGGTAGAAGTATGGAGATAAAGGAAGGATGAAGACCAGTGAAAATGATGTAGGTGAATAGCAACGAACACTGTCTATATAAAAAATCATAATGTGTTATTAGGTTTAAAATACATAGAACATTAAAATGCATGAAAACAATGGTATAAAAGTGAGGGAGAGTATTTAGCTGTGGCTAAAGAGTTCTGATGACTTTGCATTGCCTGGGTAAAGAGAATAACACCAATTAATGGTACATGCTTATAACTAAAGGATGCATGTGGCAATTTCTAGCATTATCATTTTAATACTTTAGCAATGCATAATTTCCAAGATAATGATGGGGAAAATGGAATCATAAAAAACACTGAAAACTATTTTTAAGGGCAGAAGAGGTTAGGAGAAAGAAATAGAACAGGTATGATAAATTTAACCTGAATGTATCGATAATTACATTAAAATGAAACAGACTAAATGCTTTAATGGAGAGATTTTCAGGCTGAATAAAAACTAAAACTTGTGTTTTCTTTTATAAAGAACATATGTAAAACTTAAAGATAAAAAATGTTAAAGGTAAAAGAAAACAGTAATTAAAAGAAAGCTGATGTATTAATATCAGATAAAGTAGACCTTAGGAAAAAAATTATTACTGAAGATAAAGATCACTTTGTAATGAAATGTTTAATCTTAATAAATATATGATAATTATAAATTTATATACACTTAATAAGATGGAATCAAAACATGCAAAAATTTACAGAACTATAAGGAGAATTGGATAAGTCCATGATCACAACAGGTGATTATTCTGTATCTTCAAATGACTGACTTGAAAAAATGAGCCAAAAGATCTGTAGAGTTACAGGAGATATGAACATGTATGGGTATTCCAGTCACTGTCTACAGATAGATATATGGGGGGTGGGCATAAAAAAGACCCCAGAATTTATTTATAAAAATTTGTATACTTATTCTTACCTGTTTAAACTTCAGTCATCTTCAAGGTACTCTCCATTTGATAAATACACCTATCGAAATGTTTTTTTCCATTGCTCAAAACAGTTTTTTGATCTTGTTGGTCTTAATGCCTTTTAGTGCTTCTGTTGTTTTTTTGTTGTTGTTGTTGTTTGTTTGTTTGTTTTACCTCTTCCACATCAGCAAAACATTTCCTTTTAAGTGCTTTTATTCATCTGGGGAAACAAAAACGTCACTTACGGCAAGATCAGGTAAATAGGAAGGGTGGGGCACAGGGGCCATGCCTTTTTTTGGTTAAAACTGCTGAACACTCAGTGCAATGGGGACAGTGTGTTCCTAAATCATCCATCACGAAAAGGGCAAACGTGTTGAAAGATCCTTCAAAAAAAATTCACTGAAGCTGAACACAGCCTCTCACAACAAAACCAGCTGGTGCACTGATACAGATGGGTTCCTAGAGCACTCATCTAGCAGGGGAAGCCTGTACTACAAGGGACCCTCCCTACAAAAGATAATCCCATTTTTTGTGTGCATGTCCCCACTCATTTTTAAATCACCTATGGAACATTTATAAAAATTGACTTATATGTTAGGCCAAAGCAAGCCTCAACAAATTTCAAAGGATTGAAATTATAGGGAATCTGTTTTCTGATGACAACTAAACTAGGAACAAGATTAATAATGCAATTAAAAGTATATGCCTATATTAAAAAGAAAAAGAAAGATCTTAATTCAACAATTTAACCTAATATCTTAAGACACTGAAAAAAGAGGAGCAAAGTAACCAGGAAAAGAAGAGGCAAGTCTCAAATGACTGAAATCAAAAATGAAAGAGGGAATATTACTACTGCCCTTACAGAAATAAAGAGTTATGAGCCTACTATAAACAACGGTGTGATACAAACTAGAGAACTTAGATGAAATGTGAAATTTTCAGAAAGACACAGGCTCAAGAAGAAATAGAAAATATCAATAAACCTATAACAAGTGAAGAGATTGAATTAGAAATTTAAGAAATACTTCTCACAGACACACACAAAAAATCCAGGACCAGATGTCTTCATAGGGCAATTATACCAAACATTAAAAGAAGAATTAATATAAAAATTTCCCTAAAATTTCCAAATAATAGAAAAGGTGGGAACACATTCCAGCTTATTCTATGAAACCAGGAACACTCTGACACAAGAAAAAAAGCCAGATAAATACATCACAAGAAAAAAAACTACATATCAATATTTTTGAATATAGATGCAAATACCTTCAACAAAATGCTATCAAATTGAATACAGGTATATGTAAAAAATATTGTATACCACCCAAGTAAGACTTGTATATTAGGAATACATATAATCTTATATGTTAGGAATACATATAATATAGTTTATCTCAGGAATACATCATTGGTTTAACATCTGAAAACCAATTGATAGAATACACTATATAAATAGAATCTTTAAAAGCATCATACTTAATGGTGAAAGGTTGAATGTTTTCCCTCTAAGATCAGAAACAGAACAAGGATGTCTGCTGTCATTAATTTTATTCAATATTGTGCTAAAGGTTTTAGTCAGTTCAAGGAAAAGAAGGAAAAGGCATCCAGGAGGACTTCCAGCCAAGACGGAGGCATAGGTGGATACACTTTGTTTCCTCACACAACCAAAAGAAGGACAACAACAAATTTAAAAACAAAAAATAACCAGAACTGCCAGAAAATCAAACTATATGGAAGTCCAACAACCAGGGAGTTAAAGAAGAAACGTTCATCCAGACTGGTAGGAGGGGCAGAAATGGGAGCCAGGGCAGAGAGGACATGTGGAAAGGCTGAAGCTGGAGGACCAGGCAGTCCCACACCCCACATTTGCGGCAGATAAACTGGGAACAACAACTGCAGAGTGAGAGAGACCACTCAACCCAGGGTTCCAGAGTGGGAAAAGAAAGACTCAAAACCTCTACTGGTAAAAACCTGTGGGGTTTGCGATGGTGGGAGAAACTGCCAGCCTCACAAGAGAGTTTGTTTGAGAGACCCACGGGGTCCTAGAACGTACACAAACCCACCCACTTGGGATTCAGCACCAGATAGCAGGGAAAGTGACTGAAAGCTGGACAAGAGCCAAGCAAGTGGCATTGTTCCCTCTCAGACTCCTCTCCCACCTACAGTGTCACAAGGCAGTGACGTGGATTGCCCTGCCCTGGTGAACACCAAAGGCTCCACCCCTCACAATATAATAGGCACACTGAGACAAAAAAATATGACCCAAATGAAAGAACAGATCAAAGCTCCAAAAAATAGAACTAAGCACAAAGAGATAGTCAGCCTAACAGATGCACAGTTCAAAACACTGATAATCAGGATGCTCACAGAAATGGTCAAGTATGGTTGCAAAATGGAGGAAAAAGTGAAGGCTATGCAAAGTAAAATAAAGAAAAATACACAGGGAACCAACAATGAAGAGAAGGAAATCAGGACTCAAATCAACGATTTGGAGCAGAAAGAAGAAATAAACATTCAAGCAGGACAGAAAGAAGAAATAAGAATTCAAAAAAATGAGGAGAGGCTGAGGAACCTCTGGGACAACTTTAAATACTCCAACATCCAAATCATAGGGGTGCCAGAAGGAGAAGAGAAGAGCAAGAAATTGAAAACTTACTTGAAAAAAATAATGAAAGAGAACTGCCCCAATCTGCCAAAGGAAATAGACTTCCAGGAAGTCCAGGAAGCTCAGAGAGTTCCAAAGAAGTTGGACCCAAGGAAGCGCACACCAAGACACATCATCATTACATTACCCAAGATGAAAGATGAGGAATCTTCAAAGCAGCAAGAGAAAAGCAGACAGTTACCTACAAAGGAGTTCCCATAAGGCTATCAGCTGATTTCTCCAAAGAAACCTTACAGACAAGAAGGGGTTGGAAAGAAGTATTCTAAGTAATGAAAGGCAACAGCCTACACCCAAGAATACTCTATCTGGCAAAGCTATCATTTAGAATGGAAGGGCAGATAAAGTGCTTCCCAGATAAAGTAAAGTTAAAGGAGTTCATCATCACCAAGCCCTTATTACATGAAATGTTAAAGGGACTAATCTAAAAAAAAGAAGATGATCAAAAAAATACGAAGAGTAAAATGACAAAAAACTCACAGCCATCAACAACTGAACCTAAAAAACAAAGAAACTAAGCAAACTGCTAGAACCGGAACAGAATCACGGGAATGGAGATCACATGGAGGGTTATCAGCAGGGAGAGGGAGACAGAAGAATGGGGGAAAAGGTACAAGTAATAAGAAGCATAAATGGTAGGTACAAAATAGACAGGGGGAGGTTTAGAATAGTATAGGAAAGGGAGAAGCCAAAGAACTTACATGTACAGCCCATGGACGTGAACTAAGCCGGCGGGGATGGCGGGGAATGCTGGTGTGTGTGTGTGGGGAGGGGGATAGAGGGAAATAAAGGGGAGAGAAAAAATGGGACAACTGTAATAGCATAATCAATAAAATATATTTTAAAAAAAGAAGGAAAAGGCATCCATATTGGAAAGGAGGAAATAAAACTATCTCTACTTGCAGATGACAAGGTCTTGTGTATAGGAAGCTACTAGAACCTACTAGAACTAATAAATGAGTTCTGTAAGGTTACAGAGTTCATTAATGTACATTGATCGACTATATTTCTGTACAATAATAATGAGCAAACAAAAAATAACCTTAAGAAGACGATTTCACTTACAATAACATGAAAAGAATAAAATACTTAGAATTAATTTCATAGAAGTGTACAACTTATACTTTGGAAAGTATAAAACTTTGTTTAAGGGAATTAGTAAAGACTTAAGTAAATGGAAAGATGTCCTATATATATGGACTGGAAGATTTATTATTAAGATGCTAATATTCTCCAAATTGATGTAAATATTCAATAAAATCTCTATAAAAATCCCAGCTAACTTCTTTACAGAGGTACATAAGCTGAGCCTATAATTCACCCGGAAATTAAATGGATCCAGATTAGCCAAAAAATATTGAAAAAGAACAAAGTTGTAGGACTAATACTTCCTGGTTTCAAAATTTACCACCAAGCTACAATAATCAAAACAATGTAGTGCTACCTAAGACTAGACACATAGCTCCACAGAAAGGAATTGAAAGTCCTGGGAAAAAATCCATGAATTTGTGGTCAGTTGATTTTCAGCAAAAATGCTGAGATGGCCCAATAGGTAAAAATAGTCTCTCATCAAATGTTGCTGGGACAAATGGATATTCACATGCAAAAGAATGACATTGGACCACTGCCTCCCACCACGTATAAAAATCAACTAAAAATGGATCAAAAATCTAAATGTAAGAGCAAAAACTATAAGACTTTTAAAAGAAATCACAGGCATAAATCTTAGTGACCTTGGATTAGGCAATGCTTTCTTAGACATGACAACAAAAGCACTAGCAACTGAAAAAAATAGATAAATAGAATTTCATCCAAATAAAAAACTTGTACTTCAAAGGACACTGTCAAGTAAATTTAAAAAGAACCCACAAAATGAAAGAAAATATTTGCAAATCATATACCTGATCAGTATAGTATCCAGTATATATAAATATCAATAACAATAAAACTTAATAATGAAAGGGTGAATAACCCAATTAAAAATAGGCAAAAGGAAATGTTGAATAGAGACATACTATGGTTGAAAGAAAAGACTTGAAGTTGTAAGGATGGCAATTCTCCAGAAATTTAATTTGTAAATGCAAATAAATGTCAATCAAATGCCCAAAATGATATTTTGTGAAACTTGAAAGGATGAATCTAAAGTTTACCTAGCAGAGAAAATGCACGTGAAGGAACCAAGAAGTGAATTAAGGAGAACAATGAAGGAATTTTTGCCTACCAGATATTAACACATTTTATAATGTCACAGCAACTTAAACATTTTGATTTGGTACTCAAATAGACAAGGTAATCAAAGAACCCAGCAACAAACTAAGAGACATTGTAATTAATAGCTTTTTGTAGCCCTTCTAAGAGCCTTGGATTAAACTTGACCCCCGCCCCCACTTGTCAGCAGCAAGAAGATGGAGTAATTCAAGCAGAATGCATTTGCTAAAATGTCTGTCCAGTGCACACAGGCTATGAGAGACTGAGTTCTGTTGTATTCCTCAAAGAAATGCTGGTAGAGAGAACAGATGAGGCAACATGTGAATTTGGGGATACTGACAGAGTCGGAGGAAAAATAGTAGGTATGGTGTGTCCCAGGCATTTAAATAGCACCAAAGCTCATCCACTTATAAATTCTTTATTTGTTTACCATCCAATCCAAATGTGTCTGGTACTGTCCCCAAGGTGAAAGTGACTAAACTATATGGAAATTGTCCTTCATTAGTGTTCACTTAATATTTAGTGGCCTTATAATAATTAACATGAAGAAGGGTGTCTCTAATCAGGGAACTTAAGAATGGACATTTTTCCTGGACATTGTCTGCTTTCGGCTTAGTCTTCTGTGTTTGAAAGGACATGACAACTTGTGGTCTTTTCTCTCTTTAGTTTATTTCTGCCCATCAACTATATCAGGACAACTGATATAGAGTTATTGAAACCAAGCCTGTCCAAAAAAATGTTTCCCCTTTTTGAAAGACTTCTCATGCAAATGCAATCGTAACATATTTCACTATACACTACTATAATTTTTATTCTAATACAGCAATAGTCCTTCAATTTATCAGATCCCTTTCATAAAAGAAGTTAGTATATGATTCATATGTCACTTAAGGAGTGAAGAAAGAACAGGCTGATTGTTAAATGGTGTTGGGACAATTGATTATTAACTTTTTAAAGTTAGATTACTCCCTCACACAATGACTTAAGTTAATTCTAGATGAACCAAAGAAACATGCATCAAAAACAAAAGTGTAAAGTTTCAAAAGCATATATGTGAAAACATTTTATAATCTTTGAATGGTGTAGCACAGGGTTCCATTGTAAAAAATGGAGATGACATTAGTTATTTTAAGAGAAAAATATTTAGTGTAGAAAATTAGTTTCTTCCAAAATCTATGAAACGGATGGCTAGGTAGGGCCTAAGTTTGTTCTTCTGGAACAACACCCAGAACTGGGAAGCTTCCTCTCTTGCGCTCAGGGGACTCAACTCCAGGAACTCAGCATCCGAGCTGTGACATACAGCGAAGGGAACTGCTTTTAATGGTCTGTGGACAGATGGGTGTCTGTGCCTATCTACTGATACTCATAAATGCAGTGAACAGACAGCCCAGGTTCCAAATCTTCTATGAGGACATCTAATTGGCAGAACCTAAATCACTCCTGTAATTCAAATTGCAGAGGTGTCTAAGAAATGTAGTTTTTAGCTTCTCAGCCTCTACAATGAAGGGAGGCACACTAGAAAGAGGATGAAATGGTTAATGCATAGATGTGGAAAGATTTCCTTAACAAATAACAAAGGGAGAGTAAAGCTGAGTGTTTTCATTGCCCACCCAAAAGCCGTTGTACCTTTCTTTGCTGGCTATGACTGATACTGATAATTGTTCTTCCTATATCCATTCTTCCCATTTCACTTTTCTATTCAATGCAGATATTAGTACCAATAGCCATGTGCCCAGTTAAAAGATTAATTCTTAGCCTCCCTTAAAGCTACAAGTAGACAATTCAATGTTAGTTGCTGTTAGATGGAGTTTTGGAAAAAATCTTGTAAAAGGGACTGACTCAATTAGAAGTGGCACTATTTTTCCTTTTCCCCTTTCTTCCTGAGTGGAGCATGGACATGAGGACTAGAGCTCCAGCAGCCGTTCTGGAGCCTGAGGCAACCATGAAGGCGGAAGTCAGGACTGAGGCTGGTAGAGTAGGAACCGAGAAGGAGTCACTGCACCAGAGCTGATTGCCTGCCTCTGTCTATGTTCTACATGAGAGAGAACTAAACTATCTTTTTTAAAATGCTTTTTATTTAGGTGTCTTTATTTTATGTACTTAATACTGATAGTCATACAGTAGCTAACTTTTCTTTTTTTTTTAATACCCTTTCCACCTCTACATGTTTCAGAGGTAAGTCCTAATTTATGGCAATAATTTAATCCCATTCCCCTCATTAGTAAGTGTTTTGGACACGGTCATGTGACCAAGTTCTGACCAATTACACATGAGGGGTGGAGTTGGAAAGCTTTTTGAGAAAGGTTTTCTCGTTGAGGTAGAAACTGTTCCTCTTCCTCAGCTGATGCCGTATCCAGATGTGATGTGAGAGCTGACTTGTGCCTGTAAGGGACACTTACCTATGGGCCACTATAACATGCTGAGGATCGAGAAGGGAAAAAAGAGCCCAAGATTTCTCCAATATTGTTGAACCACTTGAATTAACCAACCCTGGAGCTGCCCTACCTATGGACTTCTTGTTATTTGAAATAATATATCTTGGTTATTCTGAGGCCAGTTTTAGTTTGGTTTTCTGTTTCTTTCAAGTAAAGATATTCTAAGTGATATCTAACTCACACTCAACAGCTGTGACTACTTTGTAGTGTACTCTTTAATATGACGTAATCATAAATCTCATAATAGTTACCATTAATTGAGCTCCTTCAAGGTGCTAGATAATGTGTGTATTTAATGCTCACAATAGTTCAACATTTTGGATACTTCTTTAATCTCTACTTTAAGAGGGTAAACTAAGCCTTAGTGATTTTCCCAAGGTTATATATAACTAGTATGTTGTAAAAGTAAAGTTTGAGCCTGGATTGTCTGATTCCAGAGCAAACAACCCCCCTCCTGCGAACTTTCCATTATGAAGGTGTCATAAACAATAATAAAACAAGTGACAGACTGCAAGTAAATATTTGCAACTTATATAACAAATCAAAGATTAATGTTAATAATGTATAAATAACATCTACTGATCAGCAAGAAAAAGTCAAATTACCTGATAGAAAAATGGGTAAAGTGTTTCACAGAACAATAAATACACGTGCCCAATGAAGACGTGGAAAAAAACTCAATGACATTAGTAATTCAGTAAATGCAAATTAAGTAAGTAAATGCAATTTAAAGTAATAGTGGCATGGCATTTTTTACTCTTCCAATTATCAAATTAAAAATGTTTTTAATATCCAGTGTGCATGAGGGTACAGACAAGGAGCCTCTGTAAAATATTGTTGGTGAGAAAAGCTAGAAAATCCTTTTTGGAAGGTAAATTTGCAATATAGAGATCAAAAGCTAAAATTTTAAATCTTTATACTGTGTCCCAGATATTCTGCTCCTGGGTCTTTCTCCTATAGAAATAAACCTATTTCAGCAACATGGATTTAGCATTAGTTAAAACAGGCAAATTCTAAATAATATAAATGACCTATAACTGGGGAGTGGTCAAAGAACTGATGGCCTGCCCATACTGTACATGTCAGAGATCTTCAGAGAAACAGAGCCAGTATAAATCTCATTACTTCTAGATTTATTATATGGGATTGGCCCATGTCATTATAGAGGTGGACAAGTCCCAAGACCTGCAGTCAGCAAACTGGAGACTCAGGAGAGCTGATGGTATAGCTCCAGTCTGGAATCCAGCAGGTCGAGACTCAGGAAAGGTAGGAAGGAATTGATGCCCCAGCCCAAAGACAGACATACAAGTGGAGTTCCCTCTCACCCTGACATCTTGGTCTATTCAGGCCTTCGACTATTTGGATGTGGCCATCTTCTTTACTCAGTCTACTGATTCAAATGTTGATCTTATCCTGAAATGCTCTCAAAGACACACTCAGAATAATGTTTGACTGAATATCTCGGCACCCCATGGCCCAGTCGAATTAACATGTTTAATTAACCCTCAAACATAATGTGAAATACTACATGGTCTTTAAAAAAATGAGGTACATCTGTATAATTTGACTTGAAAAGATTTCCAAGCTATATTGTTAAAAGAAAAAAATCACTGAATAATAATAGAGTGTTATTCTTGTATGCATGTGCATATGTTAGCTTTATATATTTATGTATGGACATTTTAACACAAGGAAAAGGTCTAGGATCTTATTATTTTGGACTCTAAGTTTCAAGCAACAGACACTTCTCTCTAAACCAGTGAATTTAGATCCTGGTAAGTGGGATTGAGGGCTCAAACAGTTATCAATGGGACTTTCCCCTCCCCATCCCTCAGATCTTCCTTCTGTGGGTGTGATTCCTCCAGGGCTCGGGAAGATGGCCACTGAATGTCCCAGGTTTATACATGAGAAGATCCTTCTTGGTACTCTAAAGCCACACCCCATATTGCCCTACATGCATTCTGCTATCTTATCCACTAATGCTAATTTATTTCCAATTAAGGATGAATAGAAAACTCCCTAAGCAGCTCTCTGATAAGTAACTTACAAGGCAAGTGAACATGATGATAATGAGAGCATCACTGATAGGATAGCACAGCAACACACAACACTTCAGGCAACAATGTTCAGAAAGTTGACCCAGGGACTGGTCGTAACCAAGGGGCTTCCTCAGCAAGCCCCCTGATGGGGAGGGAGGCCTTCTGTATAGCTTCCAGCTCCAGGACATTTATAAACTATGGGTATAAAGTGAGGGTAGACCAAAGAGACCACTACAAGCCTTTGCTGCTACTAAATAAAAAATGGTGAAACAAGGCACCTGATCTCATTTTGGCTTTATTTCTGTGATCTAGAGTTTTTCTAGAACTGCACCTCACTCAGAGTATTTCTAAACACTCAGAGCACAAAGCTAAGCATATGGCAGATCCTTACTGACTGACTAGATGGTAAAGACTGACCCTTGCCTGACCCTAGACTTGCACACATCAGGTGTGGGGGGCACTGGCAGATCAGCAGGGAAAGTGAATGACGAGGACCCTTGTCATTGAGGAAAAACTGAGGCCAAATCACTTAGAGAAGACTCTGAGAATTGCATTCCCAATTTTCCTCTCAAGCTTTATTCGGCCAGGAAGATTACATTCTGCATGGTTTACCTAACATTTCCGTAAGTCAACTCAGTGGAGGCAGTATGGAATAGTAATTAAGAGGAAGAACATTAAAGTCAGGCAGATAGACATCCCAGCTTTGGCTCTGTGAAGTCCTAGTTTTATACCTTGAACAAATGAACTGTGCATCATAATTTATTTGTAAATTGGCATAATAATAGTACCTAGCTCAGAGCATTGTTGCTTGGACTAATGAGTGCTTTAGTAGAATTTTCAGACATAGTAATTTTTAATAAACCACATATATATATATATATCCCCTAAACTACCAGGCGTGCTTGATCAAATTCCTACAACCAGGAAATTCCCTAAGAAAAGAAATCACCAATCAGCTCCCAGAAGAGTACAGGTAGGTCTTAACAAACATCTAGGGTTTCATTTTAAAATAGACTCTTACTCCAGCGACAAGTCACTGAAAGAATGCTGTTAACTGCCATTTGCACTCTCTAAGCAAGTGGTACTTGATCTTCACAGTGATCTGCTTCCTGAATCAACAATTTAATCCTGTCCATTCAGTTTTAGTGTAAAGTGAATTATACTCTAAGATTCCTTTTTTAAATTGGTAACCCAAATAAAGTATTTTGGGTATTCTCCTGTAAAACTGAATATCTTACTTAAACAACCAACTCTATGACCCAGTCAAGGATTATATAGACCAAGTACCTAGAAATTTTGTTATGAAAGCTCATTGGGAAACAAAAAGCAACTCTATTATTGACTGACTGAATTATTTTCAACATTGATGACGTACTTTCCAATAAGAAAAATATTTCTATTTCATTGAATTTGACAAACATTTACTGACCACACACCATGAGCTATCCTAGTTCTCAAGGACCTCACAATGCCTTGGGGGAGACACGCAGGTCATTTAGAATTTCCATAAAGTGTTTTCAGTGCTATGATGGAGGCAACATGAATATTAGAAATGTCTTGACTTTTGAAATCATTGTAATAAAAATTATCTGGCAAACCTTCAATGTTTAATGTGCTTTTAGAGAAAATAGCCATATCTATGCTGGGCCTGCCCAATTTTACAGTGTGTGATTCTTTTAGGGCTACTAGATTAGATAAGTGATGGGCAGGTAACCCACAACAGAGGTGCAGTCTGTGTTCTCCACCAAGACTCCCATAAATTCCCCTGCAGAAAAGTCGTGGAAGGCCTCTGGGAATGAGACACTGGCATCTGTCTCCCAGAATCAGGATGATGCTGGGCACTGGGGCAGGCCAGTGGTGTATGAGGAAGGGACTTCCATAGCACTGCCCCTTGCCTGGCCTGGAGCCCCAGACTCTGTGGGATTAGCGGTGTGGCCCAGTCCTCTGCCTCCTCCATTAGAATGCCCACCACACTGAGCTGTTGCGTCCTGTTTCTGGTCTACCTCTCCTGCCAGACTGGCATTCCAGAGGGCAGTGAGCTTGTCCTATTTACTTGCAGATCCCCAGTGCCTGGCATAGCACCTGGTTCACTGAACACTCAATAAATGTTTGTTGAAAGAAGAATGAACACATATTATAGGCAAAGTGTATAATCCAGGGATTGTAATCAACTCCAAGTTAATTCCTAGTCAATTTCTAGCAGTGGCTTATGGCCATATTAAACCTTGTGTTAGAATGATTTATGATGCCTGGCTTAACACAATGACAATAACATACTCAATGAAGTAATAAATGAATTGTGTTTTAGGCATGGTCAATTGTCAAACTAGAAATTAATTTAATTCAGAATTTTAGTTTTTATCATTAATACTATCACAGAGAAATATTTAGGCACTCAGCTTCATGCTGTAGCATTCAAATACTTAAAATTCAAGCAGCTTTTATTTCCTAAAGAACTTTAATTGAGAAACAACCATTTCTTCAATTAAGCTTTGAGCTTCAAGTAATGCAGTTTATGAATTTACTCTATTTTTAATTGCTGCAGATATTTATTTAACACCTGGTTTTATGGCTACTTAAATAAATAGGTTTTGCTGTAATAAAATGTGTATATTTGTCTTGAGTGGGTAACATCATTTTTTATGGGAGTGATCTTGTACAATGCAATTAAAGTCTTCTATAGCAACTGGCTTTAAAAATGTATGTAAAGTTATAATATCAAAGGACATTTGCTGTAGAAAGATGTGAATAAATAGAAGTATATGAATTGGAAGATATCAAAATTATTTTCTCCTTGGAAATCTGATGATATTTCTGTTATATCTTTTGGAAACAGTCATATGCTTTGGGGGAAAAAAGGTAATTTATGGAGTGGAATCCCCAAAACACATGGTCCTCCCTCATCTCACCTCCTCTCTTTTTCTTAACCTGCCCCATTCTCATTCCTGCACCCATGTGAGGATACCAGAGTCACAGACACACATGAGGATTAGCTATTAGAAAAATGGTAAATGTTATTATTTTCCATTTCTGGTAACTAAAGCGAAGATGGAATGGTAAACTCAATAATCGAGTGGCATATTTTAGGTGATATTTACACATTGAAATATATATGTATATGTACATATATGCATATGTAATAGTCCACTTTCAGGGACACACTGAAAACCATTTCCAGAAATCCTCCATTTTATATCCATTTATTGGGCTCACTGTCTCCTCCTGGTATTTATTCCTTCTACAGCTTTCCATCGTCTTGCCTAAGAGAGCCACATGTCAGTAGCAAACTCATTTGGTCAAATTCCCATGAAACACAACTAGGGATTCTAAACACTTAGCTTCTGAAAAAAATTCGTACAACTGACCAATGTACTGGTTTCTTACCCAAGAAAAGTGGTGATTAGAAAGCAGAGTGATGAGACACAGGTGGAAAAGAGGGTAAATAACATTCCCATGAAAGAACGCATTTCAGAAGCATTGCTTAGTTTCTGTTTGCATTCTGTTATCCCTCCTTCAAGCCCCAGGAAGGGGTTCTAGGGATTATTTGTGAAGCAGCTTAAAAACATCCCGTGGGTTCTCAAGGGTGATCTCGAGAACCTTTTCCCCAGAACAATCTGCATGCATGTGACTGAGAGCAGATGGTGATTGGTACCATTAACTGAGACAGGAGGAAAACAAGTTTGGTCACACTATGCTTTTTATTTTAAATGGTTTTCTCAATACGCTAACACCCAAAGAATATTGTAATTGTTGCCTCTCCAAAGCTCCTTTTGTTTCCTTACACTTGTGCTGCCTTCAGCCTTGTTTCTGAAATTTATGCTTTTGTCAGAAATCCTAGATTAAAAATCTAGTAGTGTGGCTCAATACACTTAACTCTCTTTCTCTCGAGGTGTTTGACACCCTTATCAAGGGTCCATCTCTTCACCTGGTGATCTGTGTCTATGTAGATATGTGCAAGTGACACACACACATGCACGCACTCATAGAGCAGGCATTGACTTTGGTGCCACTTTGCATCATCACCCCTATTAGGATTATCTGAGTATTGGAACTGTGGGTAAAAGAAGATCTATTTCTTTTCCAAAGAGTGAGAAAAACGGGAGGGTGTCAGGGAGAGGGAACAGAGAGAAAATAAAGTGTGTGTGTGTTTTGGGTGGGGGGAGGGAGAAAGAGAGGGAGAATATGAGTGAGTGTGGAGGGAGGAGGGGAAATGAAAGGATATTATATATTTTTTTGTATCTGTCATTTCCCTGCTATCTCCCATATGACTTCTTAATCCATCAGAATGCTGGGAAGATAATGTTTTGGGCGAAATAACATGAGAGAGAGGATAGACTCCCAAGGACCAATATCTTTATTGCTCGGAGGATAAACGGATTATGTCAGCCATTTTCTGTTGCTGACAGCTTTTCTTATTAACCGATTTTATTTTTTAATCTTCCAGGGAAGAAATATGGTTTTATGTCACAATAAAACGCCGGTCACATCTAATTCTGCCCTCAAACAAACAGATTTCTGAAAGCCTTGCAGAGAAATTTGAAATAACTTTAAAGAGGGGGTTTTTGGATAAAGTCTTTATCCAGGGGCTTGTTCAACTGCAATGTAAAAGGTTTAGAGAGAGAGGAGAGGAGAGGGGAGAGAGAGAGGAATAGAGGGAGGGAGGGAGAAGGGAAGAGGGAGAGAAGAAAAGGAGAGAGGAAGACCCACACAGCTATTTTGCTTGGTGAGCTCTCTTCAAACCCACACCAGCACAGTCAGGAAGCTGCAGTTTGGATGAAGGAAGCTGGGGCAGGTGAGCAGAGGGACGATGGCCTCCTTGGGGCTTTGGGTTTGGGAAGCTGCTTATACCCACCATTCTGAAACAGACATTTGGCCCCAGTTTTTGTGGAACCATTAATAGTTGATGGCATCTTTCAGGAATCATAAACAAATCAACGTGAGGCATTTAAAGCTCAGAGGCAATTCTAGTATTCTCTCCACAATTCCTTTGCCGGGAGATTTCAACCTGCTTGAGGATTTAGGTCCTGTGTTCCCCCAAGAAAATCCTCTGTCAAATACCCCAGACATCTCCAGGCTTTGCTTGCCGTGGTCGGCCTGCAGCAAGCACATAACCATCACTAACATTTAAACAACAACAACAACAACAACAAATCCCCTCGTTTCTTCTCTTCTGTGTGGCACAAAGCAATTTAGCCAGACAGGGCCCCTGCCCACCAGGGGCTTAACCCAGAAAACGTCCTTAATTTGTGCCTCTTGCTTGTCCGGCGCCCCGCTCACTGCAACCCCGTTACCTTGATTGATAATGATGGCCGAGTCTTACAGCGTGCCCTGCCGTCAAGTATTGGTGATTTAGAGCACTTTAACAATCTGTTAAAAATAAATCGCTTGGATTTTCTACGGTGTTGTTTTGTATAAGAGAAACTGGCTTTTCAAAAAAGTATTCTGAAACCTAGGGCAGTTTGGAAACTTAAAACTTGTCCTAAGGCAAGTCAGCCAAGGTAAGCACCTCCCCGAGCTGTGAGAAAAGGGGAGGGTCTGAGGCATACATTGAGCCAAACATCTTACCTGGGGGCAAAGAGTGGATTTTCCTGCCTCATTTCTTTACCTGAAGAGGCAGAGCACTGGTAGAATGGAGGGAGAAAGGCTGTTTGTTTGAAGTCTTTCCCTCCTGAAGTAAAATGATTCTGTGCCAGGACCGGATCAGAGAGGCCTGAGCAGCGTCCGGGCTGCTTTGACCTGAACAACTCCGAACGGCCAGGAAGTGCTTTTGACTCTGACCTGTGATTTAAAAAGTATTTTTTTACTATGCATAGATCTTCCGCCACCAATAGATAAGTGGTTATATTTAAATAAAAATGGGCTAAATGCTTGCATTAAAAGATAGCCTAAATTTTAAAATTCTAACCATATGCCATTTACAATAGATACATTTAAAACATAAAATACAGTAAGATTGACAGTAAGGGCACAGCTTTATTGGCTTCGATGCATGTATATACTTGTGTGATCAATACTCCAATCAACACTTAGCACATCTCTATCAGCCTGATCTAAATGGACAGAGCCCCTGTAGCTGAAACCACATCATTTGTGGAGACATTCTTGGTGGCCCAGCAGGCAGCCCTGGTGAAGAGATGCTGGTGTCCACAAAATGAACACATTATTTGGCATGGTAATAACTATTGTACTCTGCTTTTCCGCTTATCACACATTATCTTAGCCTATCCTTCCAGAAGGCAAAGATAATAATAGTAATGTGAATAACAATAGCAAAATAAGCACAAACACTGACTTATGTTTATTTTATGTCAAGCACGTATATCATTACATTTAAACCTTTCAACACTCTGTAAGGTCAGTACATTTTATAGTTGAAGAGACTGAAGCAATGAGAAGGTAAATAGCTTGCCCAAGATCACACAAGTAAGTGTTAGAATCTGAGAATCTGACTCCAGAAACTGTTTTTCACTCAACACATGAGGCCTGTAGAGAGGAAAAGACAATTAACCAAAGTCATGTAGCCAATTCAATGGCAGATCTGGGTCCTTTCTTAGGTTTTTAAAGCCTGCCTCAACCTACACCTTCATACTCATTCTCACTCTGTGTTCCCTACCGACCACTCTGCACCTCAGCCCCACAGCTAACTTGGGCTTGCCATCACTTTGCAGGCCTCTGCACCTTTGAATGTCCTTTCTCCTCATCTCCTGTTGGACAAATCTCACCCGTCTTTCAAGGTTTAACTCTATTAACAAACACATCCTCCGTGAATTCCCCTTGACTTTCTATGTGTGGTTTGTTCCCTTTCTCGTATCCCTTTACTACCCCGTCCATTTCATTGGCCCTGTCCTTGTCTTTCCCAGTAACTATGAGCCCCTCAAGGGCAGAACCTGTGTTTTTGTCGCCTTCTATTTCTGGTGCCTAGTACTGTGCTTGCCAAAGGACCTTACTTGAGTGGTTTCCACTAAACCGTATTAAGACTTATATCTTCACTTTTAAAGAAGAAGAAGTGCTGTGTTTATCTCAAGCCTCTGGTTTATGTCTCGTCACTTAAAACCCATGGCTGTGAGACAGCTGTACCACGTGGAGGTGATGTGCCTGGTTTAGGAGTTCTTTTTCTGAAGGAAAAATGCTTTTTTTTTTATTGTTGTTCTATTACAGTTGTCACAATTTTCCCCCATTGCTTTCCCCTGCCCCACCCTCACCCCATTTCCAAAGTCAATCCCCACCCCCTGTTGTCCATGTCCATGGGTCATTTATACCTGTTTGTTGATTAGGCACTTCCCTTTCTGTACCCCCTTATCACCCTCTCCCCTCCCCTCTGGTCACTGTCAGTCTGTTTCTTATTTCCATGCTTCTGGGTCTATTTTGCTCATTTGTTTGTTTTGTTCATTAGGTTTCTCTTATAGGTGAGATCATATTGTATTTATCTTTTACCACCTGGCTTATTTCACTTAGCATAATACTCTCCAGTTCCATCTATGCCGTCACAAAAGGTAGGAGTTCCTTCTTTCTTTTTGCTGTATAATATTCCATTGTGTAAATATACCACAGTTTTTTGATCTACTCATTTACTGATGGGCACTTAGGCTGTTTCCAGCATTTAGCTATTGTAAATAACACTGCTATGAACACAGGAGTGCATAAGTTCTTTTGAATTGGTGTTTCAGGATTCTTAGGGTATAATCCCAGCAGTGGAATCACTGGGTCAAAAGGCAGTCCCATTTTTAGTTTTTTGAGGAAATTCATACTGTTTTCCACAGTGGCTGCACCAGTCTGCATTCCCACCAACAGTGCACTAGGGTTCCCTCCAACAAACTCTCCAGCACTTGTTATTTGTTGATTTGTTAACGATGGTCATTTTGACTGGTGTGAGGTGGTAACTCATTGTGGTTTTAATTTGCATCTCTCTGATGGCTAGTGATGCTGAGCATCCTTTCATATACCTATGGGCCCTGTGAATGTCCTCCTTGGAGAAGTGTCTGTTCAGGTCCTTTGCATTTGTCT
Organism: Mormoops blainvillei; assembly: GCA_004026545.1. Taxonomy (NCBI): domain Eukaryota; kingdom Metazoa; phylum Chordata; class Mammalia; order Chiroptera; family Mormoopidae; genus Mormoops; species Mormoops blainvillei. Next base: position 28,811 of record PVJD01002876.1, read on the forward strand.
TCTTGGGGTTGAGTCATATGGTTCTTTATATATTTTGGAGATCAAACCCTTGTCGGAGGTATCATTGGAAAATAAGTTTTCCCATACAGTTGGTTCCCCTTTCATTTTGATGATGTTTTGTTTAGCTATGCAGAAACTTTTTAGTTTGATATAGTCCCATTTGTTTAGTCTTTCCTTTATTTCCCTTACCCTAGAAGATATAGAAAAGATGATCTTCTTTCAAAAAGTCTTAGAGTTGCTAAAATTCCAGACCAGAAGATACAGAAATGTCTCCATGCTAGACGATTTTTTAAATTTAGAATTCTGTAACAAAAAGAATTTGGTCATACCTATTTGGCATCAAATACCCAACCTTTAGCCAATGAACCTTTACCCAAACTATGCAGGGTGTGATTAGAACCTTCTTCCTAAAATGCTGTAAGCCATTATTCTTCAATTTCCCTTTAGTTTCATGTGAGCACCACCCCCACCGCCCGCCCCCGGGCAATTTTACAATGTACTTTTTAACTCAGGATTTTATAACTAATGTCCTACATTCACTGGTCTATAGGACACTAATAAGGGAAGGGAAGGGATAGATATAAGAGCGATCATGAAAAACCTTGTTTAAATTTGTTTATTGAGAGAAGTACTTCACAGAGCCTCTACTGTTTAGTGTTTAATTAATTAATTAACTTATTAAAATAGGGAGCCCATTTGGAGAGACTCTAATTAACACCTCCTATAGTACTGTGCCTGTTCATAGTTTAGCAAGCACTCTTCAGCTCTTAGACATAGACATCCTTGACTCATTTTCCACATCAAATAATATTTCTAATTGGTACTTCCATATGTGAAACAATGTTGATCACAACCCGCGTGGGGTTATGCAGTCTCTGAGGACTGAAAAACTCAGGCTCTTATTAGAAGTGCCAGTATAAAGGATGGGACCCTCAAAAATACCCATTGACTAGTAGGTGGTGGAGGGTGGTCCTCATGCTGACCCACAAAGGAAATCTACTGTGAGAATGTCTATCAACACAGACTAAGTTCCCACAGCGTGGAGTCATGCAGAAGCCAAAAGTCCTGGGCCATGCCCACAGCAGCCAGACAAGCTTGGTGTGAGTCTCTGATGCATTTACAGCAGGGAGAACTGCCTGTGCTTTTTCCAAAGACTGAGGTACAGATGGCTGTCTCTAGGTTCTCTTACATCAGTCTCTCTAACTCAAGCAGCACATAAAATACATCATTGGTTGGGAGCTTCAGTTTTCTTTTTGTTAGAAATGGGGAAGATCAGGACAATAATAATATTTCACAGGATTGTTGAGATGACTGAATGAGATAATATCTTGAAAGCACCAAGCACAGGGCTGGGGATATAATAAGTACTCAGTAAATGGTGACACTTATTAAAAGCCCCTGTAATAAGAATAGTGATCATAGCAAAGTTTGTGCACTGCATTATTTGGTCAATCTGCCTTTTGCCACTTTGCAGTTCCTGGCACATAGCAAACATTTAGTAAAAAATATTTTTGAATGAATGCGAACTAGCTTACCTGTCATCTGATTTAATTGACCAGTTCATCTATGTGTACTTATGATGACAGGTTTTCTTTTTGTTTCTTGCACAGCTCCTGGGATCTTAATTCATCACCGTGTTAATTTCCTAGGACTGTCATAACAAATTACCATAAACTGGGTGGCTTAAAACAACAGAAATTTATTCTCTTACAGTTTTGGAGTCCAGAAATCCAAAATCAAGTTTTTGGCAAGGCCAGACCACCTCTGAAACCTGCATGGGAGAATCGTTCCTTGACTCTTCTAGCTTCTGGTGGTGGCCTTCAATTCTTAGTTTTCCTTGGCTTGCAGCTGCATCACGCCCGTCTCTGCCTCTGTTGTTACATGATACTATCTTTGCATGTCTCTGTCTTCACATGAGTTTTCCTCTTCCTATAAGGGCAGTTGTCGTATTGGATTAGAGTCCATCTTAATGACCTCATCTTAACTTGATTATATCTGCAAAGACCCTATTTCCAAATAAGGTCACATCCACAGGTTCTAGGGTTAGGACTTGAACATACCTTGTGAGAACACAAATCAACCCATAACAACCCCTACGTTTAGAATTTGTAAGTAAGTGAAATGATAAACGTCCACGAGGCTTCAGCCATTGTTAGTTAGGTTTTCTGTCACTAGCAGCAAATGCATTCCAAGTAAAATAACCTAGGAAGGACTGGAGTCACAAGTGTGCTCTCAGGGCTAGGTCCAAACTAGTACAGGAATTAGGATTCACTAGGATTGAGGCATGTGCTCCCCTGTCCCTTGGGCTGAAGGCAGGGGGATGCTGGAGGCAAGGGGATGCTGAAGGCAAGGTACTGAGAATCACACCACCAGAGCCACAAGTGAGGGAAGGGAAAGACATTTCTCCAACATGAAGGTGGGCAATGGGGTATAATTACCTAAAGAGAAAGGCAAGGATGCTTAACAGACCAGAACAATACACACCAACTCCACAAATTAAACGTCTGGCTGCGGGGGAAATGTGCTGTCTTTAATAGACTATTACCCAGCCATTGAAAGTGTGTTTACGCACGTATCTGTAATATTATGTAGAAGTGTTTATAATAATTATAATAAAAAAGTATATACAAGATTGTTTTCCAAATTTTCTTTAAGGAAGATGATACTTTAAGAAGAAAAGTTTTAAGACGTTAGATATAAGTAGACAAGTCAATATTGTGCTAGCTATTGTAAGAAGGAAATATGTTATTTTTGTTGGTATAATCCTGAATGATTTATTTAAAACAAAGAATTCATCCAAACTTTATGCAAAGCTAAACTTGTAAATGAGATCTTGGCATGTGAAAAGAAACTTAAGGAAATGAAGAGATGTTAAGAGCAAGAGTTCTGACTGGCACAAAAGGTATAGAGATAATAGGGGACTTCCTAGAAGATGGTGGGTTAAAACGGGCTCAGAATCCTCCTCCGAGTTACTGTAACAGTGAAACAATAGCATCATCTGATAAAAAGAAGATCAGTACCTCCCACCCCCCAGCCACCGTAGGCTTAGGGAAACAATGAACAAATCTAAGTAAATGCAGTGACCCTGATTCAATTAAGCAATTGTGCAACACCAGCTGAAGAGGCGACCAGAAAGGCAGCACCAAGTCCTGAAAGAGGCTTGAATGCGTGGATTAATTTAAAAGAACTAAACAACGATTGCTAAAAATGAAACATGACAAAACTGAAGGACTGAAAAAAAAATGTGGAAATACTGTAAAGAGTAAAAACAGGTCACAGGAAGCTAAGAGCAAAATCATGTATAGAAGCCCAGAAACTCAAGGATATCTAATATCCCATAAAAAGAGATGGGAAACCATGTACATAGAAATTCATAAATAAAACGTGCAGTAGAAGAAACAAGAAAGACCAGTCCTGTGGGTACTAGCATCGGGGACCCAAAGGAACAACAAATTCGTTACATGAAAGAGACTTCATCATGCAAGTTTGAAAGGTCCAGAAAATTCCATTTAAGTGTAGTTCTCAAGGAAAGATCCCTCTTTCTTTAAAATATTAGAGCCAAAGGCAAGTTACCAAGAAAGACAAGGAAAGAAATGGCAAGATGACTCGTCATGTGTGCTCTGAGAACTGACATTTCAAGGTGTAAGAATAGGCATGGCACTATTATTTCAACCCTCAGATTTTGACGAAGAAAAGGATTTTGAAATGGTGTAGATGTTTATGCCTGCTTATGCAGCTATGTGCACCTGGTTTGAAAAATCTGCTTAATGCCAAATATAGGGGGTGGGCTGTGTGGAGGGGGTCAAAAGGGAAAAAACTGGGACCACTGTAATAGTATAAATAATAAAAAAAGAAAAAAGTAAAGCCAAATGTAGAATTTTTGAAATGTAGTTATCTAAGCTCTAAATAAAAATGAAGTGTTATACTGACTCTTCCCCATATTTAGGGAGAAGAATGGTTTGTGTAGCTATGCTAGGTGAGGGTGTGTAGGGTGGTGTTGGGGGGATGGTTCTGGGAAAATTCCTGCTCGTCCTAGTTTCTTAACAAATCACCACAAACTGGGTGGCTTAAACAACAGAAATTTTTTCTCTCATAATTCTGGAGGCTAGAAGTCTGAAATCAAGGTGCTAGCAGGGCCATGCTTTCTCTGAAGGCCTGAGAAGAATCCCTTCTTTCCCCTCCTACTTTTGGTGGTGGCCAACAAGCCTTGGTATTTCTTGGCTTATGGTGGCATAACTCCTATGTCTGCCTCCACCTTCACATGACCATCGGTCCTCTGTATGTGTCTGTGTACAAATTCTTGCCTCTTATAAGGACACCAGTCATTGGATTAGGGTCCACCTAAACCAAAAATGATTTCATTTTAACTTGATTACATCTGCAAAGACTCTATTTCCAAATAATGTGACTTTCACAGGTTCTGGGAGAACATTAATTGGTGGGGGGGGACATTATTTACCTCAGTACAGTGCTGTTGAGACCATTTAGAATCTGAATTCTACCAACAATGGGAGCAGCACCAGGGGTACCCCATGCCCCCGGTGGACAAAGCCATGAGCCACAGGCAAGGTGAGCAGTGAGGCAACTCCAACTGGAGAAGCCAGGATGATCAAGTTCCTCTGGCTCTCAGACCAGAATCATTATGATGGGGCAAATAGGGAATGACAATTACTCTGTGTTCCATTTCTTTCTGCCCACTGAAGAATCTCAGTATGAACACTGTCCTTTCAATCTCCTAAATCCTCAACTGCTTCGTCTTTCCAGGCTCCTCCACGTCAAGATGGAAGTACAATGTAAGAAAAACTATATACATGTGTGTGGGTTTGTGTACATACCCAAAACTACAGTGCCATGTCGTGGTTAAGAGGGCGAAGCCTCAGAGAGATCCAAATCGGAGCTACGGTTTTCGCATTTGCTTGCTGGGTAACCTTGGGAAAATTACTTCACTTCTCGGGGTCTACCATCCTCACTTGGAAAATGAGAGTAAAGGTAGGAACTCCCTCGAAAGTTTTTTTGAGGGCTAAAAAAAATTACATGGTCATCTTAAAAGATGCTGAAGGGTATGTTAATAAAAATCAACACAAATTTTGTGTTAAAAGTAAGCAAAATTAGTAAGTTTTCTTTTTCTTAACATGATAAAGAGTATTGTTTAAATTAAGGCATTGAGGCTGCTCAGAATACACCCGTCTTACAAAACACATTCCCTAGTCAATCAAGGAATAAAAAGAAATATGCGCATTTTTAACAGAGTATAAAACTATAGAAAAAAATACGTTCGAAATTCTCAACATACTGGATACTTTTCTAGTTTAATACTAAATGATTACAGTTTACCTGATTAGAGGTAGAAAACCTTAATAAGTCTGTAACGATAAAAGAAGAGGCAAAATTTTTATTGTTTGCAGGTGCTGATTCTCTCTTTGGAAAAGCCAAAAACAAAAAACAAAACAAAACAAAACAAAAACCAAACCTGTTAGAACTATTATAAATTCAAAAAACTGGCTTTTTGAATTTTAATTCTCTGCATAGCTTTTATTTACAAACTATACAAAAACATCAATAACTTTCCTAGAATTCAGTGAAGACCAGCTGAAAGTAAAATTGTAAGTAGCCATTGGGTAGGGCAGTCGCAGAGAAGGTGCTGATAAGTAATTGGATTCAGGTTATATTTTGATGAAAATGTGATATTATTAGATTGCCTGAGGAAAACAGAATAAAATATAATTTTAATAAATGACAATTTAAACAGTACCATATGGACTAGAAAGTACCAGAGACCCCTTCTTGAAAATGTCAGTTATCCCCAAATTAATCTATAACTTTAGTTGGAAAAAGTGATCCTAATGTTCACATGAAAACTCTAGATCAGAGGCATTTATCTCTCCTTTTTTCCAATGCTTCATTGAAATAACAGAGGATAATATTTCATAATATTTCTGGGCCCTTACAAAGAAAGAGCACATTAGAAAATTAAGAAATTCCTTCAAAACATAAAACAAAAAGAATCAGATAGATGGCAGCACTCAACAGAGCTAAGAACCCACAATTAAGTGCAAGAGAAGATTTCCAAAATAGTGATTATTTTCAAAAAAGTCTGTGATCAGAGACAGTGGGGCCAGGACAGAAAGCAGGATGTTTGGTTACAGAGTTATGATGGGCTATTCTTTGTTGCCAGAATGTCTGGTCACGAGATCTGTCACTTGGTTGAAACCATGAGTGAAGTTCTTTAAATGATGTGGGAGATTTCCCACCTGGGATGCCAGGAATTGGTATTGAGGCTGGTAAAGAAGCAGGGACAGGCAGCTGTAGCACATAACCCACCAGAGGAGAACACATGTCTCCCAAGGCAAACTCAGGACAAGAAAAGGGGGAGTAACCCTGAGGGGCTGCATAAGCATGTGAAGCACCTGCTCCCAGTTTCATCCATCAGACAGACATACATTCTTACTGTGTGGAAAAGTTAATGAGAAGGAAAGAGAGGATAAGAGTCACCATAAAGGAAGTAATACTTATCTAAATAAGTTTAAAAAATTGAAATTGTGAATGGCAAAATATAACATAGAGGAGATTTAATTCAAGAGGGCACCATTTTTCAAACATGCGACACTGAAAAGAGGTTTAACACTGCTAATTACATCAAGATCCTACACATTAATGAGAGAAAAACAAGCAATCCTCATGGTTCCCTCAGCCTTCAGTGTGCCGCCTCTGGTCTTACACAATATAGCGGACTCCCCTACTGTCAGATTGCAGCCCAAATGCCGTCTTCGCTGACCAATCTATCTGAAGCAGCCACTCAGCCACTTCTGTTACACCACCCCAACTTTCAATTGTTTGCATACCTCTTATCATTAGTTGATATCTTTCTTATTTACTTCTTATGTATTGTCTTCTGTTAGAGTGTATTTTATGAGGGCAGGGACATTGTCTTGTTTACCACTGTTTCTCCTGCATCTGGAATGATTTACCTAAATATCCTTCTAAAATAATGGGGAGATGGCTTTTTCAGATGTATATGAACTCAAAAAGTTTGTCAACAGCAGACTTGCATTATGAGAACTGTTGAAATCTTTCAGGCAGAAATAAAGCAATGTACATTGAAAATCTGAATTTACACAAAAGAATAAAAAATGGTAACTGTATGAGTAAAATATATTTTCTTGTATTTAAATCTCTTTTAAAATAATTGATTTAAACAACAAAAATTAAAAATGAAATGTGGGGAATATAACATATGTAAAAATAAAATATATAAAAACAATAAAAAATTTTGGGAGGGATAAAGAAAAGTACACTTTCATAAGGTTTGTATACTAAGCTGCAATAAATTAAGGTGTATACCATAAACCCAACTGGTTTTCAACTTGGATGATTTTTACTTCTTTCCTGGGAATATTTGGCAATGTCTGTAGACATCTTTGATTGTCATAAATGAGGGAATGCTACTGGTTTCTAGTGAGTAGAAGTCAAGGATACTGTTAAACATCCTATGATGCATGGGATAGTACTCCACAAAGAATTTTCTGGTCCATTATATCAGTAATACCAAGGTTAAGAAACCCTGCCCTAAAACAACCCCTGAAAAAGGGCAACAACAAAAAAATTAAATCACAAAAATATTTAGTTAATTTTAAAAAGGTAAAAAGAATGGTCAAGAAAGGTTATAAGAACTATGGACATATAAAAATAATTCTTTCAAAAATGAGAAAAACTAATCTTTGGTGATAGAGGTCATAATACTGGTTACCTTTGCATCAGCTAATAACTTCCAGGAAGGAGTGTACTAGGGTGCTGAAAATGTTTTTATAGCTAGATCCTGTAGTGGTTTTATATATATCTTTTATATATTATGTATGAATAAAAATAAATTAATAGAAAGTCTGAAATAAAAATAGTTTAAATCTTGTAGAATATAGAATAACAGCTAAAGTTACTTATAAGATATAGATAGCTAAAAGTATAGGGAAAAGTTAAATGACAAAAGGACTGATCTAGAAAAGGCACTATTTATTTATTAGGAATTCTTTATAGAAAACAAAGAGAATTTATATAGGAGTAAATATGCAAAGGCATAGTGAAAAACAATATCTCAGAATTGGAGAAAAACATGAGTTTCATTAACAGGCTATCTAAATGTTGAACATGATAAACGCATATCCTGATTATACCTCAGGACACCAAGGATAAAGACTCTGAAAGCTCTCAAAGATAATATATCATTATATTTATAATTTAGGTAATTAAAAAATCCTATTTCCATCATCACCACTGCATTTACAAGGTAATGAAGTGGTATCTTCACACTCTGGGAAACAATAATGTTGAACTTTATACCCAGCAAAGCTATCATTCATGCAACTTTTATTTTTAACAAAGGATATGCTCCAGCAAAAGAAAGTGAGACATTTAGTCCAAGAAAATGGAACTAACCCAAGATAAATATTCCAGAATGATGGATATGCAGTACATCAAAAATCACCTAATTTGTTTTAGAATGCTATAAACCCAGATGGTTTCCAACTTGGACAGTTTTGATAGCCAGAAGGCTCCAAAAAGATTGCCATTAAAATAGAAGTGAATTCTATCCAACAGACACTATGATTAAGAAGTAAAAGGATACTCATAATATGAAGAAGTCATAGCTCTTTTCTCAAGAACAAAAACCAAAAAGGAATTAAAACACTCAAATTAAATACTTTTTATTGGTTTTCAATTTTTAGTGCCTATCAGACAAAATTCAAACTACTATTTTATTTTTTTTACAATTGTAAACTAATGGTAAAATAAGATGAATTTAGGAAAAGAATGGGAAAATAGAGATTTAGAGTAGTGAAGGAGTATTAATTTCATCACCTAACATAAGGGGTATTAAGAGATACTGTCTAAAGTTGACAAAATAAGAAATATAATTCAATGTATATCTTTTTAAAGTTATTCAAGTACAAGGTATTTCTGACTTTGCATGGTATTTTGCCCCCCACACCCCCACAATGATTGTGCAAACTGAAATCATACAAAATAATCTTAATTATCACCGGGAAAAATTATGTTTGCTCCACAACCTCTCAACATTTTTATCAAAATATTAAAAACACTTTTTTTTGTAAATGTATCAGGAAATGAAACAATGAATAGTAAAACTAATATTTATTTAAATACTGTAATTTAAAACATAAGAAACATCCTCTTTAGTCACACTGGTCTCTTTGCTATTTTTCAATGACTCCAGACAAGCTCCCACTAAATTCCCTCCCCTGATACCAAACAGTTTATTCTGTGACCTAAAAAAAAAGGCTTAATGGTTCCTAATGATGAGTGTCTTTTTCATACTCATTCTATAGGTTCATTGCAGGTTGGCTAGGGTCTCTGCACCATGTCTCCTCCGGGCTTATGGAGTACCCACCATCTTGAATGTTGCTGAAAGTCACCTCAGAGGAAAAGAGGGCACTGACAAATTATGTCCTAGTCCTTAAGCTTTTTTCCTGAAAGTACAACGTGTCACTTCCACACGTGGCTACCCAAGGGAAATTGCCCAAGGGAAATTGCGTGGCTACAACTAACTTCAAGGGGTTAGGGAAGTGCAATTCAATTGTATGCCTGGAAGTGGAAAGAATCAAAAATATTTGGTGAGAGGCACCAGCAACTACCACTGGGGGCTTGGGTAAGAGCTAATACCCACAGACAGTACAAAGTTCTTAAATTGGTAAAAAAGTGAAAGTGGTGACCTTTTTCAAATTAGAAATAAATGGTAAACTCTGATTCAGTAAGCCTCTAATTGTTTTCCATTACCTTTCACATGCAGGCTCCAGAGTAGAGATTTTATCTAAATCTTCTCATTGACATGGTATAGCCAGTGGCTTTGGGAACAGTCAGCTCCGTGGATAGTTTTTGTGTGAACCCATTGCTTTTTTTTGGTGAAAAAACAAAAAGCAAACAAACAAAGAAAAGGATTGTGTCATCCCCTAACAATATCTCAAAGTCCTCAGTAGTATACAGAGAATAATAGCTATTATTGTTTTTACTGAGTCTTCATGGAGTCTAAGACTAAAATTCACATGTTTTGACAGAGATGGGCTAGTTGTTAACATAACTGTTTTCTTGGATGCACAGCCAGAGTATGCACTGTTAGATGCGGCCTAATGACTAAGTTCTAGAATTGAAATTAGAATGAAAGTGATGTGCACCATATCAGGCCTGGACAATTATATTCTCTGTGCTCTTTCTCCTTCTACAACTCTAATAGGCAAGCACTGGTGGCATTGGAAGCCATGTGTTAAGGAGAGGAGAGCCACAAGATAGACGGAAGGAGCCTCGGCCCTTAAATCCCTGCTTTTAGACAATCACCTTCCAATCAGGAACATCCATTTTGGACTTTACTTCAACAGTAAAGAAACTTCTAACATGGTTGAGACATCATTGTTTTAGGTTTGATTATTACAGCAGCCAGCATTTTCTTAACGAATACAGATACCTTTGACAAGGCCTTGGTGAACTGGTGAAGAGGCCCTCTGAGGAGACAATTTGCATACAGATTTTGACAGAACGTTCCAAAGGAAAAGGATGGTAGGGGAAAAGGGCTAGAAGAAGAGCAGTTCTCATGTGGTTACTAGAACCACAGCCCAACTCCAGCCCTTTGGAGAGAGCTGACATTCTGGGGGGAGGAATGGGATTCTACTCACTTCTGCGCAGAGAATCTCAGGTTTTTCTGGAGAGCCTCGGTGCCTTAGTGTTGGTGAGCTGTAGGTGGTGTGCAGGTGGATAATGGCCACATTTAATGTGAGGCATTTGTGCCATCACAGTTTTCTCTGCCACCTGCTGGAAATCTCTACTATTAGAGTAGTTCCTTTGGGCTTTAGGATTGATTCCAGAAGATTCTATTAAATTGGATGAAAATGATCAAACAGCATACCTACTAAACGCAAAAGATGGTTTAACTAACAGGCAATGTCTGCAATATGAGAAATCTGTCTCTAAACTTGGAAGAGGCTGGGCTCAGCAAGCACATCTGGGGACCTCTGTATCACTCCTGGCCTGGCCAACCTGATGTGTAACTCTGACCAAGTTTTCGGTGTTCTGTTCTCCGATCTCCTCTTTTCATTCCTTTGCTTTCTTCAAGATTCAACTCAGATGTCACCTCCTCCTGGAAGCCTTCCCTGATCCCAGTCTAGGTTAAGCACCCTCTTCCATGCTCCCACAGAGGAGCATTGTGAAGTAGCATCATGATTGTGTCTCCCCGGATGGACTGGATGTTCTCAAGGTCAGGAACTACGTCTTATTCATTGTTGGATCCCCAACATGTGGCCAAGGGCCTAGCACACCAAATGTGTGTTAAACACATTAGAAACTTACTCTTCTGAGAGGTTTGTGTCTCACATGAAGAAGAGATCAAGGCAGTCTTCATCCCAAAAGACAGAATCTGAGCTGGGGCCTAAAGGAAGGCAGGAGAGGAGGGAGGAGGAATTCTGAGCAGAAGGAACCATGTGAGCAGGGAGTATCTATAGAATAGATATTCTATATAGTTCTGGTTCCAGAACTGCTGCCACAGGGCAGAGTCTGGGTGCCGTAGGCCAGAGGCCTTTCTGTGCAGACACTTGGGGGAGGCTGGTGAGAAAAGGATCCTACACTGTTGTCTCTAGAAATGCCCTGTCACCTCCTGAGCTATCTGGCTGCAGTCCTCAGAAGTGGGCTGTCATCAGTAATGCCAACATCCAAGGGATGAAATAAATAGATAAAGCTATATTAATATCAGCTCCATTAGAAACACAGGAAATAAATTAATGTTTGCCAAATGGGAAAAGAAAAAATCAATAGGGAAAGAAATATTATTTTTAATCTTCTGAGAAGGTTTTTATAAACAACAGAAAGGGAAAAAAATAAACACCATGAAAAAGAATCTGCCATCATCCTTTTAACCTTTATTTATTATCACTCATTCTACATCATCCCAAACTGCAGGATAATTTAAAATTTCATTTTAATTTCAATGTAACACATAATTCAACCTAGCCTTTTTACAGCATTTTTTTTTTTTTTTGCAGAAAACTTTTAAAATGTCTCAAAAGGAAATACAACCAGGAGGAGGGAGGATAAGAAGTCCTGTAACCTTCTAGAGTAGTCATTTAATTTCTGAGATTAAAAGGTCTGTGCAAAAATATGATAACACTAAAAGCAACAAACATGACCAATGTGAATGTCCCTTAATGGCGTGCTGCAATGTGTGGAGTGCCTGGACTTCTCTCTGTGTCCTTCTGTGCTTTCATTTCAATTCAAATTATTTTAGACTGGGTCTTCTTGGTTGTTTTAGGGGAATTTTGTTTTTTTATTCTTTTCTACCACGTTTGATCCGTTCTGAGACAGTGACTTCTTCTTTCTGGGACTTTGCCTGTAGCTCTTATTTGAGACATTGCTAGTTTCAGAAAATAGTCACATTAATAGCTAGCATTTATTAAACACATATTCTGTGCCAAACACTTTGTCAAGTGTTATAAATGCATTTTGTTATTTAATTTTCTCTGCCCTATGAGGTGGTTATTACTGTCCACATTTTGCAGATGAAAAAACTGAAGCTCTGAGAGATTAACTAAACTGATAGCTGTCACATAGTTAGGGAGTGGTAGAGACTTGAGCCCAAGCCCAACAGATGGCAAAGGGTATATATTTAGAATCATCACGGGGGACCAAGCAGTGGGAGGAGCTAGGGTAGTACTAGGCTTCCTTCTTCCACCCAGTCCCCAGCACTGGGTATAGCCCTCTCCTAAGGCTCTGTTGGGAGATCTATTTTCTAAGCAAGTAACCTAGAATGAGAGGGAGCATGGTGAGACCCCTGGCTATGGAATTGGGCTGGACCTGTAATACAGTCAATAAGACCTTCCTTTTGCCCTGCATCCTCCCTCCTGGGCTCATTGTCCTGGCCTTGGGCCTGGTCTTACTATCCTATTGGCTACGGACAAATCTGAGTTGGGCGTGTGGTAGCTGACACCAGAGAGGGGTACTGCCAGTCTCAGCAGGTTATCTATCTACTGCATTCATTCATTCATTCATTCATTCAGTCAGTCAGTCAGTCAGTCACTTATGCTAGTCTGAAGAGGTTAGATTAAGCTAAAATGACTAATAAACCACTCCCTAAAGCTCAGGGGTTTTAAATTTTTGGTCTGATATATGTTCAGTGTGAGTTGTCGGGGGGCTTTTGCTCATATTCCATCTGGACCTGTGCTTCCCTGGCCTCTGCGGCAACGGGAAGGGAAGGCGATGAATCCTGCGCTGGCTCTTTACGGTCCTATGCGGAAATGATATGTGTCACTTCTACTTGTATCTGATAGGCTAAAGCAAACCACTTGAACTGGAGTATTTGTGAATGGTCTTGATGACGGCCATGCCACTATTCCTAGGCACTGTGATGCTATTCTAGTGGGGCAGGCAGTTAACAAATGTGTGAATAATTTTAAGCAGAATTAAGAGTTATGAAAAATTAAAGCAGTGGAAGGGTCCAAAGGGAACACAATGGATAGAAGAAGCATTTTCAGGGAAGGTGGTCAGGAAAGATCTCTCTGAGAACATGACATTTGAGTCAATAATGGAAGAAATGAGCCACAAGAAAATCTAGGGAAAGAATATTCTAGGAAGAAGGAAACAGTGAGTGCAAATGTCCTGAAGTGGATATGAGCTTCACATGCTAGAAAAATAGACATGGTGACCAGTTGGCTAGAGCTTAGTGAAGGAGGGAGAGGGTGGCTGTGGATAAGGAAAGGGCAGAGGCGGGTCACAAGAATCTTATAGGCCACGGTCAGGATTTTGAATTTTAATTCAGGTATGATGGAAAGCCATTGGAGGATTTTTACTAAGTAATTGATGGGATTCGATTTTCATTTTTGAAAGGTGATCTGGCTGCTACGAGGAGAAGAGGCTGCAGCGGGCAAAGGTGAAGGGGCCGCATCAGCCTGGGGGCCCAGAGGCTGGTGTGGACGGTCTGGGCCTTTCTGCCCCTCGGAGCCGCTCTCCTCGGCTTCCACTGGGCCGTCACGCGGGTGAGCTCCGGCTTAGGGGTTTCTTCCTGAAGGAGGTGTGTCTTCCTCCGAGAGCACGTCTCAGAATTTGCAAGGAAAGAATGGCATTCAGACTCCAGATCTCTTCCCCTAATTCCAGAATATGAAAGTCATGGCTGCAAGGGGCGAGCCAAGTCCTGTGGAACCTGTTTAGCCGAGAGCCATCTCCATATTGATTGCCACCATTTTTCTCCCTAATCATGCCTGAAAAAGAAATTCCTTGCTTTTTAAAAAATTATTATTTTAAAAACTCCTGAACATTAATTTGCTTAACGCTGCCCTGTCACCAATGATGTGTGTCACCTGATGCTTTGGCATAAGACATGGGCAGGAGGCACCTCATTCCTCTGTGTCAGGCTTCATCGGCAGTGACGTTTGTCAGGGGCTGCTTAAGTGACAGCCACAAAACACCTGATTGTATACTTAGAATTACCTATTATGGCAGAGCGGCTTACGCCTCTATCTGCCATCAGTGATTTGTATGTTTCAGTGAAAATGGGCACGAAACAAATCTGGAAGGATGTAGATATCCAAATTAGTTCTGTGACTAACCTTTCGCAATGAAAACAGGCCTCTTTGCTGAAAGTTTCTGTGTGGCAAGTTCGCTTGGAACATTTATTTGCTGTTTCTATTTTCTCCTCTGACCAGGCAGAAGCCTTTGGGCTCAGTTACACCCAGGCGAGGGGGCCTCGCTCAGGCACTGCAAATGAATTTCAGTTAGATAGGATTCACTTCTGTTATTTCTGAATCTAGACCAAATTGGAGTTCTACCCTGAAGACCAGAAAAGAGAAACAGAGAAACTTAATGTTTGCACAAAACTCAAACTGACATTCTCCCAGATTTAAATCTAAATCATTATGGAAACAAAAACAATGCATTAAAATAATGCAGAATAAGAAAGGCAGCAAATGGACAACCTCCCATTTTCAGGAGCAACTGTAATGAATGCAGTGCTTATTTTATTTTTTAATTTAATTTTCCGAATAGGTAACATTTTTACATGTTTTAAAAATCAAAACACTGTATCTGAATCAATAATAATTTCAGATACTTTTTTAACTTTTTATTTTGAAATACTTTTAGACTTATAGAAGAGTTACAAAGAGAGTATAAAATCCTTATGTGTCGTTTATCCAGCTTCCCCAACCTTAACATCTAGAAATAACCATAGCACATTTGTCAAAATTAAGAAACTAACATTGGTACAATGCTATTGATTAAATACAGGCTTTATTAGGATTTCATCAGTTTTTTTCCTAGTGTACTTTTGTCTGTTTCAGGATCCAATCCAAAATAGGACATGGCATTTAGTTGTGATGTCTCTTAATTTCCTCTGATCAGTGTTCTCAGTATTTACTTGTTCAGCATGACCTTGACATTTTATTTTGTGGGATGTCCCTCAGCTGAGGTCTGCCTGATGTTTTCTTATAATTAAACTGGGGTTAAGGCTTATGGGAAGAATACCACAGAGATGAAGAAGTGCCATTCTCATTGCATGTTATCGAGGGCATGTGGTCAGTTGACACTGGTCACTTGGTTAAGGTCGTACCTGTTGTCCTCCAGTTTTCTCCTCTGTAAACTTTCTATTTTTTCCTTTCCATACTCTATGCTTTGGACATAGGCCTTTAAGTCCAGACCCAATTCTAGGAGAGGGGGCTATCTACATATACTACGTGGAACTATTTTGTAAGAGAAATTTGTCCTTTATTCAATTGTTTATATCAATATGGTTGCACTAATAGATATTTATTTTATTGTTTGGGTTATAAGTCAATACTATGGTAATTAATGCATTCCTCAAGCAAAGCAACAAGCAAAGTTTGTCATTCAAACTTTGGCCACTGGGAGCGCTCGTGACATGAACCTATCCTTCGTTTTTCTTTCTTTCTTTCTTTCTTTCTTTCTTTCTTTCTTTCTTTCTTTCTTTCTTTCTTTCTTTCTTTCTTTCTTTCTCTCTTTCTCTCTTTCTCTCTTTCTTCCTTCCTTCCTTCCTTCCTTCCTTCCTTCCTTCCTTCCTTCCTTTCTTCCTTTCTTCCTTTCTTTCTTTATTCCCTAAACCAACTAGGTGGACAGAGCTAGGAAATATATGTATATATACTATCTCAAGATTGTGAAGAATAATTTACTGTGAAGAATTCAGGTATAGCTTTAGGAGGTTCAGAGCACCCTGGAACTGTATGTAAAACTTTACATGAAGAGAAAGAGGAAGCTTTTTTGTTGTTTTGTTTTTTTGCTGAGGAGACAACTGATACCTTTCATTAGATTTTTTTAAATTCCATGTTTCAAAAGAATTATTTTCATCCCATATTGTTCCAGAAAAATTAAGATTACTTACAAAGATGCCCACAACATAAAAGTTATAATAAATTGGGGCCAAACATTAAAAATGAGGGTTTGTCCAGCTGATCTGACTGGTTGGGACCAAGGTTCCTCCCTCTGACCTTGCCATATGTCTCTCTAAACCATTCATCATTCATGGTCATTGAGGTACTGGTCAAGGTTCCTAAAGAGAAATGACTTTGGATAGTCCTTGGGGCATGTTAATGAGAGAGGTACTGTCTGAGGGTTCTTTCTAAGAAGCACATCTAGGAAATTTTATGTATGCAGAAGTATGAGTATGTTCATGTATATGTCCACTTGTAAGTGGGTGTGTGACGATGTGTACGTAAGTATATGTGAGCTCAAAAAATATGAGTGAGTGCATACGGTGATGTGCTCAAAACTACATATGTGTATGAGCTTCATTATATGTTTGTGTGTAAGTCTGAGTGTGCATACAGATGTGTCGCAGCCCAGAAATACACAGGACATGAAGATTAGGGGAGGGCAAGGCCAAAGGCAAACATAAAGGTAAAGAGGGGAGGGAAGAATTCTCTGGGAAAACCAGAGCATAATTGTATAGTAGTGACGAGCATGAACACTGTTTCAAAATGTATTCGATGATCTAAACATATCTGTGAGTTCTTGGAGCGATAACATTACAGGTACTAGTGATGCTACTACAGTTTGTTGCCTACATAATAATAAAAGGAAACACTGGATTTGTTTCAGCTAGTGAAAATGAAGATGCAAGTTTTCCTATTATAATTACGAACCCTCTGAAATATATTCACAACACCCATGAAAGTGCCCATTGACCTTATGTGAAGAATGCATGATTGAGAGAGTCATGAGCAACATTTTAAAGGGAAATACAGAACAGAATTGAGTGGAACAGAATAAAATGGAAAGTAATAGAAAAACATCTCATATAGAAGAAGTATTATATTGAACATTTTGTTTTTAAAAAATTTCTATTTATTGATTTGAGAGAGAGATAAACAGGGAGAGAGAGAGAAAGATTTGTCGTTCCACTTATTTAGGCATTCATTGGCTGATTCTTATATACACCCTGACCGGAATCAAACCCACAACCTTGGTAAATATACCAAAGGGGGACAATGCTCTAACCACCCACAACCTTGGTAAATATACCAAAGGGGGACAATGCTCTAACCAACTGAGCTACCTAGGCAGGACTTAAATACTTTGGTTCAATGACTGTGTGTGTACATGTGTGTGTATGTGCTGGGTCATGCTGTAAAAATAAGAAAAATTTTTAGAAAAACATTGTGCCAGGGAATAAGTTTTAAGTGAATCTTAGACCTCCTGGAATTCCACGGAAGGATTTTAAGTGTAGGATGCAACTAACTAGGTTCAGTTGCAGAAACCTCCTCCAGAAGCCAGAGAAGGATGGAGCAGAGGAGAGTTAGGTGGAGAGAGGGGAGCAGCTAGCAGGTCACCATTGAATTTAAGGAACAGGGGAGTATCTGCGTGATCATGCAAATGGTGGTGAGGGGCAGATTCCAGGGCCATTAGGAAATAAAACCTAGGGATCTGGTGACTCATTGGATCCGGGAGAGGCTGCTCAGGAAGGGGTCTTGGTTTCCTCCTAAGGTTCTGGTTTAGCCCCCGAGGAGGATGGGCATGGCCATCTGAGCTCATAGGAGCAGGAGCAAGTTTGAGGGGGATTGAATCTGGTTTTAGAAATGCTGCTTTTTGGTGCCTCAGTTTGGGATGTCGCTTAACCTCTCTCTAGATCTCAGTTGCATTATTTCTTAAATGTGGCATTTTTATTTGAAAAGAGATTTGTTGAGGCTTATAAATATAGTCTACTTCATGAAGGTATTTACATTATATTAAGTGAAATTATATATGTGAAAAGGACTCCCTAAACTTAATCTTAAACATTTTTCTACAAATAATAGTTGCCTATTGTATAAAGTCTTTTTTTCTTTGCAAGGGACAAAACCCTAAAGCAAACTGAATTGAGTGCAAAGGGAACATTTAAATAGAATATGTAGGGACAGGTCAAGCTTCAGGTAGAGTTGGATCCAGGGATTCCTGATTTTTCTCCAGCTCTCAGCTGGGGTCTTCTCTCCTCTGTGTGATGGTCCTATTCTCAAGGAGGCTTTCTCCAGATGGGGTCAATTTGGTGGTAGCAGCTCCAGCCCTCCCAATCTCCCTGGTGTCAACCCAGGATAAGAGAGTCTTTTTTTCTCGTAGGTCCTGCAAATGCATTATTATGATTAGATAAGTTTAGATCACTTGCAATGCCCTGGACCAATCAAGGTGGCTAGGGGAAAATGATTGACTAGTTTTCTTAGGGTTAGAGGTAGTGGATCCCATCAGATCACTGACCCGAGAGAGTGGGAGAAGGATTCCTGAGTGAACAGTGGGACCTACTGCCAGAAACAGGTAGAATGGACACTGGGGAGGCAAACATCAAGCCTGGATGACCACAACAGAGAGGACTGTATCTTTATTGTAGGGCTGCGTGTAGAAAGGGTGTCCAGCACATTTTTGTTGACCTGGACATCCCTGGTCCACGGTCAAAAGCACAGATACTCATAGAGCTATGAAGAATCAGGCTGCTTTTAAAAGATTGACTGGGGTGAAAATTAAAACCCCCCATAACTGTGGGTCCTAGGAAGCCCCATTCGGGGAGGGAAGGCAAGATTGAACAGGTAGGGGCATCTAGAAGAATTTTTTTCTAGATTATTGAGTTGAGAGATGACCAGACTTCTGCATGTGTCAGGAAAGAGTCGGGAACAACATTACATTCCACCTCTCCCCCAAACCTCTGCTCCAGGAGCCCGTTTTGGCCGAGATGTCTCTGGGCCGGGGCTCTGAAGACAGGCAGTGTAAGCTCTGAGAGCTAAGCTTGTGGTCAGCACTTTAGCTCTGGGCCCGTTGACCACAAATAAGTTTCTGGATACCACACACACCTACAAGTAGACTTGCACACGTGTGCAGTGTGTATGCAGACACATGCTCTCACACACACGCACACACGCCTCGAAAAGCAATTTTCCCCCCAGAGCACCAAGAAAGTCCCCCTTTCCACTTAAATGCTTTTCCAAATAGTCTTATTTTATTTTATTTTTTGTATTTATTTCTCTGCCATATCCTTTTCCATCTGGAAAGTGACTTGGCCTCTTCTCCCCCATCTATTTTCTGCCTTCCCGCTACTCAGTCTAGGCATGAAACACAGAACTAGATTGAAAGCATTCAATGGCTATTCAATCGGAGAAGAAAGGAGCCCCTTGGAGCTTTATTAGATATGAAGATCCACAATAAAAATCAATTTCTGCCTCTTTATGCAGTTTAAATGACAAAGCACCCACCCATTCTGCAGCCATTGTGCTGGGGAAATGTAATTCAGTCCCGGAGCTGGGCCCAGAGCACCGTGGACTCCCTGACCTGCACTGACAGATTCCAATATGATACAGACCTTCGGAGATAATGACAGCCACTTCATCTCACTGCAAGAAAAAAGTTATCTGATATCTTTGAGGGTTAAAAGGCTATGTGGGCAGCATTTTCAATAACCCACTAAATCAGCATCTTAAAAAATACCTAAGCTTTGTTCCTTAAAGAAAAATTTGCCCCTTCCTCCTAACTCCATTTCTGAGCCCCAGCTGACAGTGTCACAAGTGTCTTCTGCCAAACCTTTTGAGCCTTCCTGGGCACAGAAGGGGACCCTCCTAGATAATTAGTCCAAAGAAAAACAAGGTGAGAGAAATGTCTTTATTCCTCTAAGGAATACAGGTCTTCAGGTCTCCGGGTCCTGACAAAATAAATGGAATGAAACCAGTAAAACAACAAAAACAACCCCCGCCCCCCGCAACCTGGTCCTAAACTTGTTCTAACCTGTTTAAAATGTTACTATAAAGTTTCTTCACTAGAAATGGATGCAGTCCCTTTAATGGAAAAAATTTGTGTTTGAAGAAAGTTTGTGACCAAGTAGTTGCAGAGGGAACCGCTGGAAGCCCTTCCCTTGATTGTTAATTTCCATGTGAGAAAAGTTATCCTAAAAGAAAGGGGAAGGATAAGGAATGAGATGTGTAGTCCTACTTTTGTTTAGGATGGTTTACTTTCAGGAGAACATGTCATGGGAAACCAGTTCTGGTGGTTCGCACTCTGAGTCCATAGAGGGACACGCCTGTATGTACTCCATTCTCTCACTTTGACCACGGAGGCCGGAGGGTATAGAGGTGGTGGAAAGATAAACTGCCCTGTTGTCTTGTCCCAGGGAAAGGCTCAGAGAACAAAAGGGCTACCAGGTGGTTAAACAAGGACCACAGAAGTTGAGAAAAGCTCAGTATGTTACAAAACCACCCCGTCACAGTGTATGAGTAACATGAAGGATTAGAACTGGTCAGCATTGCTGGGGTAGCAGTGAGGAGCAGCGGGAATGGGGTTCTGAGTTGAAAGAGCCCCACAGGACTCCAGGAAAACCTGTCTCTCATTGCCTAGGCCTAAGCTCTCTGGTGTAGGAAGCCTCTGTCAAATGATCATTAAAGTCTCTTTCATAGTCAAAATAATTTGATGCCCAGATTACAAAGTTATTTACTATTTAGTTATTATCTTTTGATTTTAGATTTAAAAAAAATTCTTAAAAACCAACTGTTCTAATAAAACATTCTTTAAAATGTCAAGAGGAAAGGCTCATTTTAGCTCCATATCTTAGAAAATATGATACTACTGCTCAGGCCTGGTTTGGCCAAGCGGTTTCGTCCAGTGTGCCCACTCGGATGGACGGCAGTGGCTCTCTGGAGCAGTGCTGTCTGATAGAAATGTGGGAGACAGCAGTGAACCACAAAAATAATCTTTAAAAACTGTGGTAAAAACACATAACACAAAATTTTCCATCTTAATCATTTTAAATGTACACTACACTTAAAATTTTGATTATATGTGCACTATTTATACAGTAGCTCTCTAGAACTTTTCATCTTGGAAAACTGAAATTTATACCCATTAAACGCTAATTCCTCCTAACTCCTCTTCCAGTTTTTGACAACCATTTTTTTCCTTTCTGCTTCTATAATTTTGACTACTTTAGGTAGTTCATGGAGGTGGAATAAGACAGTATTTGTTCTTTGGTGACTGGCTTATTTCACTTAATATAATATCCTCAAGGTTCACGAATGTGGTAGCAAGTGACAGGATTTTCTTCCCTTTAAAGACTGCATAATGTTCTATTTTATGTATGTACCACATTTTCTTTATCCATTCATCTGTCAATGGGCATTTATATTGCTTCCACAACTTGGCTGTTGTGAATAATGCTGCGATGACCATGAGTATAGAAATACCTCTTTAAGATCCTGCTTTTGATTCTTTTGAATATATACCCAGAAGTGGGATTGCTGAGTCATATGAGTTCTATTTTTATTTTAATTTTTTCTATAAAAATTTATAAAAATTTTCTGTAATTTTTTTGATTTTCTATAGTGGTTGCACCATTTTACACTCCCACCAACTGTGCATTCCAGCTTCTCCACACCATTGTCAATATTGGTTATTTTCTGTTTTTTTTTTTCACAGTGGCCTTCCTAACAGGTGTGAGGTGGTTTTGTCCCATTGTGGTTTTGATTTGCATTTCCTTGATTAGAGAAGTTAAACATCTGTTCATATGCTGTTGGCCATATGCACATCTTTCTTGGAGAAATGTCTGTTCGAGCCCTTTACCCATTTCTTCACTGGATTATTTGTTGTATGGTTGTTGAGTTATAGTAGTTGTCTATGTATTCTGGATATTCAACCTTTATCAAGTATATGATTTGCAAATATTATCATCTGTTCCATTGGCTGCATTTTCACTCTATTCCTTCCTTTACTGTGCAGAAAATTTTTAAGTTTAATGTAGTCTCACTTGTCTATTTTTTATTTTGTTGCCTGTGATTTGAGTGTCATATCCAAGAAACCACTAGCAAATCCAATGCCATAAAGCTCTCCCCCTCTGTTTTCTTCTAGAGGTTTTATAGTTCTAGTTCTTAGGTTTAGGTCTTTAATCTATTCTGAGTTAATTTTTGGATATAATGGAAGGTAAGGGTCCAACTTCATTCTTTTGTGTGTGGATGTCCACTTTTACCAGAACCATTTGTTGAAGAGACTGTCCTTGTCCCATTGTATAGTCTTGGCACCCTTCTCAAAGATCATTTGACCACATACATGAGGGTTTATTTATCATACATAATTTAAAAATCTTTAGAAGTTAATATATTTTTTAAAAAGAAAGAAACCACTACAATTAATTATAGTGTGTATATACACACAGAGCAGTACCCCCGTCTGTATGGGACATATTCCAAGACCCACAGTGGATGCCTGAAACAGTGGATAGTGCTAAACCCTATATATGTTTTTCCTATATGTACATACCTATGACAAAGTTAAATTTATAAGTTTGGAACACTAAGAGGCTAGAAACAATAACTAATTATAAAAGAAAGCAATTATAACAAAATACTGTAACAAAAGTATGTAAATATGGCATTATTAAGTAAAAAAGGGTTACTTGAATGCATTTACCGTAACACCACATCAGTTGATCTAATGTCTGAGCTGGCTACTAAGGGACTGATGGATGGCTATGGTATACACTGTGGGTATGCTACATAAAGAAGTGATTACATCTTAGGCAGGTTGGAGAGGTACAGCATGAGATTTCCTTATGTTAATCAGAGTGGCATGCAGGTTAAAACCTGTGTGTTGTTTATTTCTGGAATTTTTAATTGAATATTTTCGATCACAGTGGACTGAAGGTAAATGAAACTGGAAAGTGAAACCATAAATCAGAGGGAACTACTATATATATTTAAACCAGTATATCTGAAACCTTCAAGATGTAAACTTATTTATGTGAAATCTTTTACATTTTTCAACTAAGTTAAAATCTGGTGTTTGTTTTACCTTTAACACATCTCAATTCAGACTAGCCATGTTTCAAGTGCTCCATTGCCTTGAACGTAGTTAGTGGCTACCAAATTGAACAGCAGGTGCGTGACCAGCCTTGTGTTGAGGAGGACTGTGAGCTCTTTGGCCGATCAGCAGTGGCTGTGATGGATGGCCTCTAGGACTGCACCGTAAGCATGTCAGTCTGTATTTGACAGCCAGGTGTAGGCCTCGGTCGGGACTGTGACTAGGCTCCCATTTTTATCCTAATTTCAAGTTTGAATTTTTGTGCTGGGGTAACATCAGAAAGATTTCAGTTTTCACTGAAAAAAAAAATGGTTGCAGAGATTTGGGGCATTGAAGTAGGTTTTCCTCAGTAGATACCACTTCCTACCTTTGGAAGAAAGTTTCTCTGTCTTAGAATAATCCCTCCTAGAAAATGAAGTCCACATGTCTTCTCTGTGCCTTGACTTAGCAGACTACTTTACTGTGAGGACAGGGAGTGAACACCAACCCACCTTCAATCATCTGTTTGGAAATCCAAGTGGAAGAAAAGCAAGTTTTCTTAGGATGCAATCTTGTTCTTGCTAACACCTCTAAGTTGATCATTGTAACATCTTGTTCTAAACTTAAAAGTTTTAAAGGAATTAATCAGATTCCCTTTTTTAAAAAGGTACATTTTTAGTAACTAAACATCTTCCCAGTTATCTATACCTCTGACTATATAATCTTTCCCCTTCTCAGAGGTGTTGTGGTTAATTTATGCCTATTTTATTATAATACAGTACAGCCAGAACTATTTTTCAAAATATGAGTATTTATCTTCCTTGCTGTCTATCTGTTTAATCTCTTGGTCTTTGAGGAAAATCATGGTATAATCTTTGACATTTAAAAATTCATCTTCCCAAGTCCAATTTACTAGAGATAATGGATATTGTCTGTCTTCAAGTTCAAGAAAGCCACGAGACCGACTGGAAGGACAGCCAGGATAATTTGGTAGGGTCAGCCATCCTGGAATTTTATATTGTTTTAGGGTTAAGTTTTTGGAGTTCATTTTATATGGGGAATCACGGTATAAAGGCTATAACTACTGTAATACTAATTCTTAATTTATGGAGGGGTTATTTCCTAGGGAAGTAGGTGATCTTCAGATTCTTCGATTAATGACACACACAATTTATCTCCTATGGAATATTTCTTGAGTGACCATTCTAAAATTTCATAACTCTTGCTTCATTTGTGTGGCCTTGAGGAAATTACCTGGCCATATGAGACCCAATATAATGCAGCTGAGGTAGGATATGAAAAATATTAATAAAAATGTTAGTGAAGCCCCTGGGGCCTATTGAAGAAAGATAAAAATATCAGAATAAGATAATATATCATTAATAATTTCAGATTTCTCCATTTGGAAGCTGAAGTTCTTAGACTGCATTAATTCTAATTTTAATATTTGGAGAGATCAAATACTTAGTAGTGCCTATGAGTTCACAGAAAAATTTCTAAAGAATAATAAAGTCTATTTAAGGAGTTCCATCATTAAATCATGTCCTGCTAGATTAAGGAAGGGCTGGTTGAACTTCTCAGATGGTTCAGATCTTGCACCCCCGGTAGTACTGCAAGGCCAGCTGACTTGATGGAGCAATGAGATTGGGGAAAAATACTTTGCCACATCTGTGGAGATCACATTGACATTGGAAAGGGCTCTCAGCCCAAAGATTCCTTCTCCTACCTACCTCAAAGTTGTAAAGTTGGAGAGAGAAGCTATATTTGGCTAAATGCTAGAGATAGAAACCCTATGTATTGATTCTGTGAAGAAATTTAACTTTGGTTGGATTGGCATTTGTTCAACTTCAAGAAATGAATCGTGGTTGGTTAAGCCAGTCATTAACTTTGAGGTGGGCACCTGAACCGGTTTTGGACAAAGGACCATTAAGAGAAGCCTGAGGAGAGTGGTAGAAAGATTTCCCTCCCCTATAAGAAGTGAAAAGCTCCCTGACCAGTGTAGCTCAGTTGGTTGGGCATCATTCCTCAAAGTGAAATGTCACTGGTTTGATTTCCTATCAGGGCACATGCCTGGGTTGCTGGTTTGGTCCCCGGTCAGAGCACGTACGAGAGGCAACCAATGGATGAAGCTGCCCTGGACCTGGGTAGATAGGAAATGGGCACTACTCCTTTCTCTCCACATAGAAAACTGCTTCACCCTCAGACAGTACAGAAACTGGGGTTTCCTCTTCTAAATAAAAGAAACTTCCCATTTCTCTGTTCTGCCGGTGCTTTTACTCGTTCCTCTGCTCCTATCCTAGATGTGAGATGATACAAAAGAGAAAAAGAGAGGAAACCCTTGTTTATTCCCAGAACCTCTGACCTGATCAGAATACTAGAACTATTGGGACTGGAAGGAATTTGCATAACTCACTAGACCCCATTCCTCTTCCTCTCTTTAATTCTGGGCTTTAGAAACTTAGCAGGGTTTTTAATTACAACCAAAAAAGGCGGTGGGGCTTGTACAGTAGTTAAGTAAAATCAAATAACAATACTTAAAATTACAACTGAGAGCCCCAAATGATCCAACCGTTTATTCTCTGCCTTAAAATAAAATAGCTTTCATCTTTTCCCCCTTTCAACAGCCTCCTCCGCCTAGATAATGCATTTCGTTAGATTTATTTGCTCAGCCCCGAAAACTTGACACTAAGGGGATTATTTAGTTTTAGATTTGCTGTAGTCCATAGTAATAGCCAACAGGGAAAGGAATGAAGCAGCAATATTAGCAGTGCGATGGGAGGGGAGTGAGGACGGGGAGGGGGCTGTGCAGGCTGCAGCTAGGCAAAACTGCTTGCATAAACACCATTAAGAAGATTTAGACATTGCTTTCCTTATCATCAGCACTCCTGGAAGAAATAAAAAAAAAAAAGAAAAAAGAAAAAAGGGAAAAGGGACAGGCCTTGACTTGCTGTGTATGCGTTTCCATTAAAGGTTCAATAGGAAATAAAACCAGCTGAGAGTCCAAATGCAATGATGCTACAGACCTATCCACGCTACCTCATCATGGTCCAAAAGAGACATTTGTTCCACATGTTACTGGAAGGAACGGCTGGATAGAGAACAAAACAGCCTGCGTCGCCCCATCTGTGGCTGAGTATGTGACACTAAGGCTGCTGCCTGGGTTGGCACTGCACCCCCATTTATCACATCCCCATCTCATCTCCACACCCTGTGCACACACACATCCTAGGATGACATACACCTGATTTCCAATGCTCTATCCAAGCCACTGATGTTCAGGTACCGAGGACAAGAACTGGGAAGAAACAGAAGGAAATTGTGATGACCAGAAAGACAACCTAGCCCGTGTGTGAAGGCAGGATTGAAAGGGTTGTGGGAAAGAGGTAAGAGGGGCCCAACAGGAGGAAGAGGAAGAGGGGGAGTCTGTGGTCAAACCTCCAGAGGGAAAGTGGAAAATATCTCAGCAGTTGTCAGTGGTTTTAAAGAATTTCTGGAATCAAACAGGCTATTCCCAAAGGAACATCTGTCAGTCTGTCTGTCTGATAAGTTCTGTGTACACGCAGGGCAATGGAAAAGTTGCAACTAGGCATTGCATGGCTCAGAGAGTACGAAGAGCAGATAATAGCTCTGCTGTGGGACTCCAAATATTACATTTGGGATTTTAAACACTGTTCCATTTTCTACAAACATCTTTAGCAAGGCATTCCTAAATGGTCAAAGGGTGTGTGTGTATAAATATACACACACAGACATAAGGGGTTATTGGTGTGAAGTATTTCTAATAATTACAGAATTTGTAGTACAGATAAAAAAAACTGATGGGCACTAAATGTTATTAGCAATACACACATCAACATAAGGAAACAGTGTCATTACCAAACTTGTCTATAAAATATTGGCATCCCTGGGGCTCCATTTTTTTTTTCTCTCTTTCCACTCACTGGATCTTCCATTCTGTGGATTCATTCTCCTGGAGGCCATATATCTCAGGGGCCACTGAAGAATGTGTGCATAAAACCTTCCTGTTTTTTTAAGAGAATATGAATCCTGAATCCGAAGCAAATTTAAGGGCAGCTGGTCGCCCTCCTCCCACACCAAGACTGAATCAGCAGACACCACAGCCAAATTAGATGGAAGGAAGAGTTCCATGGGCCTCACTTGGTTGGTCGATGGAATACTACTACTACTATAAACATCACTGCAATTTACTGAGTTATTATTTTCCAGGTTCTGTAATAAGTGCCATTATATACTCTGTTATTTCCTCAGACACATAAGTTGATGCTTAGAGGAATTAAGTAGGCTCAGTCACTCAGAAAGTGACAGTCCTTTCTGTTTCTTAAGCCTATTCCCCTAACAAGGAACCAAATGTATTGCCCCAGCAAGATGAGAGGCTGGCGTCATCAGGACCATTCATTCTCAGAGCCAAGCAGATTGTCCATAGCAACTTCTTTTCAATGAATAGAAAAGGGATGAACATTGGGGTGCATCGGTTCTTTTGAATTGGTGTTTCAGGATTCTTAGAGTATAATCCCAGCAGTGGAATTGCTGGATCAAAAGGCAGTTCAATTTTTAGTTTTTTGAGAAAATTCCACATTGTTTTCCACAGTGGCTGCACCAGTCTGCATTCCCACCAACAGTGTACTAGGGTTCCCTTTTCTCCACATCCTCGCCAGCACTTGTTGATTTGGTTATGATGGCCATTCTGACTGGTGTGAAGTGGCATCTCATTGTGGTTTTAATTTGCATCTCTCTGATGGCTAGTGATGCTTGAGCATCCTTTCATGTGTCTCTGGGCCCTGTGTATGTCCTCTTTGGAGAAGTGTCTGTTCAGGTCCTTTGCCCATTTTTTAATTGGATTGTCTGTCTTCCTGGAATGGAGTCATGTGAGTTCTTTATATATTTGCACAATGGAATACTATGCAGCAGAAAGAAAGAGCTACTACCCTTCGCAGCAGCATGGATGGAACTGGAGAGCATTATGTTAAGTGAAGTAAGCCAGGTGGTGAAAGACAGGTACCATATGATCTCACCTATAAACAGAACATAATCAACAAAATAAACAAGCAAGCAAAATATAACCAGCAACATTGAAATAAAAAACAAACTGACAGTAACCAGAGGGGAGGAGGGAGGGTGATAACAGGGGAAAAGGAGGGGAAGGGTCATCAAGGAACATGCATTAAGGACCCACTGTCAAAGCCAAATTGGGGAAGGATTGAGGGTGGGAGGTGGGGAGTGGCGAGGCTGGGGAAAGTGGTGTCAGGAAAATGTTGACAAAAAGAAATAGACAGGAGGAGGCTAAGAATAGTGTAGGAAATTGGGTAGTCAAAGAACTGATATGTACAACCCATAAACATGAACTAAGAGGTGTGGGGATAATGGGATGGGTACAGGGTGGAGGGGATAAAGGAGAGAAGAAAATGAGAGAACTATGGTAGCATAATCAATAAAACATACCAAAACAATACATTAAAAAAATAGAAAAGGGTTGGGAGGGTGGGAGTGGGAAATCTTAGATGTTAGGCTCTCCTAACTGTGAGATGTGGGAATGGGGCAGAGCTGCCTGGATAACAATGGTTTGATGTAAGTCCACAGGTTCACAGGCTAGAGACTGGGCTTGCCTGGCCTAGGGGTCATCCTCATGGTCACCTATTCAACAGGAACCAGGAAGGTTTGCCTCATTCACCTGGGAATGCTGAATGGACAGGCTCCTGCTTAGGCTGTCAGTCTCGGGGCACAGTTACCAGGCGTCTAAAGCCCAGCATAGGGAAGAGTGGCCAGCCATCTGCAATTCCCTGTGGTCCTCCACCTCATCATACCCCAGGACCTTTTGGCTTCCTGGGACACTTGGCTCTGCACTCTGAGCTCACTGAGGGCAGCACCTATTTCTGGCTCAACTTTATATCCACAGCACCTAGAGCTTCTGGCACAGAAGAGCTCAGGAAACATCTGTTGCGTACCACCGTCCATTTCACTGCATCCACAGGCTGCTGGGAACACTTCCGTGTCCACTGCCACCAAGCAGGGCTGACTTAACCATTCCAGATAAGCAACTAAGCTCTGCTATCTTACAATTTTTTCTAGTAAAGGAATTCTCCACCGTTCTTAAAAATACATTAAGCACTTAATAGCCCCTTGTCGGGAAGTTCTTCCCAGTAGCTCACTTCTCTCTCTCCTGTTCTTGGTAGGAATGCCAAAACTACTGACACATCTGTTTCTGTAGATAAGGAGAATAATTAACATTACACCATTGCTTATGTAATAATTCTTTATCTGCTTGAAGGTTATTTACTGGTCTTATAAAAATTGCCTTTCCATTGCCCTAGTCCCAGGGTGCTAGCGTAATGTAATGATAGCGAAGTAAGGAGTGACACAAACCCTAACCTCCGGTTCTTTCCTGCTATGATTTTGATCGAATGTCAAACAAAAAGATGGGCAAGTAATGAGGGCTGAAGTCAACCCTGCTCCAAGATGCCCCACCAGGCAGAGTCATTTCTGTGCAGCTCTGGCTCCCGCTGACATTCTGCAAAGCTGGCCCACCCGCAGTCCCTGGGCTCCAGAGCACACCCAACAGGGGCAGGCCCCGGCCGTCCGTCCTTCACTCACCATTCTACTTGAAATTGAGACGCCCTCACCGTGAGCTCTCCCCACTCACCTCTCCTGCTTAATGACTCTGCTTAATACTTACAATCTGCCACATTCTAATATTCTACCTGTTTATTTTCCAGTTAGTCTCTATATCCCTCTCCTTG
This sequence comes from Mormoops blainvillei, assembly GCA_004026545.1. Taxonomy (NCBI): domain Eukaryota; kingdom Metazoa; phylum Chordata; class Mammalia; order Chiroptera; family Mormoopidae; genus Mormoops; species Mormoops blainvillei. Next base: position 58,837 of record PVJD01002876.1, read on the forward strand.
AATGTAAGCTCCATGAAGACAGAGCCTCTTCTCCCCTCTCCCCCCTTTTTTCGCCTGTTTTCCTTACTGCTCTATTCTCAGTGCCTGGAACAGACTAGGCGCCCAATAAATATGTACTGCGTAAGTGACCGAACAAGCAGAGAAACAATCTGTGCAAAGGAGCACACAAACTATATTTATGGCATGTTACTGTTCAAATAATTAAATGAGGAAAATTGTAGGTAGTTCCCAGCAGGAAAGCAAACTGTAAACCTTATCATTAGTCTGATTCTTGCTCTACTTGTGTAACCAATAATAATAATAATAGAAATAATAATAATAATGACTAACATGTATTGAACACTCTGTAAGGCACTATTTAAAGTGTTTTCTATGTATTAACTCATTCAATTCTCACAACAATCTTATGAGGTAGGGTTATTATACTCATTTTACAGATGAGAAAACTGAGACACAGAGAGTTAGGTAAATTTCCCAAGATTACAGAGCACAGCTATTATTTGAACCCAGGCAACCTGGTTCCATAGCCTATGCTTATGACTTTATGCAATCCTGTACCTTGAAATCCTAAAACTGAGCATTTTTCCTCCATATAAAGCTTTCTTTGGCCTTGCTGGGTAGCTCAGTTGATTGGAACATCGTCCTGATATGCCAAGGTTGTGGGTTCAATCCCTGGTCAGGGCACATACAGGAATCAACCAATGAATGTATAAATAAGTGAAACAATAAATTGATCTCTTTCTCTCTCTCTCTCTCTGTCTCCTGTTCCTGTCTCTCTCTGAAATCAATAAATTAAAAAAAATAAAGCTTTCTTTGGATTGTCGTCTATTAGAAAAGATTACAATTTAAACAGCTAATATTCTCAGCTGGGTTTTCATATAAACTCTGAGTTTATTTTTCATCAGTAACAGTAGCCTGGGACAGTTCCTCCATCACTGGTAGCATGGATCACAGAATGTTCTGCCAGTTGTATAGGTCAGACCGATCACCATGATTTCTGTTCACAGTGACTGGGAAGGGCCCAGCGGTGCCAAGTGACACTCTTCTGCCTTCAAACAAGCCCTCATAGGCTAGAATATTTCAAAGAAACAGAAACACATTTGCTGCTGTCCTAAGGACTTCCAGGATTGTGAGGATCCGCATTCTCTAGTAAGCTCTCAGGTCTGCATGCTGCTTTTTAATTTTTTCAATAGTGCCAAGGACTGATTTTTTTTAATAGCCAAGAATGCTTAGATACATAAATGCATTGACAAGAAGCTTCTTTAGTCTCAGCTGAAATACTGCTTCACCCAAGGTCAGGATTAATTTATGCTCCTAAACTGGCCTGAAGTTAAGAGACATGCAGACAGCTTTATTGGCCTGATTTTCATCCCTTTATAAGGTCAACCACATAGAACCTCCACAGTGGACTTATTCTAGACTAAGCAGAGGTTGGCATTTGAATTAGGTGTTGAGGAGAATACGCAATGGGATTTTATAGGCATCGTATTTAAGTTTACTGTGTATTTGCCACACAACAGCCTACATTAACAAAGTTAATTGTTAATAGAAAATAAAACCAGGGTAAAGATATACTTTGAATAGTGGGGGATAAAGAATCTGGGGCTCACTTTACCTGACTGAAACATCTATTGGTTATGATCTAGACTGGTTAATGTATCCCAGAGACAGTCATGCACACGGCAAGTCATTTGGTGAGGAATTGACCCTGTGGGTGGTCTCCTTCAGACCAGACCACATACCTGGGATACAAGACCACCCCAGTCATATTCCTCTCCCACGAATTCACTTTTAATAATTCTGAACCCAGGCTATATTTTTACTTTGATGTAAATTCATATTTTCTACAACTACCTCAGGAAGAACAAGATGATTGCATAGGACAGGCTCTTAAACTTGCCCAAGAAGCAGTGAAACTCAGAAGACCTGAAACAACTGTTTCTAAGCTTAGAGCCTTTCCTGACAACCACTTGAATGCAGTGTTAAAACAATTTTTGTCTGAGAAAATAATGAGACCCGGAGATGTACGTATGCATCCTGTCACTGTGTGCTTAGATGGCAGTTGCCACAGAAGAGATTTCTGAAAACTGTGGGACTTCTTGAGAACCTGGAAGCAAGCAGTGAAGGAATTTAAAAAACTCCAGAATGGAAACAGATATGAGGCCAGATCCTCACGCGAACCCAGGCTGTGAACCCAAGACCTGCCTTAGAGAAATCTGCATGTGGAGATTATTGGGCTGTTCCCTTTGGGAATGTTCTGAGGTTTTATTTCCTTAGTCATTTAAAGTCAGCTGTGGCCATGGGATTTGCTTTGCTGAGGGAGGGCTGAATAGAAACCTTAAGAGTCATGTGTGCTTTTGCTGTTCCATCTGGCATGGTGAACAACAAATTTAAGATGTTACTGTTCCATAAATCTGAGTCCCTGTCAATCCATAGTTGACAGGTAAAGTAAATGAAAAAAACTCTTTGTTGTTTTAAGTCCCTGGGATTTGGCCGGGGGGCGGGCAGGTGTTTGTTACGGTATATACCCTGACCTACCCTGACTGATACATTAGGAGGGCTAAATGATTGAAATATTTAAACATAAATATATTTGGAATTAAAATAGGTCTTGGAAACAAGATAGTCAGTATTTTGTTACTTGTTAGGAAGGTATTTTGGGCTTACTCTTCTGTAAGAAGTCAAGTGAAAATAACGTGAGGAATTTAAAACAAAAAACAAAAAAATGAAAACTTTCCAAATTAGATGAAAGTTGGAAAGAGACACTGCTCTGAAGCAAACTGTAAAAAGTAGATGCCAAAAGTCTTAAAAATTGGACATGGGTGAAGGAAAATAAATGCACGTTCCTGAAGATGTCAGCACTTGGGGCTCTTTAAAAGAGGTGGCCTAGTCCACAGAGCCAAAATCCACTCTCTTCCTTAGAAAGACAAGTTCCGGTGTGCAGGCATTCTGCAGTGGCATCTCTGGATCCTGTCTGAGGAATGGGCTGGGGTGCAGGCAGGACCAAACAAGGAAACAGACTCACTGTGTTTGCAAGAAGTATATAGCTGCTGATGTTGACATTGTAGTGGTTGATCTTGGTTAGCTGAAAAGAAATTTTAAATCAGTTATGTTCCAAGCATGACCCTAAAATCAGTTACGTTCCAAGCAGGACACTTGGCTGTGCAAATAAAGAAAGTACCCTCAGGGTGCGTGGAGCTGTAGGGCAAGAACCTGGGCTCTTGGATGACTTTGTGAAACAGCTCTGACCACCCTGGAGCAGTAAGACTGCTGTGGGAAAGAGAACACAACTTTTATCTGGTTTAAGCCACTGTTCTTTGGGGTATTTTGTTTTATCAGCTTAGTTTTTGCCTTAATATCTAGAAGCCAATCTTTTTAAAAGGCTCTGAAATAGACGAAGCTGGGTATTGTATAGTTGAGTAAATAGGAGCCAGCCCCAAATTGGCAATAGGGTGGGGAAGTGACCTCAAATAATGAAGGGACTCAAGGCCGTAGAGCATGTGCTTTCTTTGGCACTGTGCAACTAAGTAAGACACCTGAATGAAATAATGGCTTTTCTGTGAAAACCTGTATTTCCAAATCCTACCTCAAAGGAAGTGTATTAACTGAAATGGTTTCAGAGGTGAGTGTAATCAAATAATGAAGACAAATATAATTCCAACACTACAGAAACGGTTCTAAGCCATAAAGGGTGAAACAGCTCCTTTAAGTTCTGTAAAATATAAATAATTTTAACAATAGAATTTAACCAAGATGGCATAAAAATAGAATATCATTTTAACCAGAATATCACTGTAAAAATAATAAATAAAATATTGTTTTGCCTATTTGCAAATACAATTCAGCAGCACAATAAAAGTAGAATAACCCAGCCCTGACCAGTGTGGCTCAGTTGGTTGGACATTGTCCGGCAAACCAAAAGGTCATGGGTTCAATCCCTGGTCTGGGTACATCCTGGGTTCTGGGTTCAGTCCCCCACCAGGGTGCCTATAAGAGGCAACCAATCAATGATCAGTGTTTTTCTCTCATATCTATGTTTCTGTCTCACAGTAATGCTTCTCTCCCTGTCTTTCTCCCTCCCTTCTCCACACCTTCTCTTTCTCAAAAAAAAAAAAAAAAAAGTAGAATGATCCACAACACAAGAATATTTGCTACTAGGAAACATTTTAATAGAATATCTAACTAATAGACAAAAGGAGAAAATGTGAGTGATTAAAGGATTTTCAAACAAAACACAACATACATTCCTGATCTGAAATGTCCCACTACAATAAAATTAACAGAAAATTTCTTATTATAATTTTACATATATAATAGTATAGTTTATTTTGTATATACTGTACAGTGTTATGGTTAATTTCACTAGAAGCATTTCCATTAGAGTAAGACACAAGAAGGATGCCCATATCAACACTTACTTAGCATTGCTCTTGCAATTTAGCAAGATTTTTTAACAAAAAACAGGAGGCAGAATAATTATTTTTACATGATATGCTTTTTAAGCTGGAAAACCCAAAAAATATTTTAAATAAGAGAGAATTCAACAAGTTGCCCAGTTACAATATTAAACACAAAAAATAACTCTTCAGTAGACAAGCAAGCTCTAAATGCTGATGGGAAAATGTTATTTAAAATAGTTATAAGAAATATAAAATACAAAAAAAAACCTTTGAGAAATGTGTCATACTTATATATAAAGAAAACCTTTAAGTTTTGTTAAAAGACACAGAACACTTGACTAGAAGATCTACTGTGTTCCTGCTTTAAAAATCTTGGTATGTTAAATGCTATTTGTAAATTAATCCATAATATCAGTAAAAACTCAAATGATTTTTTTCTTTTAGGCAAAAATATTTCAAATTTTAGATGAAATGTAAATATGTGAGGCTAGTCAGAGCAAATCTGAAAAGAAGAATAATGAGGGGGAATTATACCAAATAGACAAACACATGATAAACTTACAGTAATTAAAACAATCTGGTATTGGCACTTAAAGAAAGAGACTACTGGAAAAGAGAGTTCAGAAACAGGCCCAAGTCCATAAGGGGATTTATTTTATTAAATGTGGCATTACCGTTCAATGGGAAAGTGATGGATAAGTCAGCAAATGATGTTGTGGCAACTGATTAGCCGTTTGGACCAAAATAAACCTCAATCACTACATTATTTATTACATCAAAAAATGAATTACTTGCATCAAAAACTTAAACATAAAAAATGAAATCATGAAAATAATTATAAACAAGAGGAAATTTATTTGTAACACTTGTATAACCTCATTAATAATTATGAAAATATGCATTTAAATGAAATTAAGATATCATGTTTTTTCTATCAGATCAAAATTTAAATTATACAGAATAGTTAGGTAATCAATATTTTCACATCTATTGGTGAGATAGCTAATTGATGCAAGCTTTTTGGAGGGAAGTCTGGCAATTTTAACCCAGTAATTCCACATCTAAGAATTTAATTTTCAGATGTACTTGCACATTGTGCAAGTATGTATGTACAAAAATGTATATTTAAGCATTGTTAGTAAAAGCAAAAAAAACCAAAAAAAACCTGAAAATAATTTAAATGTCCATTACTGCATGACTAGTAAATAAAATATAGCAAATTTCTACAATGGAATGCTATTCAGCCATAAAAAGAATGTAGTAGATCTGTATATGCTAATAGGCAATAGTATTTAAGTTTTATTAAGAGATAAATAAAAGGTAGAGATATATAGAGTATGCTATATACTCTGATTTAAGTATATAAATTAAAACATATATCATTATATACCTTTAACTGTATATATTCTTTTATGCTCCAGCCATACTGGACTGATAGTTTACCAAAACCCTAGCCACACTCCTGCCTCACTCAGGCCTTTGTCCTGGAAACTCTGATCTCCTCTATATTTTCATGCTTTACTTCCTCCTCTCCTTACATCTTTGTTCAAATGTTACCTATTGGTGAGGCTGACCCTCACTACCCTACTCCAAAACCCTTTAATGTATCACCTATGCCTTTAACAGTACCTGACAAAGCACTCAGAGTTGAGTAAACGAGTGAATGAATGAATGACATTTTCCTACCTGTAGTGCATAAGGTATCTTTATTTCCTCATCTTCTCTTCGCTGCTTGATTTTTATACATGCTGACTAATGTCATTGCATTGATAGTAAAATGTTATCTCTTTGTTTTATTTTATTTTACTTTTTCTTTATTTTTATTGTTGACACTCTTAAGATGTCCCCATTTCCCTCCTTTTTGTCTGCTTCCACACAGGCTACCTCTTTGTTTTAATTTGCATCTACCTGAGTACTAGAAAAGTTGAGCATATTTCTTAGTTATTTGGATTTCTTTCTCTCTTAATTACCTATTTATACCGTTTACTCACTTTTTCTATTGCATTGTATTCCTTGATTTGTAAGAGGTCTTTTCATACTTTGGAAACTTATTACTAATTTTTACATGAATTGTAGATATCTTCTTCCATCTGGTGGTTTGTTTTATAAAACTTTTACTGTTTCTTTTATCACACAGAGGGTTTTTTTAATTTTAACATATTCAAATTTATCAGTATTTTTCTTTATGGTTTATTGTTTGTTGTTCCATTTAAGATATCTTTCTTTCCCCAGTATCATGAAGATATACTTTTATCTTTCCTCTGAAAGTTAAAAAAATTTTTTTGAATCCTTATACCTTTAATCCATCTGGATGTGTATAGTATAAGGTGCAAATGTAATTTTATCTTTTTCCAAATGAATTGTCAAATTTCTTAGCTCAGTTTATCTGACAGCCCATTCCTCTTTTGATTTGTTTTACTACCTTTGCCATATCTTAACTTTTTATGTAACTTTTATTTTGGGATCCATAGTGTGCAATAGCTAAGAACACGCCAGACTAAGTATAAATTCCAACCCTATCACTTACTAGCTGCATGATTTTGGGCAAATTACTTTCCCCTGCACCTCCTTTATCTCATCAGTAAAATGACGATAATGTACTAGGTTTTCCTAAGAAATAGAAGAAATAGGATATATATACCTGAGGAGATATTTTTTGGCAGGAATTGGCTTATGTAGTTATGGAAGCCAAGAAATCCCACAGTCCACCACCTGCAAGCTGCAGAACCAGGAAAGTTGGTGGTGTACCTCAGCCGCATCCTGAAGGTCTAAGGACCAGGGGAGCTGATGGTGTGACTGACTCCCAGTCTCAGCTGAAGGCTAGAGAACCATGTAAAGTCCCACGAACCAAGAGTTCAGATGTCTGACGTCCCAAGGGCTGGAGAAGAGCCCTCAGCTGACTGGATAATGACGTCTCACTTCGGTGAGGGTGGACCGTCTTCACTCAGGTTACTGATTGAGATAACCTCTTCCTGAAACACTCCCACAGACACACCCAGAACTAATGTTTCACCAGCTGTCTAGGCATCCCTTTGCTTGGTCAAGATGATACATAAAATTAACTGTCACAGATAATAATAGGACTTACTTAGCAGGGTTGTTTTAAGGATTAAACAATATTTATAAATTGCTTAGAACAGTTCATGACATATGGTAAGCACTACATATAGCGCTGTGTGTGTGTGCTTGTTAAATAAAAATATGTATTTTAGAATAGGTTTGTGAAAAATCCCATTAGGCTCTTGATTGTAGATTAACTTAGAGGTGCCATTTTTACAATATTAAGTCTTTCCATTCATGAACATGGTAACGGCTTTCATTTACTAAAGCCTTCTTTTATATGCGTCAATAAAAGCTTATCATTTTCTTCCTATAGGTCTTATATGTATTGATTGGAACTACCCCTAGCTTTTGATGGGTACCCCATAGTTTTTGATGCTTGTATAAGTGGACAATGTGTAACAACATTACTGTTTTTGAATTAACCAACCATGCTGACCTCTTTATTGGTTCTATTGTTTGCAAATACTCTTGGATTTTCTTCATAGACAACTGTTTCTCCTGTGAATAATAAATTATTTGTTTCTTTCTGGTGCTTGTATCTTTTCTTTATCTTGTCTAAGTATCTTGTTCAAAACCTCCAGAAGAATATTGAAAAAGGGGGCAGCTTTATCTTGCTCCTTAAAGGAATGATTCTAACATTTTATCATTAAATATGTTGCTAGTCATAGACTTTTTTTGGTAGATGTATTAATTTCCTGAGATTGCTGTAATAAATTGCCCCGAAGTGGGTGGCTTAAAACAATAGAAATTTATTCTCCCACAGTTCTGAAGATGAGAAATCTGCAATCAGTATCAGTGGGTTAAAATCAAGGTGTTAGCAGGGACACAATGCATCTGAAGGATCTAGGGGAAGATCCGTTTTTTGAATATGCCAGCTTCATGGCTGCAAGCATTCTTTCGCTCATAGCTACATCACTCCCATCTCAGCCTCCATTTTCACTTTGCCTTCCTCTGTGTGTGTGTATGTGAACAATCTCCCTCTGACTCTCTTGTAGGAGCAATTGTGATGGCACTTAGGGCCCATCTTGAGAACTCAAGATAATCTCCCCATCATAAGATCCTTTCTTACCTTAACCCTATCTGTACCCTTTTTTCTAAATAAAGTAATATTTATAGGTCCCTGATATTAGGACCTCCTGTCTTTGAGGGGAACACTTTTCATTCTGCCACACCTGTAGATGTGCTTTAAAGATTCAGAAGCTACTCGTCTACTCCTAACTTGCTAAAAAGTTACTACTTTTTACCATTTCATGAATGACTATTGAATTTCATTGAATGATACCTCAATATCTAATCATATTGCTCCACTCCCTTTAATGTGTTATTATAGTAAATTAAATTAGTGCATTTTCTAATAGTAAATGATTTCCTTCTGACTTGGGCATATTTTGTGATTTTTATGTACAACACCAGACTTGTTTTGCTAATACTATACTTAGAATTATGTGTAGGTTTGGGGTACAAATGTATGTTTCTTTTAACAGATTCTTTTCTTAATGATTTCTAGTTCTTTCTGAGTCAGTTTTATTATCATATTTTTCTAGAATTACCTACTTTTCTTTAAGTTTTAAATTTGTTGGTATGAAGTTAGTTAATAATTTCAAAAGCTGTAAGAGAACACTATGAAGTAGTGTTCAAGTAGCTATGTTTTGTATCCACAGTTTTTTTAATGTAGTTTATTCTCTCCCCTTCCCCCTCAATTTCTCTACTCTCTTAATTTATCGATACTGTGATGTTTGTGTTTTTTAAAAGACTATTTAAAGAATCTGCTTGCAGTTTTATTGGTCCTGCCTAATTTTTTGTTTTTGGTTTTATTAACTTTTGTTCTCATTGTTTATTTTGATTGTTTATTCTGAGGTTCAAGCTGAAAGGCAACAGCTGCCCAAGAGATGGTCTCCGTCTGGCGAAGGCGGAAGAGCAACGGGGCAGGCCCAGCTGGTCAAGTGCCTGTTAAGCCTTTGCTTAATTCACGTCCGTTAATAACCCATTAGTCAAAGCAAGACACGTGACCAAATCTCAAATCAGAGAGATGAAGAAATATGTTCCACCTCTAATGGAAGGAACTGTAAGGCCACATTGCAAAGGGGGTAGGGGCAGGGAGAAGTAAAGAAGTGAAAACAATAATGAAATCTGCAACACAGTACCTTCCTCTTTCTGTGGGAAATCTAAGGGGCCTGCATTATGCAAACTTCCCTCCAGAGTAGTTTTGCATTTGATTTTTTCAAGAGTTCCAAAGGGCCAATTTCTATGTCAGCTTCTAGGCTGGGTTCCAAGAAAATGCTGACAATATACATTCAAATTCTGAAGCCACATGAAATTAAGCCCATGTGTTGGAATTCGCATGTTCCTGACTCCCTACATGAGCCCAAGAAGAGAGAAAAATCCTTGTCATCTTTCTGTGCCAGTGGGTGGATTTTCCCCCTGATTTCCTTACTATATAGTCTTTCATGGGCCCTGAATTTATGAGAGCTTTTTAAGTCTAACTCCCTGCCCGATACAGTACTTGAGTTTCATCTCATGTCCCCTATTGGGTCAAACTCAAATTTCAAGGTTCATATAAGATCAACACCTCCTTCCCTCAACATCAGGCAAACCCAGTATAAATTCATCTGCTAATCCCTCTCATTTCAAATTTCGTCTTGGTTTCTTGTGCTTAGATATTTCTTTTTCTTTATTGCAAACTCATTTACACAGTGAAGTGAATGTTTTATCCATCATTTCTTAATGTTTGTCATGGAAAGGTTTCCGCTGAATTTAAATTGCTACTGATTATAAGATGCACTATTATTTTTTGTACCACCACAAGGATGGGATAGTAAGGTATTAATAGCACTGCCAATTAAGCTATCACACAAACTTATCTAATTGCTTAAACTATTTTATACTGTATTTAGATTTTTTAGATAAAGACTTTTATCAGCTATCACTCATGTGCATAATCAGGAAAATAGAAGTAAAATAAAATCAGTCAAGGTAGTCTTAAAACCGCTTTACACTTAGAATCCGATGCTTCTAAATCGCCATTGACTCATAATTATTGTTATTTGTGCTTTCAATCATGTCATTATTTTTTTTTATTAAGAGTTGATGATGCAAGTTTTTGGAAAGCATTTTATTATTACTTCTTTTTTATTCCAAGTTGCTGCTGTCCAGTGTGTGAATTTTTATGCTGATGTTTTCTTGATCTGGCCCTCACCTGTTAAAGGAAGGTTTTCAAGTGACAACAAGAACTCATTTTCTTTCCTCAAACAGTCCTTAAACTGTTTGCTGATTAAAATGTGAAGGAGCTACAGTTATCCAGTCCTATTACCAAGAATATCCTCCAAGTTTGTACATCTCAGGCAATGAGAATACCATCATTTTCAGATGTCAATGTCAAAAGGTGAAAAATGGGTTGCTTAGAATCAATCAAACATGGTGATAAGTACTTTCTCTGTAACTAGAAGTCAGTACCACTTTTTAATAAAAACAAAATAAGCCATAAAAGGGGGACTGGTCATCTATATACACAAACAACAAATATGAAATTATACACCTATGATGGTAATAGTTGACATTTGTTTGGTACTTCCTCTCATCAGGCACCATGCTAAGCATTTTACATGTGTTACCTCACTTAATCCTCACACAATTCTACTTAACACATAATCCTATTAAAATCCTCAGTTAAACCTCATGCAACAAAATTTGAACCCACTACCACTTGCATGTGTAACTAATCTAAGCTTTATGACCTCTTACCCAGCTGAGAAGGGGTCTGAATGGGTGGATGGAGACAGATGCAATTTACCAGTCATCAGTATTACAGTATCTTACCTAGTAAAGGGTCTTTCATTTTGGAGGGGCTCAAATATCAAACTTGAATGAATGTTGGCAAGATATAATAGTGTTGAATGCGTAGTGTATACAAGGCACTGTGCTAAGTGCTTTATGTAAACATCTCCCTTAATCCTCACCACAAACTGTTTGCAAGATAGGCACTTTAAAAAAGAAACTGAGCCTCAAAAAGCCTAAGTGGCATGGAAGTTTACGCAACCCAGTAAATGGAAGAACTATATTTGAATCACAGTCGAGAATTGTTTGTTCACTACCTTCCGATAACTCAAATTGGCAGGGGAATTATAAGGGAGACGCCCTGCTCTGGAGGTTTGAGATTACCTGAGGTGTCCGCATCCAGGTTGGACTATGTAAGTCATTGAGTGTGAGTTTTAGGTAACTCTGAGAATATTCTGGAGACAAATGAGGATGACTCTTGCTGGGTCATCACTGGAGTGTTTATGCGCCTCTCTGGTACTCAAATGGTTTGGCAGAATTTCCATTTCTCTTTTTAAACCCGTGACTCAATCTGCCTATCATAACCTAACCTATAATTGAATTAGCTCTTAATAAAATGACATACATATTGAATCTGTCTCAAATATAGTTTCAGAAATTATTCCTTGACAATTTTTCTGGGTCAAATAACACTTTGTGTCAGGGGATTTATCAGTGAGAAATTCTGATGTCATTCATTTTACTCTGTGAACATCTTCCAGAAAGGGGGGAAGTATGATACAAATGACTGTGCCATAGGAAATATATTAGTTTAGGTTTATGAGTTGTAGGAACAAAACTTTCAGGCCCAGTTCAAATTGTTCTACCTCCCAGAAACCTCGATTCCCTCATTTCTCCTTTCTGCAAAGTCCCTTAGCACTTTGCTGGTAGTTCAGTACCTACCATAGTCTGCTTTCTGTTAAAATCATTTATGCACCCTTTCCTGCCTAAACTGTAAGTTCATTTTACGTAGAGACCCCTTCCCCTTGCTCTTTTTTGGGTCCCTCATGGCACCCAGCACCATCCTTTGTATGTGGAAGTTGCTCAACAAATATTTGTTGAAGTGATAGAAATATGTTCAATGTTGCACTAGTTTCTCCATCATGACCATTACAGTTAACTTTTTTAAACAACAGCTTGAAAATATTCCATTCTTTCAGTTTCTATTTTTTAAAAACAATACACAAAACAATCCCAGAGCTTGGCATCTTTCCAAATACAGCAACAGTTGCTTTGCCCTTTTTAATTGCATTAAACTCAATCATCCTAACCCTCCCCAATTCCAGTATTGAGAGGTGAGCAGAGTTTGGTAAAGTCATGAAGACTATTGACTTATAAACACTTCAAAAAGGTCATATGAGCTTTTTCTTGCTCGCTGTGATTTCTGGAAAGTCCTTGCCTTATCAGACCTAGGCATAGTATGCTACTTAGTAGGCAATCAATTCATAATGAACTGAATTGAATTACTCTAGCTCCTAGACCCATTTACCAGAATCCAAACAAATGTGTCCTGGGAGACTCCGTGATAAAGAGTAAATCACTCAGCAAATAGCCAGAGAGGCTACTAATTTGTAGAGTCTGAGAAGTCTTCTTTAAACCACAAATTAACCATATTGCCATGGTGCTGTTCTGCTACAATTTAAATCTACATTTTCTACATATTGTAAAATTTCTTCAACATCTAAATAATGTCCAAACATTTTAAAAATTAAAAAATAATAATTAGGCAAGTGTTTAGTTGGTTTTTAAATAATTACTGAAATTGATATTTCAAGAACCTGAACCAATATATTTGGAAATGATTATGGCCAAGTGGCTTAGGTAGATTTAGCTGTGACTTATTAAAGTGTATTCACAAACAGTCTAGACATCACCATTGAAAAATGAAGCAGCAATGTACACCTGAAGAATGTGGTCACTTCTGATTCAGTGTTTTTCACTCACACATTCTCTGTGAGGCTCCTACCTGGCTGCGGAATTCACATACTTGAAGGATCATCATGGGTAATATTAGATTGGTCTGTGTAGACTGGTGGAAGTTAGAAACAATTCTCGTTTTAATACTTTACAAAGTATTTAATTATTATAAGGTCTGTAATTACCAAATATTTAATTATGTTCATAGACTTTAATAGTAAAAGTAGAACTTTTGGTAGGAAGATGAAAAATATCGGGGGGTGGGGGGAAGCCACTCAATAGTCCAATCAAACAGAAGTTATCACCATTATTTTGGTGACTCTCATATATGGGCTGTTTTAAAAAGAATTTTCTCTCTCAGAACAATCCTGGAATGAATTGAGCTGTGCGAAAAGTCGGAGTATCCCATCTCTGGAGGTGTGCAAATATCAACTGACTTCTCTGTGAAGAAACTGGGAGGAGAGTTGGACACAGCCCTTTTAAACCTATGGGCTTTGGACCTCTGGGGGCCGACACCATAATTGTGAGAGGTCTTCAGGTACATACATGTTCATTCACCAGTTTTATTATTCTTTCAGGTAAATCGTCTCTCCTTTTACAGACTTCTTTTTGTTATCGCTTTTTTCCAGCTTTATTGAGGTATAACTGAAACAATTATAAGATATTTAAAGTGTATGTCATGATGTTTTAATATACGTATACATTGTGAAAGAATTCCTCCTATCTAAGTTAACTAACACATTGTGGTGTGAGTGGTGAGGTCCGCCTTTACATTTGCTCTTTCTTCCCTGTGTGCTGCTCAACGGCGTCAGAGCTCAGAGCTCGGACTACCGAGCCCTGAAATAAACCAGCGTTTCCCGAAGCTGTAACCCATCCAACAGCCCTTTGAATAGGCACTATGTTATTTTGATTTTAGAGACGAGGAACCGAGATTTAGGGGGATAAGGTAACTTGCCCCATTGCACAAAAGGAAAAAAACAATAACAAAAAAAAAACAACCCTGTCTTCCCACAATTGTAGAGACCCCACCTCTGGCTTTGAAAAACTCCGCGATGGAGGCGTGGCGCTGGAATCCCTCAAGCGGACGCCCAGACGCATTTGTTCGGATGTCGTAAGAGTCCGCAGTGGCAGGACCATTTCTGCACCCTGCCCTCCCGGGCTCACTCGGTCCCACGGAGCTCCGGGGAACCCACGACAACGCCTGGGCTTTTCTGGAGCAGGACGGCAGCCTCATTCCCAGCCCTCTCTTGCCCGGGCTCTCCGGTCCATCTTCCCAGAAACCTTTCTTACAAGAGAGACCTCAGGCGGTCTCCAGCCCCTCCCAAGGGTGACAGTATTTTTGGCCACCCCATGCCGCAGAGCTTCCCAGGCCCGGTGCCCACGTGCCTGGCAGTTCCGAGCTGTGAGTTGGCCGCATTTTTCCGACTCACATCACGGCGGAGAGCAGACAGACCTGGGAATGGTTATGGGCCAAGAGCTGCAGGCGAACAGCTAATCCAGTCCTGGAAGGGGGCACTGGTAGTTAAGCCCTTTAATGGCCCCAGTCCTATGATAATTAGTCCTGGCCTGGAGCTAGAGAACAGCGAGCCCCTTTAACCTGAAACGGAGCCTCATCCACTGCTCGGCGCTAATCCCTTGCACAATGAAAGCCGAACTAATTCACTGGGTAAACACCCTCTCCAGTTACTTACAAGCTGTCTTATTTCAGCCCCAAACCAAATAGAAAAGCAGCCAGTGACTGGAGAGAAAATCAAATATTTAAGAACTCATTTTGCCTGAATCACCCCCCCACCCCTCCCGGGGAATCTTGCCTATTGCGCACGGGATCTCTTTTTGCTGCTGCTTTTATGACAGGAGGCTACTTTGCAATGGAAGCAACTGTAACTCTGGCGGGATTGCTGTAGCATTGTCCTTTTCTGGTCTCTTCTAGTTGAATCAAATCACAGCCAGTGAACCTGGGACCAGGCACACAGCAGGTGCTTAATAAAGACCAGTTTCTGCCTTAATCTCAGGGTGTGTGGTTCACTTGCCTAGACCAATGGTCCTCAAACTCCAGCGTTTATCAGAATCACTTGGGAGGTTATTAAAACTCATATTGCTGGGTTTTATGTCCACAGTTTCTGATTCAGTAGTGAGGCCTGATAATTCATATTTCAAACAAGTTCCCCAGAGAACCACTGGTCTAGATCTGGGCGCCCATAAATTTTTGTGTAAAGGGCCTATCTACAAATATTTTAGGTTTTGTGGGTCAGAAGATTTGTCCCAACTACTCAACTCTGCCATTGTACAAAAGCAGCTACAGACAATACTTAACTGAATGAGCATGACACTCAAATGTGAATATCATGTAATTTTCACAGTGTGAAATATTCTCATTTAGATTTTTTGCAAATATTTAAAAATGTAAATCCATTCTTAGCTTGCAGGCCATACAAAAAGAGATGGCAGGCTAGATTTGGCTTTTGGACCATTGTTCACTGATCCATGTCTTAGAGTGATTATGGTTAGATAGTAAGTGATATGGCAGAGACAATGGCTTGGGCCTGGAAACAGAAGAGATGGTCCTGTGGACTGAATTGTGACCCCTTACCCCAAATTCACATGGTGAAGCCCTAAATGTGACTGTATTTGGAGATAGCACTTTTAGATGATTAAGGTCGTATGACATCATAAGGGTGGAGTCATACTCTGATAGGGTTGGTAGCTTTTATTTTTAATCCTCACCTGAGGATATATTTATTGATTTGAGAGAGAGAGAGAGAGAGAGAGAGAGAGAGAGAGACATTGATGTGGAAGAGAAACATCAGTTGGTTGCCTCCCACATGCACCCTGATGGGAGATCAAACCCATAACCTTTGGGTGTATGGGATGACACTCCAACCAGCTGAGCCACCCAGCCAGTGCAGGGTTGGTAGCTTTTAAAAAAAATATTTTTCATATAATATTGTATTAGTTTCAGCTGTACAACATAGTGATTAGACATTTATATACCTTAGGAAGTGATCACCCTGGTAAGTCTAGTGCCCATCTGACACCATACATAGTTATTATAATATTATTGACTATATTCCCTATGCTGTACTTTGCATCCGTGTGACTATTTTTATAACTAGTAATTTGTACTTCTTAATCCCTTTCACCTTTTCCACTCATCCGCCCCACCCCCTCCCATCTGGCAACCATCGTTTTGTTCTCTGTATCTTTGAGTTTCTCTGTTTTGTTTGTTCATTTATTTTTTTCATTAGATTCCTTTATATAAGTGGAATTATATGGTATTTGTCCTTCCCTGTTTGACTTATTTCACTGAGCATAAACCCTCTAGGTCTACTAAGGTTGGTGGTTTTATAGGAAGAGGAAAAGGCTGACATAAGGTCACATGAGAACAGAGCAAGGAAGTAGCCATCTACAAACCAGGAAGAGAGTTCTCACCAAAACCTGAAAACCTGATCTCAGACATCCAGAAAATAAAGTTGTTATTTAGTCCCTCCACTCTATGGTATGCTGTTATGACAATTCTGACTGACTAATATAGATAGAAGTAAATTCATTTTAGAAAAATTCCCCTGTACTTATAAACCTGATTTCTCATTTACTTATAAACCTGTTTCACAAACATTTAAGAGCCATCTCCTGTAGGCCAGGTGCTATTCTCGGCATCGGGGTTACAGAGTGGAAGAAAAACTGGATCTGCTTCTACTCTCCAGGATTCCGTGTGTGGGGCAGTGGGCTCTGTCTCTGCACAGAGCTCAAAGACTGAGATGTGCGTGTCTATAGGCCAGGCAGCAGTTTTTATGAGGACATAGAGCTGCCAAAATTAATCAGCTAACTGCGTTTATGGAACACACACCATGGCCACAGCCCTATTCTGAGTCCAGCAGAGAAAGATTAAGAAAACCAGACAAGATTTGTTTCTGGGCATGAAAGTTAGTCATTACATTTTTCTCAGTGCCAATCATCTTGCCTTCAAGAAACAGAAGCAGAAACATCCTCAACTTTCAGGAGAGGGTGACATTATTATAGGAAAGAAGATTCTCTGTTCAGGAAACCAAGATGAAAGCCACATCTGACGTTCTAGAGCAGGACATAAGAACTGTTCTCCTTTGAAGTGAGAAGATTTAAAGCATCTATATTTCTGTGCTTGAGGCAAGCAGGGGCTTCTTAAATGCTGACCATGTTTATTCTGTTTTAATTTGGAAACTCAGAAGAGCATCATTGGAACATTAGTAAAATTTTTCTCTTTCCTAAATTTAGCAAAAGGGATAGAAATGTTTTGGCAACCACCATGAGGATACAAAGAGTCATTTTTTTTCTAAAGCAAGCCATTCACACAAAGAATCAATTTTTTTTCAAACATGTTTTCTATGGTGGCTTTTGCTGACCTTTGGGATTCAACTGCAATTGTTAAGTGTCTGGATCTGCTGTTGGTCTGATTCGGGGTTCCTTGAGAGTAGGGACAAGACGTATCTCCTCCTAGACACAGATGGGGTCTCCAAAGCATAGTCACACATCAATCATTATTTACTAAGCTCCACTGATGCCACTTACATACATCCTAGATGTAGGTCGTCCAGAGACAAATGAGACTGACCTTCGCCCTCTAGTGGTTTTCAGTCTAATGCTCCAGACAGGCATAGTCTGGATGGGTGTCATTGGCATATTATCAACCTGGAATCGATACATATGTAACATAGAATACAGAGAATCATGGACAAGAAGAGATGTGATAGGCACCAAGCCTGGATACATGCATAGCCCCATGTTCTTTGACTAGTAAACTATGCCAGGATGGGTTTTAACAGGACAGAATCACCATCCCATTTCAGGGACCTTGACTAAAGTGTAGGAACCTGCATCCTTGGGGCCAGTTCTGGGGTAGTGATGTTCTTTCTGTGGCTCCTCCTTCCACACCTCCCCACAGTCTGTGCCCTAACTTCTGCTGATTCCCAATTTTATATGCATGACTTGGAATCTCCCAGAGTCTCAGCTTCCTCATGTATGAGGGAGATGAAGCTAATGAGACTGACCTCTGTTTAAGGATTGTGCTGAGGATCAAGTAAGATAATGGATGGAAAGGAGTCCTGTAGTGTACTGCACGCATGAAAGGTATTATATTTAAGTGCTTAATAACTAATTCTACATGAAGATAATACTGTTATTTGATACTCTAGTTTTCTTGGCATTTTCCAGATTTCTTTGTTAGACAAGTTAATCCTCAATTCCATGTTTCTCTTTTGTCAGCCAAAGGGGAAAATCTTGGTCTCCTCAGGAAATTTAGTGAACAATGAAACAGATATAAAGGCACAATTTGGATATTTCAAGTTCAAAGATTTGTCTAAAGTATTAACTTCTTATAGAGAGCCTAAATCAGGTATAATCATACAAAATCAGATTGGTGTAGACTTTTTCCGTTTACAATATAGGGATGATGGGCTTGGGGAAAAGTAACTTCTATAATTATTGGCAGAAAGACAAAGTTATATTATTGTATATAATGCCGGTCCTCTAAGCATGTTTCATGCACACATCCATATCTGGCCATTTCTCAGTTTTTGAGTCCATTAAGTGGTTCTCACCTAATACTCTTCTGAGTAGGTATCAGGCCAGATGCCCATCAGGTGAGAACAGACCCCTTTCCTAGGAGCCCAAAGCTAACAGCCCCTTTCCTAATGAGGGTGGCCCAGAAAACTCCAAACCAAATGCTGGGCAGTTTGTGGGTAGCCCTTGGAGTGACTTGCAAACACTCTGATCACCTCAGGAAGAGATGCGAGACAGGGAGCACCAACACCCCAGTGCTGAACCTTCTAATGGCTCTCCCATACCACCCCAGAAGAGTGGAAAAACCAGGGACTTGGAGGCCACAGCTTACACTTGAGTGCTGGCCTGCCACTTTACAGCTGGGCGACCTTAGGTAAATCTCTTAACTTCTATGGGAGTCCAGGTAACTCCTCTGTGGGTAGAAAAAGGCTCCTTCACTTTTGGAGATCTGTTGTATTTAGTCCCCGTGGATGGATGACATGATAGTCGGTGAGGACTTCCTAACTCAGCTGTCCTCTCCAGGTGGGGGACTGGGAGGAGGAGGGCATTTGGGAGAAAACAGTGTCTGGAGGACCAGACAATCAGCGTAGAACAAAAGGCAGGCATTGACTTGGCAGCTCTACCTAGAACGCACCACCTCCCTGCTGCCCTTCTCTTGGTTTGTCCAGAGAAGCCCGCTGATCCAGGGACCACTGACATGAGCTTCCATCTCATCTGATGAAGGAATTCTGACAGCCTTTTCTCTCTAAGACTCCGAAGTCGGTGTTGCATAGTTAGTCTCTTGGTATTACTTATGTTTGGGGGTGGGGAACCTGGTTGATTTTTTAAAATTTAGATCTCCTGGTCTGGGGAGTGTGAGCCACTGAGGGCCTGAAACTTCCTGACCCTGCAGGCCCCTAGAGCTGGGTCTCCCTGACTTTTGGAACTTTATTTCTCTGGGCCCCAATCTCACCCTGTTAGCCCTCTAAAAGGGAAAAATCCTGCTTTTGTGGGGTTGCGGGAGCAGAGTACACCTGTTAAAAGTTAAAACCCTTGTTTAAAACTTTCTGTGAGCACTAGGTGACTGACTAGGTGACATGACTGCAGATAGATAGATACACACCAGTAACACATCCCCCCCTTTACTCCTTAATTAACATAATTAGTCATATATAGCATATATTTGCTATAAATCATGTTTTACTGTGCAGGCCAGCCTGTGTTACCTTTAAGCAGCACTGCAAGCCCCTTCGGGTCCTCCCAAGTCTTCGCATTTTCTTCCTTCCGTTCCCCACCTTGATCTCCCAAGCCCCCTTTTCTGCCAAAGGCCCATTAAAGAAGTCATTTCCCACCCTCCCGCCAACAGCACCACACACCTGGTAATAAATAATATGATCATTGCCTAACAGGCACTCAGAAGCGCCCTGTGATAAATAAGGAGACTTCTCATCTCTCCACAGGCTCTGCAGCGAGGGCTGGCAGAGGAGAGTTTGCTATTAAAGAACTCACATAGCCACAGGCAAATTCTCTTACCGCATCTCCTTGTGGAGACCTTTTCTTAAAAGCTGAGATTGCTCTGATGGTTCAAGGTGCTATTGAGCTCTAACCAGGGACAATTACAAGGCTCCAGTCACAGCATCTGAGGCGATGCTTGTGTCTGATAAGGTTGCTGGAGAATAATGCAAAGGAGAGAGGCCCGATAATGGGTTGCTGAAAGGATGGGATGAGGCATCTTTACCCAGAGCCTGAAGACAGAAGCAGCCTCCCCCATCCCACCCCCAAATTCTTTTCCATTTTTATTGCATTAAAAAACCACTTTCTAAACATGCACTTCAGAAATGATTTTTTTCCTAGCTCCAAGCTAGTAATACTCCTCACCAACTGATTTTTTTTTTTATTATGAGAGGTTTTGAGAATAATTCTGCTTTTCTTGTTCAGTTCTTTTTTTCTGTTTTCTATTGAGAAAACCAGAGAGGGAACAATTGAATTTTGTCCCTTCCTTTTCTACAGTTCTGTAGCTGTTCCATGGA
Organism: Mormoops blainvillei; assembly: GCA_004026545.1. Lineage (NCBI taxonomy): Eukaryota > Metazoa > Chordata > Mammalia > Chiroptera > Mormoopidae > Mormoops > Mormoops blainvillei. The sequence continues at coordinate 79,574 of PVJD01002876.1, forward strand.
ATTTTCTACCTTACCTTATTTATGGCTTCCAAAACCTTTTACAAAAACAAAAAAACAAAAAACTACACAGCTTTCTTTCACACTATTTTCTATATCTCTTTTTATTTTTTCCGACTGCGGTCTGGTGTCTTTGGGAGATCTCTCTCTCTCTCTCTCTCTCTCTCTCTCTCTCTCAGCTAGGATTTGATGAAAGCAAAATTCCAGGGTTAATTAAATTTAGAAATTCAGGCCATTTCAGCAATCACAATTTCAAAGACAAAAGATGTGAATTCAGTCCAAAGACAGGTTATCTTAAAGCAACCTGGAGACAACAGGGAGCAGGGATAGAAGAGGGATTTTGCTAGTTTGCCTTTCTCAGTGTGTTCAAAAGCCTAGATTTCCCTGCTGGTCAAGACAGAGTCTGAATAGGGGAGAGAAATGGTTTGGGGACTGTGATAACCCAGTTGTAATTCCTCCATTTCTTTTTCTCTCTCTCACTTTTGGACTCCAAGAGATGTAGCATAGGTAAGGCCTAAGAACTCTGACTATGAATCAGACACCCTGTCTAATTCCCTCCAAATGTGTACGTGAGTGAGCAGTGGGAGGGGAACGACATCAGTCAACCCAGGCTGCTTTTCGGTCCTGCGCTTCTCGCACCCATTGTTTAAAGCTATTTCTGCGGGTGAATGAAATTAATAAGGATACTGGCTCAGACCCAGAAGATATTCAAGAACTGATTGCTGGCCTCAAAAAATGTAAGCTTGTGTCAAAATGAACACAGGTAGATCAATAATAGTTTAATAATAGTTAAGTTCTGGACCCTATGGTACAGATACCAGATACTGGTGAAACCCACACTACCAGGAAAGCGGTGAGGGCTTGGGTGATTACTGAAGACAAAGCGAGACTTATCTGGGCCTTCAAAAGATCTCTTGACCATGGGCTTCTACTGAGAAGCCATTTACTCCCAGTCCTCCCTTAAGAGTTAACCCCACGATTAGGTAATGTCTGGTCTGCGGCATAGGAAGGTGAACATACAACACATGTGTCTATGATTCCAGCTTCTAGGTCCTGCTTTGAATCCCCATGAATACTTGCCCTGAACAGAAGTCACTGGATCGGACATTACTTCACTACTGAAGGTTTCTGACCTACTCCCATTGGCAGGGGAATAATGTCAGACCTACTCCATACAACATGGGTAATGAGTAAGCACAGGAAATCAGAAGAGACCAGAAGCCAATTCTAGTCCTCACAGTCTGTAAATCACCAGCATCAGCTTTGGGCAAATCCTTCCCCATCTTTGAGCTTCCATTTTCTTCATCTCTTCTTAAGACTTGATGAGAAGGATCCTAAGTCCCTTTCAGGATGCAGCTCTCAGATGCTGATGGCCACAAGCAGGAGGCCAGCCATGCTTACTTTCCCTGAGACAGCTTATGGCGTTAAGTAGTTGGCAGCTGCAAACGCTCGCTCCTGAGTTGCACAGAGATCCTGCAGGATTTTCAAACCCTCATTTCCAGTGTGGCCAGTAGGTAATGGTCACGCAGACATCTAGGATTAGAGGTTTCTAGTCACAGAAAAGAGCGACAGGATCCTAAGGGAGAATCTTAAGTATTATTTCAGTGAGTGTTGTCCTGTCATGTATAGCTTCATGTGAAGGAAAAATAAGGGGATGGAACCCTAGAATAGGATTCCTAAGGCTTAAACTCAGGAGCCTGGGGCAGCAGAGGAGAAATTCCAGATGAACTAGGAAAAAACAAAACAAAACTACAGCTTTATTTTATTTTGGAGCAATCAGTCCCTCCAGTGGCCGACCTGGGACCTGAACCATCTACATAGTTTGTGACGTCAGTGCAAAGGGAAGGTGTGGAGCCCTTGTTCAAAAATTGTTGAGACTTTCAATTAGCAACGGTGAGCAACAGGGCCTTTGTAGGCATGGGCCCTGTGCTACTGCCCCGGTCACGCCCCATGAAGTTGCCCTGCTGGACGCTTTCACGGAGGTGGTGAGAGGACTGACTACTGGCCTAGCAGAATGAGGAAAGTTCAGACAGATCGTTTTGCTTATTTTGTGTGATAAGCATAGCATCTAATTGACTGAGTTCCAGACACCTGGTGCATGCATATAAGACTAAATTTAGGCAATTCTAATTTAAAGCATTCTCTAGTATTATTGCCCATTGTCTGACTATGTTTCACTGTTTTTTGATATTGTTTCCTTGCTCAGAAAGTGCAGCATCAAATACGTAAAACATGTTCATAAATTTTTGGCTACTTTATTTTAATACCAAAGGATGTATTGGTTGACATTCTGTGTTGCACTATGAGATGCAAGGGGTGTGGAGGACATCACCCTGCCCTCCAAGGAATGACAGTGCTCATCCACTTATCGAAGCAGCCCAGAGGTACCCTCCATAGGGAGACTGTCAGCCTTCAGGAGGTGTTCTTTCATGTATCCAGACAACACAAAATAGGTCCCCTTAACAACGGTTTGTGGATCAGACCTGTGAGGGTTTCAGGCTTAGCATTTGGTTGTTTAACGGTGAGCCAAAGGTGCCTATTATTTTGCCGAGGCACAAATTTGAATCAGGAACTGCAGGCTGGGCAGAGGAGCCAGGCACTTACCCTGACCGCTTGCTCACATCTGCCTGTTTTGGTGGCTTCGGATCTCCATTTATCGCTACACGTGGAGTCCACGGGACTAATTCTATGGTGCAGCAGTATTTACAAGATGGGTGATTCATGAGGGACTTAGAATTTACTCTTCTAAAATGCTAAGGGAAAAATATGAGGGTTTTTGTTTTTGTTTTTTACTTATTCAGACTGGAAAAATCCTAATTGGTCTACCACAGAGAGCTGAATTTCTCCTTCTGTGTCTCTTCTTTTATGTCCTGCTTCCTCACCTTACCTGTTGGTTTATATTTTTTCACTATATCCAACATTCCTAGAGCCTGAACTCTTCCAAAATAAGCTGCTATGTCCTTTTCCACATTGTGACAGGGACTCAGTTTTCATATGCACCAAAGGAAATACATAAATCAACATGTTGAAAATAACTGAACTGATTTGCATAGTTTAGGTGGAAAGATTTGTAAAGAATATTTTACTTGTAAGTCAGTTAAACATTTGGGAACTCGAGTAATTAATGCTAATGTTAAAAGATAAGATTTATAAATAAGTTCTTTGATAAACAGCAATTCATAATTCAAGTCTTTTTTTAAAAAAAGACTTATGAGTCATGGGTCCTTAATGCTAGAAAATCCTGGAAATTCCATAATGATCATCTCAGAAAGCCCCCACTCCATGCATTAAAAAGACCCTGTTTTGTTCCTTGAGGGTCTTTGGATCAAGCCTTCAGCATGAAAGCTAATGTCAGGAATAGACAGCAGTGAGGCCTGTGTTATTAAAAGAAGACTAAACAGCTGCTTTTCCCATGGAGGTATTTCCTGTGTGTTCCTAAAAACTTGTGGATATCATTATCAGCCTTTCTACACGCAGCCCCTATGTGAAGAGGGCTTCTCAGTGTCCCACAGCTTCTGTCCAAAGGGCCACGGCTCTTTTCAAAAGTGCGCATGTGCCAAAAGCCCTCCCCAATTTAAGAGTTTGGCATTAGGGAACTTTCTGATGTCTTAAAAAAAATTTTTAAATAAAAAAATACTTCTCAGTTTCCTGGAGTTCTAAAACTTATTTTTTAAATTAAATACTTTAAGCTGAGGATTTTCCAAATCGGCTATTAACTTTTCAGAGTTTCATTATAGTTTTTAAAAAATCATAATTACTTGAGGTAGCGGGGAGGGGCTGTCTACTTTATTCCTGATGGAAACTATACATATAGATGAAGTGTCTATATAAAAAATGGGAACCGTGATTATATTAATACTGTCTAACTGATATTCAATAACTCACTCTTCTATTTCTTATTGTCCATTTTTAAATACTTCAAAAAGAATTCTAATCAAGTGGAAATTAATAGGGGAGGAAAGACTGGGGCTGGCAGGAGAAGGTTCTAATCCCACTATCTCTTAATATTTCAAAGCCTCTTTTATTTTCTTAATAAAAGGGTGAGAGAAAGGGAGGGAGAGAAAGAAAAGGGAATTAATCCGGTGCTGTGAACTGTCCTCTCATCTTAATGCTTTAAATAAATTCTAAGAGAATATTACACATGAGAAGGCTATTTCTGGCCAATGGTTGGGCTTTACTTTTGCTTCTCAACTTTTTTCTGTCTTTTCCTTCTTCCTTCCCTTTATTCTACCTGTCTTCTCCCTAGTCTTTTCTCAGTTCCCAAGATCTTCAAAATCCCGCGATGAGAGCTATATCTAAAGTCCAAGCTTCCTGACATTACCTGGCCACACATAATTTCTGGTCGCCCTCCCTTCCCCACTCCATCACCTGGGGCACTGTCCCTTTCCGTACACCCTGTGCAATCCTGCCTCTGTGTTCTGGACTTGCTTTTCCCTTATTTCCTCTACCTCCACTTTTTCCTCTTCCCTCAAGTCCTATTTATTCTTCAAGTCCCACCTTCTCTATAAAAGCATCTGTCCGTGGCTTCTTAAAAATTATAGTAATAATGAAACATTTGAGCTGTGAATATCTATTCCAGTATGCTAGGAAATTTACTTGCATTGTACCATTTACTCTCTCTGTAATCCCTGGGAGATTATCCCAACCTCCTGGGTGAGGTCTGAGACTATGAAAAGGTTAAGTCAATTGTCAAAATGATGACTCGAGTGGAAGAGCTGGTGGTAGGGTTGTAACACCTGCTTCCTCTCTTGTCCTTGAACTGCAAATGTATTTAAAGTCAAAATCCACATGATTTACTAATGAAAAGTTCTATAATTATTTCATAGGGCAACATCAATTTTCTTAAACAAATTGATAAGCTTTGTGAAGAGGATAACCATATCTTATATTTGTTTATATCTCTCTAGGATCTCAGTTGGAATAGGTACACAGTAGGTTCTCAGTGCCTACCAGTACTTAGTGATAAAGGTCTGAATTTTCCCTATGAATTTGACCATTTTCACTGTGTGCACTCAGTCATCATATAAACCCAATTTAGGTCTTCTAGAGATACACATTATCCTGCTTTTCTTCAAACTGAACTAAACAAGTCAATGTTGAAACACTAGAAAGTTGCTGTCTAATGCATATTATCAATTGATCAATTGATCGATCAGAATAGATTCATCCATTTCACAGAGACTTTTGAGCACTTTTATGTGCCAGCCACTGTTCCAGGCACTGGAGGATGCAGCAGTAAAGAAAATATACAGAAAATCTGTGCCCTCACTGTGTTGCCCATATTCTAGTTGGGAGAGACAGAAGAACAAAATAACTAAATAAAATGTATGTTAGGTGGTGATAAAACTATGCAGAAAAATAAAGCAGGAGAGGAGATAAAGAGTTGGTAGAAGGGGAGAAGGGGCTACAATTTTAAATAAGATGATCAGGGGAAAATTCACTGAGTACAGACAGAAAGGAGGTGAAGGAAGATGAATATCTGGATCAACATAGTCCGGGCAGAAGGAAAAACAAATACAAAAGTGGGAATGTGCCTGAAATGTGCAAGAACCAGCAAGGAGGTCAGAGTAGCTCACTTACCTCTGATCATAAAAGAGAAATTATATTTTCTAAGGATATATATGAAAACATTGGTAAAAGTTTAATATAGACCAGCATTTTTCAACTGGTGTGCTGCAACACTGACCTCTTTTTCCCTTAGATTGTCAAGTAACCAATAACAACATGTAATGTAATGTAATGTTGTTATTTATATTACATTAATGTAATGTAATGTAAATGGGTAATGTAATGACAGCTGTAACAACAGCTGTCTGCTGTGAATGAATCAGGATTATACCTATTATTTTTTTCTCATAATGTATTCTTTTTATTTTTTATAAATTTTTAGAAGCATATTTTATTGATTATGCTGTTACAGTTGTACCATTTTTTTCCTCCCCTTTATTCCTCTCCACCCTGTACCCCTTCTTCCATCAGCATTCCCCCCCTCAGTTCATGTCCATGGGTTATACATATAAGTTCTTTGGCTTCTCCCTTTCCTATACTATTCTTAGCCTCCCCTTGTCTGTTTTGTGTCCACCAATTATGCTTCTTATTCCCTGTACCTTTCCCCTGCCCTTCCCCCCTTCCCCCTCCCCTCTGGTAACCCTCCATGTGATCTCCATTTTTGCAATTCTGTTCCTGTTCTACTTGTTTACTCAGTTTTTTTTGTTTGTTCTTTTAGGTTCAGTTTTTGACAATTGTGAATTTGTTGTGATTTTACTGTTCATAGTTTTGATCATCTTCTTTTCTTTAGATAAGTCCCTTGAACATTTCATATAATAAGGGCTTGGCGATGATGAACTCCTTTAACTTTACTTTGTCTGGGAAGTACTTTATCTGCCCTTCCATTCAAAATGATAGCTTTGCCAGATAGAATAATCTTGGATGTAGGTCCTTGCCTTTCATGACTTTGAATACTTCTTTCCAGCCCCTTCTTGCCCATAAGTTTTCTTTGGAGAAATCAGCTGATAGTCTTATGGGAACTCCTTTGTAGGTGACTGTCTCCTTTTCTCTTGCTGCTTTTAAGATTCTCTCCTTAGGTTTAATCTTGGGTAATGTAATGATGATGTGCCTTGGTGTGTGCTTCCTTGGGTCCAACTTGTTTGGGACTTTCTGAGCTTCCTGGACTTCCTGGAAGTCTATTTCCTTTGCCAGATTGGGGAAGTTCTCCTTCATTATTTTTTCAAATAAGTTTTCAATGTCTCACTCTTCCTTTTCTCCTTCTGGCACCCCTATGATTTGGATGTTGGCACATTTAAAGTTGTCCTGGAGGTTCCTAAACCTCTCCTCATTTTTTTGAATTCTTGTTTCTTCATTCTGTTCTGGTCAAATGTTTATTTCTTCTTTCTGCTCCAAATCGTTGATTTGAGTCCCAGTTTTCTTTCCTGCACTGTTGGTTCTCTGTGTATTTTTATTTATTTCACTTTGCATAGCCTTCACTTTTCCCCCTATTTTGCATCCATACTCAACCATTTCTGTGAGCATCCAGATTACCAGTGTTTTGAACTCTGTATCTGATAGGTTGGCTATCTCTTCATCACTTAGTTGTTATTTTGGAGCTTTCATCTGTTCTTTCCTTTGGACCATATTTTTTTGTCTCTGGCATGCCTGTCATGTTGTAAGGGGCAGAACCTTGGGTATCCTCCAGGACAGAGCAACCCTCGTGCTGCTTTGTGGCCCTGTCTGTCTGGATGAATGTTTCTTCTTTAACTCCTTGGTTGTTGGAATTCCATACAGTTCAATTTCCTGGCAGTTCTGGTTGTTTTTTGCTTTTAACTTTGTTGTTGTCCTTCTTTTGGTTGTGCAAGGAGGCAAAGTATATCTACCTACGCCTCCGTGATAACTATTTTTTTTTGGTTGGATTGGTGAAAAATATATTTTTTGGTGTGCCGCAGAATTTTAGAAATTAATGTTCAATGAGGTTTTTTTAAAAAAAGGTTTAAAATTGCTGATAAAGACCAGCATGTGCAGGCATATCTCCAAAGATCATTTATGGATTTTGAACAGAATGATAGGACAGGGGCATAAATGTTTTACTGTAGAAAATAATACTAGAATAGTTAGTGTTTTAGCCCAGGTTCCCTAATAAACAAAGTCTGAGGCAAGGATTAAGAGCTGGGTCTTCATTTAGGAGGTAGAATCCCAGGACACAGAGAACATAAAGGAAAGTGAGGCAAAAAGGAGGGAACGATGAGGCATGACCTCTCTGGTCGCTGCCTCCCAGGGAGCCTGGAAGAGACGGGAGGTACAACTTGCAGAGGCACTGGCAGGGCCTGCAAGGCAGCTTCAGAAGCTGTGGTTGGCCCATTGCATGGAGAAGAAGGAAAGGAAATTTTATTGGTGAGTTCCCCGCCCTCACCTGTTTCTCATTGGTCAAATTTCATCCACTAGATAACTACCACCAATCCCCTCACCTGGGACTTCCAGGTTGTGAAACTTGCCTTTCTTGTCAGGGTCTTATGACCGTGGAATGACAGCTCATTAAAGTCCAGACATGGCAGGAGGAAACAGACCAGGCCTGCACCTGGTTAGCCTGGCTGTGCTGCAGCGGCCAAGGCGGGAGGCTCAGGATCCCACACAAGCAACCAGTAGGCACCCGGCAGTGGGAGATGTGTGCTTTGAATAGGGCTGGTGGGCAGGAGCAGCTGAGCAGAGCAAGTGGCTGAGGGACTGGAAGTGGCAATGCTGACAGGACCTGAGAAGGCACATAAGATATGTCTGATACAATCAGTTAATAGTGATATTTATCGAGAGCAAATGCTTACACCATCCTAAAAGCACATAAGACAGAAGCCCCATTTCCCCGAAGTTTGGAGTAAATTGTGTAGGAGATTAGTTTTATGTATATATGTATTGTATGCTTTGTGACAGGGGAGAAGTGAAAGATGGATTGGGAGAAGAAGTACCTCAGCTATAACTAAGAAAATATAATAGAGAACGATGTGGGTCAGGTACTCTCTTGGGAACACAAATTAGCTACACTGAGTTACCCTAACCAGGTCAATTTCCATTACAAAAGTGTCCCACAGAAGTTAAAGCCAATGGGAGAGTATGGAAGCCTAGGTCTAAGGGTAAAAAAATATGTATAATAAACCAATTTAACTGACTTACTATGATTGAATCTCCTACTTTTTAAAATGGGCACATGGAGGAAGCTGATGAATTAAAACATGGCTGAAAATTCTCACTGCGTAAATACTACAGATATCAAGAATATTATATGATCAATTCTGCTATTTTTTTCAATTCTCAAATCATTTAGTTATTGAAGACACATAGTCATAGAAGAGCTCCAACAATTTAATTTAGTGAAATGTAACATTTTTTATAAAGCAAAACAAATCTAGAAGGAACAGAAACATATAAAGATATAGCCAGATATATCACTAAGGCAGAACTGTATGCAACACATTTTTGGTGTCTGTCACAAAAAATTGCTTTAGAAAGATTGAATTTAGAATTGCTTACATTCTCTTCTTTCTTTCTTTCTTTTTTTTTTTTTTTTGCCATTCTTTCTGCCTCTGGACCTGATGTCTTCCCTCTAGTCACATTTCCTTGGTCTCGCTCTAGTCTGTCTTCTCCCTGAAAAATAGTTTAATAAAAATTTAGTCAATGGAACTTGTCTGTTAAACTTTAATTTGGCACCATAATAAGGTCATGCGTGTTTTGTGAGCCAACTATCTCACTCAAGAAGGGGCTTCCAGAGTTGTCAGCTAGAGGGGACTTGGAGAGTTTCGAGGAAACCCTTCTTTTTGCACCTAGGTAAGTCGAAGTCTACAGAGCAAAAGAGACTAACACGATACTTCACAACAGAAATGCCTCCTGAATTCTATCAGCATTCAGTTTTAAGTATCTACTTTTCATTTGTATACATAGATAGAAAGCATGAATATAGAAGGGGTTTAAGATTCAGTTGAAACAAATTATGTTTTATACTATTTTTATATTATTATTGCTGCACAACAAGTTACCCTAAAGCTTAGTAGCTTAAAACAGCAAGCACTTCTAGCTCACAATTTCTGTTGGTTAGGAGTTCAGGAGCAGTTTAGGAGGTTATCACTGGCTCAGTGTCTCTCATCTTGCAGTCAGGATATTGGCTGGAGCTGCAGTCTTTTGAAAATTTAACTGGAGCTAGAGGATTTGCTTCCAACATGGCTCTCTCACATGGCTGTTGGCAGGAGACCTCAGTTCCTTGTGCATGGGGCTTCCATGTCTCATGACATGGAAACTGGCTTCTGCCAGAGCAAGTGATCCAAGAACAAGGTAGAAGCCACAGTGCTTTTTTATGACTTAGCCTTGGAAGTCACATGCCATCACTTCTGCTACATGCTATTTGTTATATAAGTCAATCCTATTAAATGTGGGAGGGTCCTACACAAGGGTGTGATTGCCAGGAAGAGAGATTATTTGGCAGGGGGTGGGGGTGGTGGTCATCATGGAGCTGGCCACCCCAGTTCCTTTGAGTCAAAACCAGACATTCCTTACCTTTGTTTAGAAACATAATCCAGTGCTTAATCATTATCATTATCAAAAAATCCTACCTATCTTTTCTCTAATCAGTTTTGTTGCCTTTTAGTTTTTCAAAATACTTTTCTACTTACCACCATACTTGGTTGCTACAACAGTCTTTGAATATAAAAGTAGGATTTGAATTTCTGCTGGAGAAACAAAAAAAGCACTGGCACACAGACATTAAGTAATTTGCTTAAAACCGCCCAATGGCAGAGCTCAGGGTTAGAATACTGAGGTTGATGCCATTGATTACATCACCCTCTCTTCCCTTTCTTGGTCATCTCTCTTCCTCCTGATCATTACCCATCATTCAGTAAATATTTTCACTTGTGGCTCAAATTCTTCTTCTCTATCTTATCTAACATCATCCTAGATGATTTCATTATCTAAGTACAATAGATAAATCCAGGTGTTATGCTGGACTCTCTATTTCTTCTCTCTCTCTCTCTTTTTTTTAAAAGATTTTATTTATTTTTAGAGAGAGGGGAAGGGAGGGAGAAAGAGTGGGAGAGAAAACATCAGTGTGTGATTGCCTCTCGCACACCCACTACTGAGGACCTGGCCTGCAACCCAGGCATGTGCCTTGACTGGGAATTGAGACTGGGAATTGGACCAGAGACCCTTTGGTTCGCAGGCTAGCACTCAACCCACTGAGCCACACCAGTTACAGGACTCTCTATTTCTTGACCTTCACATTTCCAATGACCATCTTCTCTTCACCCCACATATCCACATCCATGATCACTCCATGGACTCTGTCATACTGCTCTACCTCCAAATTCACTAATTCGAGCATCTGGTTTTCTGATCGCAATCTCCTCTCCTGTTATCACCACTTATGATGGTTAATTTTATGTATCAATTTGGCTAGGCTATGGTACCCAGTTGTTTGGTCAAACACCAGTCTAGGTGTTGCTGTAAAAGTACTTTTAGATGTGAGTAACACTTATGTCAGTAGACATTGACTTAAAGCAAATTACCTTCCATAATGTGGGTGGGCCTCGCCTAATCTGTGGAAGGCCTTACAAGCAAAGACTGAGGTACGAAGGAAGGAAGGAAGGAAGGAATGAGGGAGGGAGGGAGGGAGGAAGGAAGGGAAACATCATGGCTCCTGCCCTTAAAGAACGATCAGACTAGTAGAGAAGACAGACAAATGCAACACAGTCTTTGTATTACAATGTTATTAAAGGTGTATACAGGGAAAGGAAAAGCAGGATGATCACAAAAGAGGTCATTTCCATGGATAGGGGGGTAGTTGGGAGTGATCAAGAAAGCTTTTATGAGATGGCATCTTGCAAATAGGGGGGTCTATACTAGAAAATGAGCCATCCCTTGTTGTGAGGACAAAAATACAAGGTGGAGAGCCAAGGGAATTTTAGTCCCCAAACTATCACTGAGAAGCCACGTAGCCCAGATCCACTTCACCAACTTGGAGCCTTAGATGTCTCAACTGGCCAAGCACGTTGGACTAGATTATGTCTGACATTGCTCTGTATTTCATGATTTAAGAGTCCATGTTTAAAACCGTCTCTGCTGCTATTTACTCTCACAGGTCTGCTCAGTGATCTTAAGCAGCTTACAATTACAACTTGGGAGAGCATAAAACTCCACATTTATTTAAGCTACTTTGCAGCATTGGTGTGCTTTACCTATTCAAAGCAACATTTTCATGATTATGCTTGCGTCTGAATTATGCTACTGACACATAAAATAAGTCAAGTAAGTATTCTTCTCTACATTATGTTATTATCAGCACTCCCATTTTGTAGATGAAAAAACTAAGAGTCAGAGAGAATAAAAAGCTTGCATAACCTAACTTGATAAGTGAAAATAGGTTTTAGATAAAAAATCATGCTTTTCGAGTACCTGATTCCAAAGCCAGGGTTCAGGCTGGGGATGCAGGTCTTTATCACCTGGAGGACAGAATGCTGTAATTTTCCTTTCTTGGGGATTTCTTTGAAAATCATCTCAATGCAACAATTCTTGCAGAATGTAAGAGTGCAACTTTTCTTTGACACAATCTCTGGGGAACTGATCAAGGCTTTCTCACTGATGGCACTGGTCCTATTGGAAAAACAGAGTCTGAAGTCATTTTGTAACAAGATGATGACTAGTTTAAACCTTTCTTTTCCTCTTGAATGGGGACAAAGTATTCCATCTTCTGGTTTCTCCTTCTGAATCACATTTTATCTAAAAACTAGAGAGTAAACTGAAAAATTTTGCTCTTTAAAATATTTTCTAAGTCTTCAGCCCCAGAAGTGGGGCTCTATTGTAAAGTTGGGGTTTTGTTTGTCTTTTTTTTCTATTCATGACAGAGAAACCAAACAATGACTTAAGTATAATTTGAGGCTTAGAGAATAGTTCCCCCATTAAATGCATTTGCCTTGACCCCAATAATGCCAAGACTAAAACTGAAACAAAAATTGCTTTTCACTTTTTCTAGGTGTAGTTCTAGTTGTGTCTTACTTTTGGTTCAGGAAATACTCCAAACGTGGTGTTTATCTGTAGAATGCAAAAATGGTTTGTCACATTAAGATACTAAATAAAATTATGATTATCTCAGTAAATGCAGAAAAAGTATTATACAAAATTCAACACCCATTTATGATAAAGACTCTAACAAGTTGGATAAGAAGAAAACTTATATAACCTGATGAAGAAAACATATAAACCCTACACTAACATCATTTTTAATAGTGAGAAACTTAAAGTTTTGACTTCAAGATTAGGAACAAGGAAAAAATGTCTTCTCTCACTATTCTTATGCAACACTGTTTTTGAAATCTTAGCAAGTAAGGTAAAAAAGAAGGAAAAAGTACTGAAATTGGAGAGAAAGCTATCTATAAACACAGATCCCAAGATTTCTTGTGTAGCAAATCTCAAAGAATCTACAATAAGCCCCTTTTAAAATTTAATTGATTTTTTTTCAAAATATAGTTCCATAAACAGAACTCAGTTATATTTCTATACATTAATAGTGCATAATTGGACTTTAAAATAAAAATAATACTTATAGCATCACAAGAAGTTGAAGAGCTCATATTATTCAACTTTAAGACTTAACTGTAAAGCTATAGTTATCAAACTAGCGTGGTGTTGGTGAAAGATAGACACATAGACACGGTTCCATTGGGAACTGAAGAAAGAGCCCCAAAATAGACCTAAATAAATATAGTCAATTGATTTTTGTCAAAGATACAAAGGCAATTTAATAAAGAAAGAACAATAGTCTCAGTAAATGGTAGCAAACAATTGAATGCCCCTATGCAAACCAGTGAAGCTTGACCTAAATCTTATAAACCTTGTATAAAAATAAACTCAAAATGAATGTAGACTTCAATGTAAGTCGTAAAACTTTACAACTTCTAGGGGCCATCATAGACTAGAATCTGCATGATCTTGATTTGGTATAGAGTTTTTAAATAAAACATCAAAAGCAGGATCCTTAAAAAAATTACTATCAAAAACTTTTGTTCTGCAAAAGACAATATGAGGAACTGAAAGGACAAGACACAGAGTGGGAGAAAATATTTTTAAATTATATAGCTCACAAAGGAACGATATCTAGACTACACACAGAACTATCAATATTCAACAGCCCAATTAAAAAGTGAATAAAACAATTGAATAGACACATCCAAAGAAGATATATGATGGGAAATAAGCACATAAAAAGGTGTTTAACATTATTAGCCATCAGACAAATGTAAATTAAAGCCACAAGGAGATACTATTATACATCTAATAGAATAGCTAATAATAAAAACAAAAGAAAAAAACTAGCAATACAAATTGCTTGCAAAGATTCAGAGCAACTGAAACACATATTGCTGATGGACATGAAAAGTGGTACAGTTACTAAGGGACAGAGTTGCAGGTTGTTTCTCATAATGTTAAACACACGCTTACCATATGTTCCAACAATTTCACTCCTAGTTATCTACCCATAGAAAGGTAATCTTATGTTCACACAAAACCTGTATGCAGATTTTTATACTAGCTTTATTCATAATGACCAAAAACTGAAAACAATCCAGGTGTCCTTCAACAGGTGAATGGATAAACAAATGGCGATACATCCATACAATAGAATATTATTCAGCAATAAAAAGGTATAAACTACTGATTCACCTAACAGCATGAATGATTCCTAACTGCATTTGGTTAAGTGAAAGAAGTGAAACTCCAAATACGGCACATCGAATTTGTTTCTCACAGGAGTGTGATGAGCAATTTTGAATGTATTTTATAGTAAAACAAATGAGCTATTATATGGCAGATAATGAAAGGTAGATTTCTCATCTTAGAGAAAAAAGTTATAAGCAAATTGGGAATGTTAGAACGAACCTTCTGGTACTGGATTGCAATGGAAGATTTTAGAATATACTCATGTTCTCATTTTAAAAGATATGTATGTATATATGCATGTGTATGTATATATGTGTATACATAGCCAGTGAAATGAAAACTTACATTCACACAAAAGCATGTAGGTAAATGATCATAAAAACTTTATTTATAATCACTAAAAACTGAAAACAACCCAGGGGTCCTTCAACAAGCAAATCAATCTATCTATCTATCTATCTATCTATCTATCTATCTATCCTCTATCTATCCTTGCATCCATCTATCTCTAACTATAGGCGTGAGGGGTTAGTACCTATCTATATATTTTCTAGCTTTGTCTCGAAGCAGAGGCAGCCCAGTAGCAATAAGTTCAATCTAGTGCTCATATCTTGGTTTTTAAATGCCATTCTCCAGCAAAAGGAACCAGGGCTCCTTGGAGACGTGGTAAAATCCCGGAGTTGGTCAGAGGAAATACAAGATGAATATCGTGTTATGCCAGAAATTAAGGAAGTGTTAAAAACCTTTTTTTCCCGCAGTAGTTTCATGTGTAAAGAACCCAGAAACCAACCTGGAAGAGACCCGATGGCCAAAAATGAAATAATTTGAGCAAACATGATAGTATTGGATTATAACTCAGAGAATAAAATATCCAGCAGACCATACTAATACAGATAAATGATTGAATAAATAAATAAATGGGAAAGGACAGTTTTTCTTTACAGAAGAATTTCAAATACTAAATTTAAAAGGAATGAGATAAATAGAAAATCACCCCCATAACAACTGCTGCTGGCATCTTTTAATGAATGCTAAAGTTAGTGGGTGAAAGTTGAAGGCAAAACAAGTTTTTTGCATAGCTTCAAAGTATCTCCCTTCCCAAATATTTATTAATTTTCAAGGAAAAGACAGTAACATTTTATTGGAGATCTGTCAGACACCACCTTAACCAAGTGATCAAGGTTAACATCCCCAGTAACAAGACAGATCAATATCATGTACCCACTTATATGATCCATTGGGTAAGGAACATCGCTCTGTGGTAGCCTTCCCTGAAATCCATAGCTTGTAATCATGAGAAAACATCAGATGAACCCAAACTGGGAGAGATTTTACGAGATACCTGACCAGTACTCTTCAAAAGCGTGAAGGTCAAAAAAGACAAAGAATGACTGAGAAGCTTATTACAACTGGAGAAGACTAAGGAAATCCAACAACTAAATACAGTGTGGCATTCCGGATTAGATGCTGAAACAACAACAAAAAGAGGTACCAGTGAAAAGACTGGTGGAATCTAAATAAAGTCTGTAGTTCAGTTAATAGTATTGTGTCACGGTTAATTTCTTATTTTTGATAGTTGTACTGTGGTCATGTAAAGAAAGCTAGATGAAGGGTAGACACGAACTCTGTACTATGTCTGTAATTCCTTTGTAAGTCTAAATTTTTTCAAACTAAAATGTAAAAAATAAAATAAAAAATTATATCAACTTGATGTATTGCTTGGTGTATATAGTTTTATGACTCTTTATGGTTTTCAAAAATTCTACCTTTATCATTATATAACATGTTTTTTTGTTTGTTTTTTAAAGATTTTATTTATTTATTTTTAGAGAGAAGGGAGGGAGGGAAAAAGAGAAGGAGAGAAACATCAATGTGTGGTTGCCTCTCGCACGCCCCCTACTAGGGACCTGGCCCGCAACCCAGGCATGTGCCCTGACTGGGAATCAAACTAGTGACCTTTTCAATCCACTGAGCCACACCAGCCAGGGCTATATAACATGTTTTTTAATACTGTTTAATATCATTATTCTTATATTGAATCTTATCTGGCATGAATATTTGTTTTTGTTTGCCCTGAGTGGTTTTCATTTCCCCTGCCCCTACACACAAGTGCTCCTTATTACTTGAAATGTAATAAGGTAATGTTATTTTTTAAATTGTAAAAATAAAATCAATCAAAATAAAACAAAAATGTATAGGGCTTTGTTTTGAAACCCAATCCAGTAGCATCTACCTCATAATAGGAAAACTTTGCTTATTCACATTTGGGGTAAAAACTGATGTACTTAATTTTATTTTTTCCAAATGCATGTATACTCTATTTACTTGTTTCTCTCTTTTTACTATTTGTTATTACAATAGTTTTAATTTGGTCAGATTACCATTTATCCTTTTTTGTCTATTACTTTGTAAATAATATCATATTTTTTTTAACATTTTAACAAGTATCCAATATTATACAGTTCTATGCAAATCAGGAACAAACATTTGGTGTAATCATTCATCCACCATCTTCCATGAGTTTATTTGCACCCCTTAGCCCAGCTGCACATTCCGGCAGTGACTCCCAGGCCACCCCTGCAGTGAGTCAGACACAGCTCTTTGGTTGCAGACTCTGCAAGGAACCAGACCTCACAGATGCAAGCCCTTCCTATCGTACACGTTTATTGTACTTCTCTGATGCTCATAATTAAACATATATTTCTCTATACTGTTCTATAGATAACGTTTTCTACCAGTAATGTGTTTTTTTTCTCCCACTGTCATTTCCCCTGTATGACAAGGCTCTTAGAATAAGATTTTCTTCTTTACCTCCCCCTTCCAGATGAGGTCAAATTAGAGTGCTTTTATTCCCATACTTGAATCCTCAAATTCTTAGGTTTTTAGATAGTTTAATACTTCTAAAAGTTCCAGATTTTAATTATATTTTCTCTTTAAGTCTGCCTTTTTCATTCTAAAAATCCTAATTTGGTGGTGATATTACAAACATTAACGGTCACTCTATTATGTACCATTTAAATGAAATTATAAACACGGTTCATTGTTCACCATTCTTGTCTCCCTTCTTCATTTCCCTTTTGTAAAGTCTGCTCCATTCATTATTTGACTGGAATTCTTCCTCAAACATTTTCTTCAGATTGGCATGTAGGTGATGGATACTTTGAATTCTTGCATTTATTTTTCTTTCACCCTGATAGGTAAATGACACCTTGGCTGGGGACAGAATCCCTGGGTTGCAGTCATTTTCTCTCATGACCTACAGATATTATCTGCCTATCCCTGTCTTCCAGTCTGATCCACTCTGATTCTTTTTCCATTGTGAGAAATTTGCTCTGTTTGAAAGTTTCTAAGATTTTCTCATTCTCATTGAAGTTTAGGCTTTTATAGAATGTGCCTGAGTGTGTCTTTCCTCATTAACGCTACCTGAAACTTGGATTTCTGGACTCAATCTACAGCTTTTGGTCTGTCTTCAGCTCAGGGATATTTTTTCCATTTTTTAATTATTGCTTCTCTATGTGTGTTTTTTTGTTTCTCCTTCTGGAACTCTTATCATTTTCATGTTAGCTCCTCTGGTCCGTGTTCTGAGTCCTTATCATTTCCCTCTCTGTATTTTTGCCATGTGTGAGATATTCTTTCAACTTGATCTTCTAGACTACTAATTTGAGTATCAATTATGGCCGCACTCTCAACTCAGTTAATCTTGCCACTTTTTATTAATATCTTACATCTAGAAATTCATTTCACTGCTGCAAATAAATCTCTCTAATTGCTGTATACTTTTGTGTAGATGGCCTTTGCCTCATTCAACAATTCTGTATAACTAGGACTTCCTGTTTTGGATTTTTGGCTTGTTTTTTATCCCACTGTCTCCTGAGTCTACCTAAATGTATTGATAGTTTTCTTTGTCTAGTCTTTGGAGCTCAGATGAAACTGGTGACCTTAAGTTGTGGTAATCTGAAGACTAATCGATTAATGGTATATCATAAATCAAGTTGTCAGTCCTGGTTGAAGTACCAAGATATGACCTTTCTTGTCTCTGATCAACTCAGCTCAAAAACTAGAGTTCTTCGTATTCAGGGAGTCCTCAGACATCTTTGCCACGGAGACAAGTAGGCCTTTCCAGAAATACGTAGGCTGGTGCTTCTTGAGAGGATATATGGATCTCTAAGGGTTATAGTTCTTATCTAATTTTCAACTCATGACTCCCTCATCACTAGTTCTCAAGCTTTTACTAAACCTACGTAGGAAAAAGTCCTACTTACGCACTCCAATTGGCCTGGTGGAAACTGAGCCTGGTTCACATCTACTGTTCTCCGTCTATCTGCTGGGCCTTATAGTCTGATTCTTAAAGGAAAACTGGAGGACGAATTGGACTTTAGAAGAAAGGTCAGCCAAATTTATCTACAGACATCATCTTCAAGAGTTACTTCTCAGTTCCACGCACAGCCAACAAACACACCAGGTTGTTCTTTTATGCTCAGATTATTCCAATGGGACATCACATTCCCTACGGCTTACGCCTACATGTAGTTAAACATTTTATTCAACATTTTCAAGTATTTTGTACAAGAGGGATTTTCTGAATATTTTAGTTCACTCTATTACCAGATACAGGTGTCTCCATCATGTTTACATCTATGTTCATTTGTTGTTCAGTTTTCACATCTGTGTGTGATTGATCCATGTACTCATCTTTATTGTTTACTCTCAGATACCAGCCCTTTAAAGGAATCAGCTCCCTTCCCGTCCGCGCTTTTACCCTTCCGCTTTTCACTGCCCGCCACTGAAATCGATTAATTAAAACAAATCTAAATAAAGCATATAAGTGTCTTCCATCAGAGATGTAAATGCTTACAAAATGGATGAAAAGAAAAATGGATTCATCTTCATATTTAAAATCTTTTCCAGCTCTGTTTCCAGTCTAATGGTGGTAAAGGGACAGATCATATCTCTGGTAACTCAGAATAGTCAAAGATGGAATCCGAACACTGGAGAAATAATCGTTATCATTTTAGCACATGACATGTACAATATCTATTCAGTAGACAGTCGCCAAACATCTACCAGGTACCTGCCATGCTAAGCACCAGAGATAACAAACCAAATGAGGCCCACCTAACTTCTGAGATGACACTGAATATGTGCAGTGCGAAATACATGCATAGGCACAAACAAAATCAGTCCTCATCTGGCCCTGTCCAGCTGCGCTTCCACCAAGGGTTCTTCCTTTTCTTTCCTTTCCCTTCCTAAATAAACAACCTCAACAGTGAAAAGTCTGGGAGGAACCTTAACTCTCCTGCAGCTGAAAGATCAAATAAAGTATATACAATAGCCAAGAAAACTCAGCAAATTCCCCAGTTTTGCCCTTTTGAAGAGAAATCACTTTCTCCTAAAAAAAAAAAAAAAAAGAGGAATTTCAAGTTATATTCATTAAAAATGGCTGGCTGACAGTTTGTATTTTTTAGAAAGTCCATCTGTTTAATATAATGCACTGTTCAATTTGAAAGAAGTGGTTCCTTATTAGAGATATGATTTATTCTTAGATAAATCACTGATTTATGGCTCACTGGAGTATATATTTAATACTGTCAAAAATGAAAGGACACCCCAAACTATCTGCAGTGCCACAGCTACTCATTCTGAAAAGGATCTAAGGCAGCTGAGACCCCTGGGTGTAAAATGTAATCTCTGCCTGGGATAAAAGCACAGAGAATTGCTGATCTTTATAGAAAGATCTGTCTCTACCCACCGCCTTCTTCCTCTCTCTTCTGCCACAGTGCAGTTCATCGTCAGAAAACTCAGAATTGGAAATTAAGGGGAAAAATGGGTTGTGTTTGTGTCATTTAAAAAAATCTGCAGCCAGAAAGGACTCTTTTTTAATGCTTGCTAGAGAAAAGTTCATCACTAAAACAAATATAGCTTCTTGATGGTAATGGCTAAATTTGACTAGAGAAATAATGGAAAACCTATAGAAAAACAGGAAATATGTTTCCCCAATCTTAGACTGTTATCATCAATTGAATGAAATGTAGTACTGGCTGCCAAAAATAACTACATAAAAAACTCATGTAGCACCAATTCCCACTCCTTAGAGTCAGAACTTCTGCTTTTATTTTCACTCTGAGATTTCATCCACTTTTATCCGTATGGATTTGATGTTGATGACTTCGAGATCTACAACTTCTGTCCTGACCTCTCACCATCAGAGAACACCCCCACTTTAAGGCCTCTTAATACTTTCCACTTCAGGACTCATATGTCACCCAAATCCAATGGGACCAAAACATAGCCTTACCCCTTTCCTCAATTTTCTTTCAAACTGAATTCCCTTCCGACTTGACCACTTTACTCAAGGGTGCCAGGACCCTTCTGGTCCCCCAGTTGAGAAAATTCTTAGACATTCTTCACTTTAGTCTTTTCATTCAGCCCCTATGACCAATTTGTCACAAAAACTACAGTGTTCCTCTTCAGAAATGTCTCTTGGATGTGCCCCTTACTCTCCAGTGCCCTTACACAAGCTTGTACCTCCTCAGGCCTCAATTTAAAAGGACTCTTTCTTTGTGGAGCTCCTTGGCTCCATCCATTCCAGTTTCTCTGCTTCTTTCAGTTTATCCCTCTGGGTTTAACTCCCGGAGCCTTCTAAAGAGCTTCTGTCTTCTTGGTCCAACATTGCATCCTGCTTTCTCCATCATCACACCTATTCCTACCCCTACCTTTTTGCCCATTTTGCTTTCCTTCCTGGGAATGTCAGTCCTCCTATATACCAGTACCCCCTACAGAAATACAGCTCATCCTTCAAATCCACACATGTAAATTTAGTTAAAAATAAATGTCATTTATTATGTATTTTTAAGTGCAACAGTTAATTGATTGTCAGGATGAACAAATGCCATTACTCCTATCTTGTACCTGCTCTAGCCCCAACCAGTGTATCTAAATATTGTAAAGTATCACTCTTCCTCAGAAACTGGACAAAGCTGTTTCTTTGTTTTGACTGAGTTTTATCTTCCTCTAAAGATGATTCAGTTTTGTCTACTGCAAACTTTCTCTCTATTATATGTATGCTAGATATAACATAATGGCCCTATTTTATAATATATAATGATTGCAGTTTTTTCATAGACCCTACCATTCAAGGTGAGAGAAATGCTGGCTTCTACCTTCTAGGCTCTGGCAGAAAACTACAGGCACTTTTACCTGCAGAGTTAGGTGTCCCACCACTTTGAGTGTTCTTTGTTCTCTCCACATTCTCTCTCCTCATACATTTGGAGCATCATCTTCTGGTTCCATGGGACCTGGACACTATGCTTCCTTTATGGTATGATAAAGAATGCATTCAAAATCGCTCTGATACAGAACAACTTATTTTCCCAAAGGATACTTTCTTAATTCTGTCCTAATTCCTCTGACAGACAGTGGGCATGAGCATCCCCTACCATGCAGATATGAAGTAAATTTTGTCTTGGAGAAGTCTCCTGGGTTCCTGAACCTATGCTGAGAGTCTCTGCTGTACAGTCCTAGAATTTCAGCAGTATGCTCTGAAGGTCTGCAGAAGCCTACACAAGAAGTCTACATTCAAAACTTGGGCATGAAAAGAAAGTTTTACCTTTTGTGACAGTATGGATGGACTTGGAAAGCATTATGCTAAGTAAAATAAGCCAGTCAGAGAAAGAGAAGTATACGATTTCACTCATATGTGGAATCTAATGAACAAGGTGAACTAACAAGGAGAATAGAAACAGACTCATGGAGAACAGGATGATAAGTGAGGTGGGGGGGAGGTTAGGGGGTGGAGAGATTGAGCAAAAAAGAAAAAGGACTCATGGACATGGATAACGGTGTGGTGACTGCAGAGGGGAGGGGGTAGAAGGAGGCTAAATGGTAAGGGAAAAATACAATAAAAAAGATTTTTTTTTATGTCATCTGCTGAAAATCATGGAGAATGCAGTCTGCAGCCTTGAAAACTGTAATAGCTTCCCATATTTACTATAGTGTTTTATATAAACTAGGAAAAAATATACTGCTATATTTATTTGAGCTCAGCAGCTTGCAATTTCATTTCAAACAAAAACTTAAACTCTAATAAATACATTTGGAATAACTGGTGGAACGAACAAATTCAAGATTATAAGTATGATAATTTTATGAGTACATCAAGTTTTATGCATATAAAACTTGTAATATATATTATTCCTAAATTAGCAACCTGACCTCAGTGCTGTAGAAGATATAGTAACCATTGTTAATTATTTTACATTTCCACTTGAAACAAATAATTTTCACTCTTTTGGCCCTTGATCACAGAAGTTCTGAAAAATGTTTCTCTCCAAACGAAATGTGTCATGGGCTGGGGGCTTCAGTGCTTTCCCATGTAAGACACTCCTGCCCAGGAGACACGGGGTGGCGGGCGGGGTAAACAGGCATAAACAGTCGTCAAAGTCAGAGTCAAGGTTTGAGCTGATTTTGTTCTGCCCCAAAACTCCTAACTTGACACAAAACCTATGCTCTTTAGCACTATCTCCCACAAGAAAGGTAATGCTACGAATACACAGTGCTTTCAAAATTTTAATGACAATTCCTAGAACATGGTTGTGTACTACCAGGCGTTTCCCTGGAAAAACCCCCTTTGCATATACATGTCTGCCAGAGGAGGGATGGGGTGGGGAGCAGAAGGGCCATGTCTTCTCTTCTCTCTTTCTTGTCCCACATACATCACAGGGCCTGGGCTCCATCATCCCTGCCTCTTTTCTTCTAGATTTCTCTGTCCCATCTCATTTATTCTCAGCCCCTTATCGCGCGGAGCGATGCACCTCTGCCCCGGCTTCTCTGCTTCTGAACTTGCGTCCACCACTGTTGAGGGCGTTTAGCTTAGAAAGGGCCCTCCCATCACCAGAAAGCCCCTTAGCCCATGAGGCAGGGAGATGCAAAATAATTTTAAATAGTTTTCTTTTTATCTTTATAAATCTCCTTTATCTTATCTGTCATATGCTGCAAGTGAACAAAGGGTCAATTTAGATGGTTTCAGCTACCCACAGGTGACCACACCTGTGTAGGTGGCATCGTGGCTGCCTTTTCTGGTTGGATCACCCACTGGGAAGGGAAGACCAAACAGTGGGTGGAACAAAGCATGTATAAGAGGAAACGGGGAGCAGAGGGCAGGGGAGCAGAGGGCAGACGAAGAGAAAAAAACCACATTGAACCTTTTCAAATACTTGAAAGTGACAGATAAAAAGAAAAGGCACTGCTCCCATGATGGTTCTGATAAGAAATGTAGAAAAGCCATTACACTGAAGGTGACAAGCAAGGCAATGCAATGTGGAGAGCACAGGTTGTCCCACACTGAGACCGGCAGGAGCCCGGGATGGCTGGCAACCCCCAGAGAGGCAGGAAAGGAAACCCTACAGCCCCCACGCTGCATCTGTGTGCCTGTTGTAGGGAGTTCAGGACCCTGGCAGCCCCAGGTGCCTTTCCCAGGCCACTCTTTTGCCACAGCTTTCTCACATTTGTCTAAGGAACGGCTTCTAGATGAGAAATCTAAAGATGAAAAGTTCAAGCAACTAAATCAGGTGGGAATTTCACAATATCTTGCCACTTGTGCTGGTGAGTTAGTTGCTTTTGGATGGACAACTCAGTTAAACTCATATCAGTTGGCATAAGACCCTGTGCTAATGGTGTACAGAAGGCAAAGGTAAATAATTCACTTTCAGAAATTATTTCACAACAGGTGCAATTATTTCTACCTATGCCATATGGTTTCTGACTTTTCTTTTATCTTTATTTTAACCATGACACTTCTCACTCATGGGAATTTTTGGAATCTAATGCTTCCTCAAAAATTTTAAAGTAACCAGATCAATTAAGACTAAATATAAGAAACATATGTGAAGAGCACCGAGACATGATCCTTGTCTTAGGAAACTTGCACTGGATTGCGGGATATAGTCATTTTTGAGGCAGACTGGCAAGGCAAATAAACGTTCCATGGAGCAATACAGGCAGGCTTCATGAAAGAGGGAGCCTTTAAGAAAGGAATTGCAAAAGGGGCTGAAAAGTATTCAAAGTCATGAAAAGCAAGGACCTACATCCAAGATTACTCTATCCAGCAAGGCCATCATTTAGAATGGAAGGGCAGATAAAGTGCTTCTCAGATAAGGTAAAGTTAAATGAGTTCATCATCACCAAGCCCTTGTTATATAAAATGTTAAAGGGACTTATCGAAGAAACAGAAGATCAAAACTATGAACAATAAAATGACAACAAACACACAACTATCAACAACTGAATATAAAACAAAAACAAAAAACGAGCTAAGCAAACAACTAGGACAAGAATAGAATCACTGAAATGGATATCACATGGAGGGTTATCAGTGCGGAGGGGGGAGAGGGGAGAGAATGGGGGAGAAGGTACAGGGAATAAGAAGTGTAAATGGTAGGTATGAAATAGACAGGGGAGGTTAACAATAGTACAGAAAATGGAGAGGCCAAAGAACTTATATGTGTGACCCATGGACATGAACTAGATTGGCGATGCTGGAGGGAAGAGGGGCACCGGGCAGAGGGGGATAAATGGGAGAAAAATAGGACAACTATAATACCATAATCAGTAAAATATACTTAAAAAAAAGAAAGAAAGGAATGGAAGTTGATAAGAAGAAGCAGAAGAAGAGCAGGCCAGGCAAAGGTGACAACATATACAATGGCACGGAGTCCCCAAAACGATCTGGAATTCATTTATAAAAAATTGTGTATTTATTCTTACATGTTAGACTTCAGTTACCTTCAAAGTACTCTCCATTTGATGCAATACACCTATCAAGATTTTTTTCCCACTGCTCAAAACAATTTTTGAACTTACTTGATTTTGATGCCTTTTAGTTCAAAATCTTTGTCTGTGAGGACTTTTTTCAGCAGGGGAAACAAAAATAAATCCCTTGGGGTAAGATCTGGTGAATAGGGTAGGTGCAGCATGGGGGTCATGCTGTTTTTGGTCAAAACCTGCTGAACATTCAGCACAGTGTGAGCAGTTGTGCTCACAAATCACCCAGCAAAAAATGGACAAATGCACCGAAAAGAGCCTTAAGAAAAAAAATTCACTAAAGCTGAACGCAGCCTCTCATAACAATGCCAGCTGGTATACTGATACAGATAGGTTCCTAGAACACTCACTTAGGGGGAGAAGCCTGTACTACAAGGGGCTGCCCTCCGAAAGATAATTCCATTTTTTGGGGGGGGGGGGCGTGGGTCTCCCCTCATAAACAGCTCCTGAGCTGGACAAGAGGAATTGAGAGCAGAATGGTGCTTCTGGCACACAGAGACCAGAGGAGGGTGGCAGAAGAGATTGCCCTGGCAATGACTGAAGGAAGCTTCGAGAATGAAACATTGTGGTGACTGCTTACAATAGAGGGAATTCGTCACCCCAGCAGCAGCTGCCCCCTCATCTCCTTCTTCTGTTCTGTACCAGTCTCCTCTATTATGTACGCTAGAAAACATTTTGGTGGGATCAGTTACTGGTTAATGGGTTACTGGTCAAACACACTGATCATTTGTTAGCTATTGGGCAAATTAATTGGCCGGCAGATTAGTCTGGCCCTGATGGCAATCAAATCCAATGCTGATGTCCATTCCCTCATTTCTGTGTCCTCACAAAATTTATTAAGAAGAGTCACTGTCATATCTTTATTTAGTCACTTCACCTGCACTTATAACTTGTTTCATTATTGTTGTTGTTGTCATATAACTATTATCCATACATGTTATTACTCATAGTCGGTCAATCTAAG
Source organism: Mormoops blainvillei (assembly GCA_004026545.1). Taxonomy (NCBI): domain Eukaryota; kingdom Metazoa; phylum Chordata; class Mammalia; order Chiroptera; family Mormoopidae; genus Mormoops; species Mormoops blainvillei. The sequence goes on from PVJD01002876.1 coordinate 105,537, forward strand.
AACATCCCCAATAAAAGCTAAGAGGCAAGAGCTTGGGTAGGAATGAGATCTCTGACCACAAAATAGTTTCAGTGAGATTATCTTGGGATCCTTGTCATGGTCTAATTGGTAACAACTTTCCAGCAACATAACCTAACAAATATGCAGGGTTGTTTATTTTTAGAAAAGCGACTTGACATCAAAAAGATATTCCATATACTAGATTATTACATAGAACAAGTTGCATTAAAACAATGCTGGGGTAGAGCAAGAAAAAGAAAAGAGAAATTCTAGTTTTAAAATGTAGCAAATCACATTTTATAGAAGCAACAGGAAAACTGAAAAACACAAATCCATTTTCAATGAAATTAGAGAACTGACATCTCCAATCGTGATATATTGAAAAATAATCCCCAAAGCCACAGAAATCACATGCAGATGTTGAAAGATACTAAGAGAGGGTTCTAGTCCCTGCAGGTCCCAGACAAAAATGCCAGAGGCCATTTCTCCCAAGTAGATGACACACCCAGTATCACTAGCCCTTGTTTGTGAATGGGTGTGCAGAGTGGTGGCAGGGCTTTCCTGAGTCAGGTTTAGCCTCAAGTTCTCAAGAAGCCGGGAACAGATTGTATGCACAAGCTATACTTGCAAGCTGCAAATTGTCAGTGAAGTGAGAGGAAGGAGAGGAGTTCTGTGAGCAGCCTAGCAGTACTGGCCTCTGTCGGCTGCGGGGGAGTAAAGGTCAAAAGAACTCTCAGACCCAGCCACGCCTCACAGGGGAATTCACAGGAGCCTGGAGAACAGTCCGGGGGCTTTCCTTATAAAACATTCTGGCAAATAGCTGGTATGGAAAAGTCTTCATATTTAAGGCGAGTAATGATATAAAGATAACTTGAATAGGACCTGAAAAGAAGTGGTACGAAGAGGAAGGAGTAGGGGGCGGGGGATGAATAAAAGAATAAAAACAGAATCAAAGAAAAATAACTGAATAAAACCTTGTCACAGTATAGGATTAAAATGGTGACTAACATGTTGGCAAGAATTAAATTCTTAAAAAGACCAAACGTTCTATAAAACAATAGCACAAAATAAAGATGTAAGGGCTCAGGGGTGAAACTGAATGTGATTGTTAGAACTTGGGAAAAAGAGAAAGAGAAAAAGAACCCCAACTGGCTAGAGGACAAGTGGTTTAAAGGCCGAGCTGAACGAGGCAGGAGGGGAGGGAAGCCTAACTGGGCCTACTTCACCAGAGGTGGCAACTTGGAGAGCTTTAAGCCAATGGGACAGACTGGGGGAAAACATCTGAGTCAGGAGTAGTGAAAGGAAGAGGTCATTATTTTGGTATTTTTTTTTAAAATCTGATATTAGAATCATTTACTCTCTTTTTTAAATTTTAACTTTTCTTATTTTTAATTTTATTTTTAAAATATTTTCTTTATTTATTTTTAGAGGAGGGGAAGGGAGGGAGAAAGAGAGGGAGAGAAGGATCATGTGTGGTTGCCTCTCTCATGCCCCGCACTGGGGACCTGGCCCGCAACCCAGGCATTTGCCCCAACTGGGAATCCAACCCGCGACTCTGTGGTTCACAGGTTTGCACTCAATCCACTGAGCCACACCAGACAGGACTCTTACTTTTATTTTTGAAAAAGTTTTTTATTGTTGTTCGATTACAGTTGTCCTCATTTTTTCTCTGTTACTCTCCCCTGCCCTGCTCACCCCACCCCCACATTCAATCCTCCCCACCCTTTGTCCTTGTCCGTGGGTCCTTTATACATGTTCTTTAACTTGACCCCACCCCTCCTTTTCCCCTGTTATCCCCCTCCTTCTCCCCTCTGTTTACTGTCTGTTTGTCCTTTATTTCCATGTCTCTGGTTATATTTTGCTTGCTTGTTTGTTTTGTTGATTACATTCCACTTATAGGTGAGGTCATATGGTATTTGTCTTTTACTGGCTTATTTCATTTATCATGATGCTCTCCAGTTCCACCCATGCTGTTGCTAAGGGTAGGAGTGCCTTCTTTCTCTCTGCTGCATAGTATTCCGTTGTGTAAATGTACCACATTTTTGATATTAACATTAATACACAACTATGTATTTATTTCAAAAATCTTATGCTGAGCAAAACTCTGCTGTTATAGTGAAAAATACACTGTATTTGAATTTCAAATCAAACAAGGGAACATTCATTTAAAAAGAGTTCTTTTGTACATTAATATTCCTTACAAGGTAAAATAATATGATAGCACAAAGAAGTTCTGATTGCAAGAAAATTCTGATTCTAGCTCAAAGATTTCAAGAGATATAAATGGGACAGTATTGAAATTGATGCAGGTAACTCCAATCAAGAAACTTTCCCTGTATTACATGAAATAAAGACAACAAAAAAGACATACCATAAATGGTTTCTTGAAAACAACTGTAGCTTTTTGATTGATTAAAAACCATTGCAGCCAGAATTTCACTACTGTCTAGAATGTAGAAGGTTAAACTGTATGTCACTCCCAACTTACCAGCTCCAAAAAAGCCAAATAAACCACAAAGTCATAGCATTTCTTTAATCTAACAGAGAAAGGAGACCTCAGGACAAGTAGCCAGGAGTCCAAATAAAAACAGGTCCATCCAAGAAGAAACAGACATGAGCACTGGCTTACCTGTGGCAGAGCACTGGAGAAAGGGAGACCAGGAACCATCCCAGAAGGTAAAAAAAATGCAGGTAAAGGCCAAGTGTGAAAGTACAGATTTGGAGTTCGCACTTCCCGACAAAGTTATTTTCCACAGACCTCCTCTTGGTCTCACTAACGAACCAACCGCCGGTGAGGGGTGAGGGGTGAGGGAGCAGGACCCAGAGCTTCTCTCGGTGGCTCAGGCCTGGAGGATGGGCGTGGCTGCTTCTGCAGGAAGCACAGAGGCCCTACCTAAACCCCTCCTACTGCCTTAAGTTGAAAATCCATGTAGCTAGGGGCAACGATGAAAGAATAAACCCTTTTTCTTGAGAGGAGGTGGCAGTCAAGGGTTCTGGTGGTGATAAATAAAGCTGCCATAAATATATGTGTACACAGTTTTATGTGAACGTTTAAGTTTTCGTTTCTCTTTGGTAAATACCTATTAGTAGGATTGCTGGATTATATATAAGGGTATGTTTAACTTTCCAAGAAATTTCCAACCTGTTTTCCAAAGTGTCTGAACCATTTTGTTTTCCCACCACAATGGATGAGTGTTCCAGTTGCTGAATACCCTCTATAGCACTTGCTATTGTCATGGTTTTTGTTGTTGTTGTTGTTTTTAAATTTGAATGATTTATTTCAAAAATATTAATTGCAGTAAGTACCCACTTTCAGTGTATTTTCTTTGTCTCCACATTCATTCATTTAACAAATATTTTTTCCCAATTTTTAAAATTTTAACAAGTTGCTAAATATGCAATTTGATTTTTTTTTACTTTCTTTTGTCTTTTTTTAATTGTTCAAGTGTTGTTATTTTAATTTTAGGCATTCTAAAACGTTTGTAGTGGTATTTAACTGTGGTTTTATTTTGCATTTCTCTCAAAACTAATGTTGACTATCTTTTTAATGTGTTTATTTTTTATTTATATTTCTTTTTTGTTCTTATCTTTGCCTCATTTCTAAATTAGGTTATTTGTTCTCTTATTAGTTTGAAAGTTCTTTATTTATATATTGTGGATACAAGTTATTTATCAGATAATGTGTTTTATAAGTGTATTTTTATCTTTTTATGTTCTTAATAGTGTCTTTTGAAGTTTTAAAGCAGAAGTTTTAAAATTTTGATGAAGTCCAATTTGTCATTTTTAATCTTTTATGGACCATGCTTTTGTGGGTGTCTCTAAGAAATCTTTGCCTAACTCCAGTTAACTAAGCTTTAGAGGTTTTATAGTGTTAACGTTTACATTTAATTCTATTATTCATTACTTGTTAATTCTATAAATGTTGCAATCAATGGAATTAATTGTATATTCATTATTTTGCACATTGAAATTCAATTTTTTCCAGTACCATTGTTAAAAAGACTATCCTTTCTCCACTGAATTGCCTTTACATTTTTCTGATGTTATTTAAACTGTTCCTAAGCATAGAAAAATACCTTCCAATTTCCAAATTAATTTTATGAAGCTATCATAGCACCGATAGTATAACCACCAAATACACCCCTGAAAACATACCACGAACCAACTTCATTCAATATTGATGCAAAAATCTTATGCAGGATTCTTCTTGTGGGGTTATTTTAGAAATGTAAAGACAGCTCAGGAGAAGGAGATCTAAAAATATAATTCACTGTATTAACTGATCAAAAGTGAAAAATACCATCAAAAATAAATAATTCCAACTGACTTTAAAGCATCACGATGTTTCTGCTTATTTCTTTTGGGTTATACCCTAATTGTAAAAGGAATTTAAAAATTTTATACTGTTCAATCATATTTGGGGGGGCACTGTTAATAATACTACCCTTCAACCATTGTGTGTTTAGTGTGGGGCAGAGAAAATGATACTCACATTCCTGTTTTTAAGAACACAGATTTCACTGTAGAAAAACATAGGTATGGATGTAAGATAAAGAAAATGAAGTAAAAACCCACTAGTCCTGCCTTTGAATTAGAAGTGTCAGTATGAATTCATGATGCATTTTATGTTTAAAAAGATTTCCCATTTCTACCCACTGAAAAGACCTAGAAATAATAACCAAGCCAAAAGTAATATGAATGCATAGCACCCAAATCATGACCTGTGAATATTTCAGGGCTCCTTGGATAAATGATAGATTCAGATCTGTGAGAGAAGTGATTTTATAATTGTTGAGTCTTTTTAACTAAGAATATGGCACAGTAGTTCTCCCTGTTCATAGGTTCACTTTCCGTGGTTTCAGTTACACATGGTCAACCACAGTCTGAAAATATTAAATGAAAAATTTTATTACAAATTTTCATAACTTTTAAATAGCACACTGTTCTGAGTAATGTGATGAAATCTCACAAGTTCCACTCTGTTCCCTGACCAAATATGGACTTGGAACACATATATGTGTTCACAATGATGATAAGCTCATAACGATACTAAAAGAAGCATTGGTCATCATTGGAGCCTGCTAGGGAATCATTTTATATTTTTAAACCGGGTCAATAAAGGGAAAGAATCAAGTACCTCTCCAGTCTTTTCTTCCTGAACTGGACCTCAGGGAACCCTAGTATTTGTTGAGGGGAAACTTCTCTTTAGCTGCATGGATTCCAGCTAATAAAGGAAGAAGTAAAAACAGAATATCACCCTTTGGAATGCCTTATGAGTTAATGCATCTAGAAAATAATCATCAGTGGTTGCTGACATCCCCCAAAGGGAGAAAAACAGATAATAGCTCCTGCTGGAGGACCCAATACAACCTATGAACTAGTCTTGGAAAATAATCCATAATATTGTTTAATTATTATTATTATTATTGTTGTTGTTGTTGTTAGTTTTTAGGTAAGATAATGATGTAGTTATGTTTATTATTAAAAGCTTATTTATAATTTATTATGGAAATCTTTATAGAAGAACTAGTATGATATCTGGGATTTGCTTAAAAATAATTTGAGGGGAAGAAGAGGATTAGGTAAGGTTTAGATGAAATGCCATTTTCCATGAGTTGATAATTATTGAAGCTAGGTGATGGGTATGTGGGAGTTAATTAAACTATTTGAAAAAATTAGTTAAAAGCAATAATTTAACTATGTTCTATTAAAACAAAGGATAAAGAACCATATGAGCATTGATAGCTGCTGAGAAAGAATTTAATAAAATTCACAATCTATTCATGATTTAAAAAATTTTTGATATATTAGTAGATGAATCCTTCATTAACATTATTAGAATATGCATTTATGTATTTACATATATATAGTCAACCTAAAAGCAAACTTTAGTCTTAATGAATAAACATTTAAGCACTTTAAAGAAACAAGTCAGCAATGTCCTTTATCACCACTATTATTTCATATTGTTCTGGAAGTACTAGCCAGTATAATTAGGTAAGAAAAAAATTTAATATAAAAATTTAAAAGGAAGAGATAAAATAATTATTTGCAGATACAATTTTTTACCTAAAAGATAAAAAACTCTACAGTAAAACTTTTTTATAAATAGTTTAAAAATTAGTGAAGGAGTAGGGCAGGAAACTGCCATCCAGAAATTAAAAGTCATGATGGATATGAACTGTACACACTTAGAAGATCCCTGAGGTAAAAAGGCCCCACTTTATAATAGCATTTTAAAAAGAAAAATACCAAGGAATGAAAGAGCAAAATGTGCAAGATCAAAACAAGGAAAAAACTAAAATGCCACTAAGGGACACAAAAAAGACTTTAAAAGAAAGAGTCCCCTCTTATCCATGGGGGATACATTTCAAGACCCCCCCAGTGGATGCCTGAAACAGCAGATAGTACTGGACCCTACATATACTATGCTTTTCCTCTGCAGACATATCTATGATAAAGTTTAATTTATATTTTAATTAGGCACAATAGGAGATTAACAATAAAAACTGATAATAGAATAATTATACTGTAATACATCATGTGAATGTAGTCTCTCAAAATATGTTGTTATACTGCACTCACTCTTCTTGTGAGGATGTGAGATCACAAAATTCCTTATTAAGTCAAGAGCTTTCACCTTTTCACTGAAAGGAAGCACTTTATGACTTCTCTTCGGCATATCAAATTGCCAGCATAACTACTCTTACACTTTGGAGCCATTATTAAATAAAATAAGGGTGACTTGAGCTCAAGCATTGTGATACTATGATAGTTGATCCAATAACCAAGATGGCTACTAAGTGACTAACAGGTGGGCAACATATACAGCATGGAGAGGCTGGACAAAGGGATGATTCATGTCCTGGGTGGAATGGAGTGGGACTAGCGAGATTTCACCACACTACTCAGAACAGTGTATGATTTAAAAGTTATGAATTGTTTCTTTGTAAAAATTTTCATTTAATATTTTCAGACTGTGGTTGACCGTGGGTAGCTGAAACCACAGAAAGCAAACCTATGAATAGGAGAACGATTGTACCATATTCTTGGTTAAAAAGACTAGAAAATTATAAAATAACTTCTCTTGAAGTTAATCTTGAATGTAATGTATATCACCAAAAATGGCAATAAGTTTTTTTCTGGGAGCAGATAAATTGCCTCTAAAGTTCAGTTGTCTGAACTTTACCATGCAGTTGTCTGTCTGTATCTCTGAGTTTCAGTTTTATATCCCACATATGAGTGGAATTGTATGGTTCTTATCTTTTTATGACTGACTTATTTCACTTAGCATAGTATTCTCAAGGTCCATCCATGTTGTCACAAATGGCAATATTTTATCTTTTCACATGGCCGTAGTGTTCCCTTAGTATATATGTACCATATCTTCTTTATCCAGTCCTCCATCAAAGGAAACCTTGGTTGTCTCCATGTCTTGGCCACCAGGAATAATACTTCAGTGAACACAGGGGTGCATATGTCTTTGCAAATAAATGTTTTTGACTTTTATGGGTAGACACTCAGAACAGAGACTACTGGGTCATAGGGTAACTCCTATTTCTATTTTTAGTTTTTCGAGGGACCACCATATTGTTTTCCATAGTGGTTATATCAGTTTACATTCCCACCAGCAGTGAATAGGGTTCCTTTTTCTTCACAGCCTCTCTGACACTTGCTTCTACCTGTCTTATTGATAATAGCCATTTTAACAGGTATGAGGTAATATCTCATTGTAGTTTTGATTTGCATTTTCCTAATAGCTAGTAAAGTTGAACATTTTTTCATGTATCTGATAGTCATTTGTATGTCTTCTTGGGAGAGGTATCTGTTTAGATCCTCTGCCCATTTTCTAATTGGATTGCTTGTTTGTTTGGTGTTGAGTTGTATGAGCTATTATTTGCAGATAACATCTCCCTTTCAGTTGGTTGCCCTTTTTGTTGTTGTCTTTTTTTGTTTGTTGTTGTTTCGCTGTGCATAAGATTTTTAGTTTAATATATTCTCATTAATTTATTTTTCTTGCCTTTACTTCCCTTGCATTTGGGGTCAAATTCATAAAATGTTCTCTAGGACCCAGGTCCATAAGTTTAGTGCCAATGTTTTTTTCTATGTACTTTATCATTTCAGATCTTATATTTAGGTCTTGATCCATTTTGAATTGATTCTTGTACAAGAGGACAAACTGTAATTTAGTTTCATTCTTTTGCATGTGGCTTTCCAACTCCACCAGCACCATTTATTGAAGATGCTTTCTTTTCTACTGGGTTTTCTGAATTTTTAGTATTCATTTATAGTAATTTGCTTTATATTCTGCATATAAGCCATTTGTTAAATAAGTATGGTGCGAGTATCTTCTCTACTCTGTGGCTTGCCTTTTCACTTTTAATTAGTACCTTATGTAGACAGTTAATTACATTTTAAATAATTGAAATGCTCTGAAAATGACAATTTATGAATAATTATGTGCACAATAACTGTTCTAAAAATAAATTGCTAATTGAGTAAAATATTAATTTAGGAATATAGTTTATGCAACTTTTTTCTATGTCTATGTAGATAGGTTTTGGTTTTTTATTACTATTATCTCTGTAAAAACAAAAGGTTTTTTTGTAAGCTAAACTTTAAAAAAATATAAAAACAACTAAAATTCATCTAAACAATTAAATCATTATTTATTTATTTAAACTATTTTATTGATATATGATTGACCTACAAAAAGTTCTACATATTTAATGTATGCAACCTGATGAGTTTAAAGATAAGTATACATCCATGCAACCATCACCACAATCTATGTCATAAACATATATTGCCTCTAAAAGTTTCCACCTGCCCTCTTTATTTATTATTATTTCATGTGTGTGATAAGAACACTTAACATAATATAAGATCACCCCCCCAACATTTTTAAATGGATAGTTCAGTATTGTTAACTATAGTCTCTATGCTATAAAGTAGATCTCTAGGATTTATTCATCTTGTGTACCTGAAACTTTGTGTCCTTTGACTAATACCCTCTATTTCCCCTTAATCATATTTATTGACTACTTACTTTTTTCCAGGCATAAACAAAATCTCTGTTGTCATGGAGACTATATTCTAGTTGGGAAACATATAACATATGTACATAAATAATTAGATGTAAAAATGTTACATGATGAAAGACACTGTCAGGAGAATCAGAAGATGAACCACACACTGGTAGAAAATAGTTGTAAAAGTTACACCTGGTAAAGGACTGTTATCCAAAGTACACAAAGAACCCTTATAACTTAACAATAATAAAATGAACAACATGATGGAAAATTGGGTAAACAATTTGAACAGACACCTCATCAAAGAAGATATACTTTAGCAAATACAGATGGCAAATAAGGATATGAAAATATATTCAACATCATATATCATTAGAGAATTGCAAATTAAAATAAAGAGATACCACCATACATCTTTTAGAAGAACAAAAATTTAAAATACTGATAATACCAAATGCTGGTGAGGTTGTGAGGGCAATAGGAACTCTCATTCTTTGCTGGTAGAATGCAAAATGGTACAGCCACTTTGGAAAATAGTTTGGTGGTTTCTTACAAAACTAAACACATTCTTACCATTTGATCCAGCAGTTGTGCTCTTTGGTATTTACCCAAATAAACTAAAAACTTATGTCTATACAAAATCTGCACATGGATGTTTATAGCAGTTTTATTCATAATTGCCAAAATTTCGCAGCAATCAAAATGTCTCCAGTAAGTGAATGATGCTGTGGTACATCCAGACAATGGAGTATTATTCAGTGCTAAAAAGAAATAATCGAGTCACAAAAAGACATGGGGGAACTTAAGTGCATATTACAAAGTGAAAGAAGACAATCTAAAAAGGCTACATACTCTATGATTCTAATTATATTACATTTTGGAAAAGGGAAAACTGTGGAGACAGTAAAAAGATCAGTGGTTACCAGGAGTTTAGAGGCATGAATACAAGGAGGGCATGAAAACGTGGAGCACAGAGGTTTTTTAGCATAGTGCATGATACTATAATGGTGCATATGTGACATTACACATTTGTCAAAACCTGTAGAATTTACAGTACCAAAGGTGAACTGTACATAAAATATGGACTTTCCTTGATAACGATATGCCAGTATTGGCTCATTGGGCTGTAACAAATTATAGGTTAGTGTTTATATTTGCTGTTTCCTTTATCAGAGTACCTTTCTTGCAGATATCTTCATGGCTCTCTCCTTCACTTCTTCAGGTCTGAGCTCAGATGTCACACGGTCAATGGAGCCCACCCTAACTATTTCACATAGTGAACCTTTGCCTAAAACTGCCTGGCACTTCTCAACTCTGTTGCCCTGCCTTGATTTCTTCTTGGCATTTATCACCATGTAACATGCTACACAGACCCTTCCTTCCTTCCTTCTTTCCTTCCTCCTTTCTTCTTCCTCCCCTCTTATCCTACTGCCAAAGTTCCTATAGAAGGAACTTGTTTTGTTTATTGCAGTGAACTACAACAGTGCCTGGAGCACAGCAGGCCACATTATACTTTCTGTTGGATGAATAGGTATAAGCTAGATGATCTGCTCAGTGATTAATACATATATTCTCTTCTTCTCCCTGTGTCCCTTGATGAGACATGGTATTTCCAAATTCAAACATACATATTTGTTATTAAGGAGTGATTTCAAGTTTAATATTTAAGGACTAAAAATTAAAAGTCCCCTTTGACTCCAAAAGTAAAAAAAAACCCACTGTGACTCCTCATCTGTTTTGCCATGAAACACCTGCAAAAGTGGTTTTTCTAGCACTGTACATACATAAGGTGTGCGTTATTTTACAAAACAGATTAAAGAGAAGTGACCTCCCAGTTCAAGCACTCATCGATTATTTTAACTATATAATGACCTAATTATATCAACCTCCAGAAATCCAATCACCAAAAAATTTACTGCTTTACTAAATTCATCATTATTTTCAAAGTAGTTGGGTGAGGGTGCTTATGTGTGAGTCTTAGTGTAAAAATGTCAGTAAGTATGAGATTTTAAAACTTTCTTTATGCCTATGAATAGACAGAGAGAATGGACTTTCAGTTAAACCCACTGAACAAAAGTGATAATTTGATGACTCTTAGTTGTCTAACAACCATGTACAAGACATCTCTCTGTGCGGAGTCCAAGCTTGTTTCCTGGGGGTTCAGAACTATTTGGTGGGGAGAGAAGGCGTATACCTACGTAGGCTGGCATATAAGATTGAATAACAAATAAAATGCATTATCATCCTTTCATCTCAGCCTCAACTTCTGGCTCCAGGCCCACTTGGCCTCCTGGCTGCAGGATGAATAAAGTCTCCGACTTAAAAAGGCTTATGTGCGGACAGGACTGCTCTGCTTCTCTCATAATCCATTTTAGGACAATAGAGGTGAGAGAAGAGAGTGTCTCATTTGTGTTAATGTAAATAGTTCCTCATGAAGTTTGACTTGGAATACCAGGCTAAGCGAAATAAGTCAGATAGAAAAAGTCAAGAACCAAATGATTTCACTCATATGTGGGATAAAAAACTGAAAACAACAAATGAACAAACAAGAAAAACAAAGAAATAAAAACTTATAGACACAGATAACAGTATGGTGGTTACCAAAGGGAATAGTGTTTGGGGGCAGTAAAGGGTACAAAGGGTCAAATACATGGTGATAGAAGAAGATTTGACTTTGGGTGGTGAGCACACAATGCAATATACAGATGATATAGAATTGTACATTTGAAACCTATATAATGTTATTAACCAATGTCACCCTAATAAATTTAATTAAAAAATAAAAAATTTTAAAAATTTTAAAAAAGATCGACTTGGGGAAAGTACAGAGTTTATATTTTAAAGGTTTTTAAAATTTTTTTATTGATTGATTTAACAAAGAGAGAGGGAGAGATAGAGAGAGAGAGAGAGAGATACCAGTTTGCTGTTCCACATATTTATGCATTCACTGGTTGATTCTTGTATGTGCCCTGACTGGGAACCAAACCCGCAACCTTGGCATATTGGGATGATGCTCTAACCAAAGGAGCTAACAGGCCAGGGCTAGGACTGCAGTTTCCACTCATCCCGTGAGTAGGACTACTCCTCATTACAAAGTCTCCAAGGCATAATATGTGCTCACCTTCTGGGTAAATTTACACAAAATTGATTAACACTTCACTTGCACGTTATTGAACTTGATGTATGAGTTTTAAATCATACAGCTCATGGTACTTAGTCAACAAAACACTAAAATGCACTTTTTTTATAATGATTTGGATGATGTTGCTGAAGTTTCCTAAATTATTGAGAATATAAATCAATGTATTAAATTTAGTGAAAAGTTTCCATATTAAGTAAGATGACTCTCTTTATGCAAAACCTCCCATGAAAGGTTAAATAACTTTCTAATCATTCTCTCAATGTCTAAGATAAATGGTCTTGGGTAGTCAGGCAGATGAGATCTCACTCAGCTCCCTGCCAAAATTAAAAGCAGCCTATGAGAAGAGGGAGAAAGAGAATAAAGGGTATTGGATAAAATAAATGACATATTCATGCTTGTATGTGTATGTTTAGACTCCCAATCAGACTGTAAGTGGGCAAGAATGATGGTTGTTTTTTACCCTCTTCATACTGTCCCACGCACGCCCGGGATGATGGTATTCAACAATGAACTACTGGAGATGCACAGCCTGGAACAGAAATATTGACCTTTGGAAAAAGCATAAAGATTCAATGGTGTATCTTTAACCCTTGCCTTTAGTTATTCCCTTCATTTCAACCGTCCTAATATCCCTTAATCTTTATAAACATTTTAATGTTTTCAAGGGTCCAGGATCCCTTCTCTCAGAGAACAAGAAAACAGTCATGGAGTACCTACCATGTCCAGGTGTTGTGTGGGGCACTAGGCTTCCATCAAAACTAAGAAAGATTCATCTTGGTAGAAGAGATACAGATATAAGATGCATCATATATAAAGTATATGTCCATGATTAAAAAGTTATCGAAACACAGAAAAGTAATTTATGAATATGATTCTGACAGGTCCATTTTTATGAAAAAAAATTAAAACCATCTAAAAAAGGTAATACTTAAGCCAACATTTGGGACCAGATTATATAAGATATTGAATAGTAGCTGAGGAAATAAATGATTACACTGAGAGCAAAGGAAAAACATATAAGGTTTTGGCAACAACAAACAAAAACCAAGATTTCAGAAGAATAATCTGGAAGTGATGTAAAGGATAAATTAAATTAGGTAAAAATCAGAAGTACAAATGCCATTTACAAGGCTACTGTTATCAAAACTGGCATAAAAATGAATAGAAAATTTGAATAGTCCTATTTCTATTAATGAAATTAATTTTATAATAAGAAACATTTGTATACTCTTGCTTCTGAACATGATAGATAAATTGGCACAGACATGCCCTCTTGCAGTGAAAAACTGAACAAAACATAAAAAGTTGTTTTAGACTTTGCACAACAAGGAATACAGGACTCTGCTCCTTGGAAGAAAAGATATAACGTGATGGCTATGATTGCCCTGGAGGCAGTTTCTAAACTGTGGTGCAGGAAAGGGAAACACAACAGAGCACAGTGATCACTCTGAGTTGAGAGGACAAAGACTGGAAATGGAATGGCTGAGGCAGTTGGAATGTGTGAGGCCGATTATTGGAGAAAAGGAAAATACACAAAGAAAAAACCCCCAAATCACGGTAGTGGGTCAGTTTGACCCACTGTTACACACAGGATGAAACTCTACAAGGTTGAACTAAAAACTACCAGGGAGCTGTAAGATGAACAATTTCAAGAACTCATTTAGGGCTGGGAGTTGCAAGTTTTGACCAACCAAAGTGAAGAGATTTTTTGACCAACCAAGGCATTTACACTCCAGAAAGATCATATTTTATTAGTAGGGCTAAACCAGTCCTAGAGTGAAGACCATTCTGTAACTACCCCAAAATGCTTTAAGAGATCTCAAAAAATTAAGTTCAATCACAAGTAAACCAACTGCCCACTAAAACAAAAATCAATCCTCTTTTAAAAAAGATGACAATCTACACTTAAATATCAATAAAATAACATTCCTAATGTTCAGCATCTAATAAATAATGACCAGATATGTGAAAAAGCAGGAGAACATCACCCATAAGAGAGAAAAAAATCAATAAACAGACAATGAAATAACAGAAAAGACTTTACTATAGTTATTGTAAATACAAATATTATAAATACAATCAAGTATTTAAAGAGGAAAGAAAAGAACATAATGAGGACTAAAATGGAAAATGTTAAAAAGTACCAAACGGAACTTTTGGAGCTGAAAAATGCAACATTGGAAATGTAAAATAAAATGCATGCAATTAATAGCTTACTATAAAACATAGAAGAAAATATCAGTGAAATTGAAGACATAAAAAGAGAAACTATCCAAACTGTTGCAGGGAGAAATAAGACAAAAAAAGTGATGAGAGCTTCAGCGACCTGTGGAACAACAGTAAGCAGTTTCACATGCCTGCAGTTGGAATCCCAGGACCGGGAGTCACATATCATGCGAACACTAACCATAAGAAACCTGGAGTGGCTATGCAGTCACACACTGCATAACAGTGTTCCAGTCAGTAACAGACTGCATATATGCTGCTCCCATAAAATAATAATGGGGCTGAAAAACTCCTATCACCTAGTGACATGTAGTTGTCATAATGTGATAGCATGTGTGTGTGCTGATGCTGGTGTCAACAAATCCATGCTGCCAGTTGTACAAACATATAGCACATAAAATTATTTTCATCACATAAGCTTGATAATAATAATAAACAACCGTGTTATTGGGTTATGTATTTACTATACTATACTTTTTATCATTATCTTAGCATGCACTTTTTCTACTTATACAAAAAGTTTGCTGTAAAACAGTGTGCACTGTTACACTGACGGCGGCCTCGTGCATCTCATGTTTACCCCATCTCTTGATTGCATGATTTTCTCTTGTGCTGGATTTTGTTTCATGCTGTTTTGTTCATCATGGCCCCTAAGTGTACAAAAATCTACTGATAATGTTTCTAGTAATAGGCCATATCAAGTGACTGACCTGGAAACAAAAATAAAAGTGATTAAGGATTACAAAGGTGGAAAATCAGTAACAGTTATTGCTCACCAGTCGGGCATGTTCATTCCACCACAGCTGTAATCTTGAAGAATAAGAACAAAGTGATGGAAAGCGTTAAAGGATCTGCTTCATCGAAGACAACAAGACTAACAAAAATTTGAAAAGGGCCTATATCAGATGTGTAGAAACTTCAAATGACCCAGATCGAGGGCCAAATACAGAAGTGTATACCTCTCAGCACCATGATGATCACAGACAAAGTAAAAACTTTGTTTGCAATGTTGAAAGAAAAGGTTGGGCCCCACCATGATGTTGAATTTACTGTTAGCACTGGGTGGCTTAAATGATTCAAGAATTATTATTTATTATGTTACGTGAAAGTGAGTGGTGAGTCTGTGAGTGCTGATGTGAAGGCAGCTGAGGAATTATTAGCAACTCTAAATAAACTGATTATGGTGAAAAATCACTTGCCAGAGCAAATATTCAATATAGATGAAACTTTGCTGTTCCGGAAACTAAGGCCTGAAAGGCATTTCATCCACAAGGAGGCCAAGTCTGTGTTTCAAGGCTTTAAAGGACAGGATAACAGTCTTGCTTGTGGGGAATGCTCTGGGCTACACACTGAAATCATTTGTGATCTGGCACAGTGAGAATCTCAGAGACATCAAGCATATCGACAAGCATGCGCTGCCGGTGTACTCCAGGAACTATAAGTCACAAATGACCCAGCTCCTCTTCCAAGACGCTCATGAATTGCTATGCCAGCAAAATGAAACAGTACTATTTGGCAAATGATATACCTTTCAAAATTTTGCTTATTATTGATAATGCTCCTGGACACTCTACTTTAGTCGTTGATCATCATCCCAATGTCAAAGTGATGTTTCTCCCACTGGCAAAATTCTGAGAAAATTTGAGTATCAAAATAAATATTGATTGTAATGAATTATTATCTATTGAACAGAATAAGAATCCATGAATCATTGTTATATAAATAAATTCACACATAAAAAATAAATAAAGAGGAGAAGGGAAAGCCCTTTCTTAATGGAATTCCAACAGGCGATTACATAATGATGAATTAGAAAATCATCAATGGATCATAAAAATAATGGGCAAAAGTTCGATGAGGACAAGATACTTACATAATTTCCAAATATCTCCCCATAAATTACATATTATTTACAAAGGAGAAATGATCATTTTAAATGGAGTAGTCTGAGAGGCACAACCTGAACTGTGTGATTAAGGTTAACATCACCAATATTGGGACAAACTGAAATCATGTTTTTTCTAAGGAAACACAAGACACACCCGAAATGAGGGATACTCTAACTGTATAACTAACTGCACTCTTCAAAACAAACTCTAGATCAAGAAAACAAAGTAAATCCAAGGAATTATTGCATATTAAAGAATCTAAAAAGATATTACAAGTACCTGAACATTTTAGGGCAAATGGACACTTTTGGGACAGTTGATTACATTTTAATATGAACTATAAATTATATAATAGTGTTGTATAAGTGTTATATTTCCTGATTTAATAACCATACTGTAGTTATATAAAATAATTTTCTTGTCCCAAGTATACACACACTTAAATGTTTAGGTTATAAAACAGGATACAAAACACCGAAGTAATGGTGAAGAAGCATTATTTTATTGTTATTATTGATAAAACCCAGAGTGATTTCAAGACAAAGTTATACCATGTTACTGCCTTTAGAGGATGCTGATATTTCTAAGGCATTAGGCTGAGATATGTGGGACATAAAATTTACCATTAATTTGTACAAATGCTTGAGAATAATAATAATATTACAGATAAGCGTGATTTACATTCTGATTTCTCTAAGCATTGATCCAGGACTAATTCAAAGTAGTCTAAACTATAAGAATTAGACTTGAAATCAGCCAACAGTGAGAGGCTAGTTGAGAGGCTACTTAAAAGAAAGTACAGGGGAAGGAAAAGCTTCGTCAGACTGAGGCATCCCCACATTAAGTCCCACTTGAAATCAGGAGACAGGGAAGACAGATGAATCGCGTGTTCCCTTAACAGACTCTGTGCACTCTCCACAACCACCGCCCACCTCTCCCCCACCCTCCTGCTCAAATACAGGTTTCTCCCCCCAACACATCCCTTCTATCTGGGAATGGACCACAGTCTTTTTTTGTATTTGTTTTTCTCTCTAATCTGAGCAGCTATTGTATATTGTTATATGCTTTTAAAGCCCACACACCCTGGCAGGAGTTAACAAGAACTCCAAACACTATCAAATATATTTAAACATGATGCTTGAGTGGTCTTTGCAGCTGGTAGGTTATACATAAAATATGTTCAGCCAGTGATAGCATTCTTATCTAAAGACAGAAGCTAGCAAAATTTCATCCTGTATGCTCTGTCAGATTGTTCCCTTGGATAGATGGCAGAAGACTCCTGGTGACAAGTGTGAGATGCTATCTGAGTGTCATGGCAGTGGTTTTTTTCATTGTCCTGGACAGAATTCCCTGGCTACTCTCTTCATCTGAAGCGTGCAAATGAGTAGATGTGGATAGTAGAATATGTGTGATCAATAAACTCATGTAATTAGAATCTTGCTGAAAAGAGTAGTCTCTCTATGAATAGAGAACCTCCATTAATGCTCGGTCTCCCTGCCTAGACAAGGGCTCACATATTTTCACCTTCTTATGTATTTTTTGCAAGTGACAAGAGTAAACTGACAACATAAATGACCAATATTAAAAGTGCTGCTCCCCTAGTTCAGAATCCAGCCTTTCATTCTCCAACTTATGGAACCTTAGCTGGTAGTTCACTGGGGAAATCCAGACTCTACAGCCACCTCAGTGCACTGCCTGCTTGTGTCTTAGTTCATCTTCCTGCTGCTAAAAGGCACCGCTATTCAGTGCACATGGACCCATGCAACCACAGCACATAATTTCTTCCCTTAGATCCCTACAGTGTACCATTTCATAGCCATGTGCACAAGGCTTTCTCTTAAAACCACAGGTGAAGGTTGCACATGCCCTTTAAAGCCACCTCTGTTTAAGCTTTCCACTCACCCTAGCCATTGGTCCCTGAATAAATAATAAAAGTGTTCCCCTGATGCACTTTTGCATTTACATACTTTTATAATTACACACAAACACAGTGCTATAACATATATTACATAAAAATTGCCCCGGCTGGTGTAGCTCAGTGGATTGTGCATCAGCTTGTGAACCAAAGTGTCGCCGGTTCAATTCCCCAGTCAGGGCACATGCCTGGGTTGCGGGGCCAGGTCCCCAGTGGGGGGTGCATGAGAGGCAACCACACATTGATGTTTCTCTCCCTCTCTTTCTCCCTCCCTTCTCCTCTGTCTAAAAATAAAATAAATAAAATCCTTTAAAAAAAACCCCACAAGTTTAAAAAAGAAATTATTGTCTTAGCCATTCTTAGGTGCACCATTCAGTCATGTTAAGTACAATCACCTTCTTGTACAACCAATCTTCAGAACTCTTTCTATCATGCAAAATGGAAACTCTATACCAATTAAAGAACACTCACCACCCTCACCCCCCACCTCTGGCAACCACTACTCTACTTCTTGTTTCTATGAATATAACTATTCTAGGTCCCTCACGTAAGTGGAATCGTACAGTATTTGTCTTTCTATGACTGACTTATTTCACTTAATATAGTATCCTCAAGGTCCATCCATGTTGCAGCCTGTGTCAAAATTTCCTTTCTTTTAAGTATAAATAATATTCTATTATATGTATAGTCCACATTTTGTTTATCCATTTATCTGTCAGTGGATACCTGCTTGCTTTCACCCTTTTGGCCACTTGTTATTTTTCATGTATTTAAAAAATTTTTTTTTACATTAGCTATATTTGTTTCCTAGCACCGCTGTAACAAAATAACCACAGACTGCATGGCTTAAGCAACAGAAATTTATTTTTTGCACCATTCCGGAGGCTGGAACCCAAGATCAAAGTATCAGCAGCTGTGGTTTCTCCTGAGGTCTCTGTACTTGGCTTACAGATGGCTGTCTTCTCATTGTGTCCTCACATGGCTTTTTCTCTGTGTGTGAACATCTGTGGTGTCTGTTTGTCTTCTTATAAGGACACTAATCCTGTTGGATTAGGGCCTCATTCTTACAACCTCGTTTAACTCTAATCATTTCACTAATTGCCCTGTCTTCAAATACAACCACATTCTAAAGAACTGTGGGTTAGGAGTTCAACATATGAATTTAAGGGTATGGGGGGACACAATTTAGTCCATAACAGTAGCCTTCTTAATGGATATCTCATTGTGATTTGATTTGCATTTCCCTAATAATTAGTGATATTGAGCATCTTTTTATGTGCTTTTTGGACATCTGTACATCCTCTTAGGACAAATGTATATTCATATCATTTGCCCATATTTTAATTAGACTGTTTATACTTTTGTTGTTGTAAATGATGTGTTATAGAATTTCTTTATATATTCTGAGTATTAATCCCTTATCAGATATGTGATTTCCAAATATTTTATTCCATTCCATGGTTGCTTTTTCACTCTGTCATTTGTTTGCTTATACATTTAGTTTTTTTTTAGTTTGCAAGTATTTTTGAGAGTAGAATCCAGAAGCCACTATTTAGCTAATATTTAATGTTGTTTAGACAGTCACTAATTTATCTTAAAATTCATGTAATATGATAATACTGAAACTACTTGAGAAAAGTACCCAAAACCATGAAGGGCTTATAAACTTATGTTTCTACTGAAATGTTAGTTCTTCTTTTTATCCAGAGTGACTATGTTCCTGATATGTTAAAATCTTCCTGATAACTATGACTATGTAATCATGAACTTCTCCAAATATACACTATCTATGGCCTTGAAGGCATCGATTCCTCCCTTGATAATCCCCTGCCTTCTTTCTAAACCTAAGAAGAAAGGTAGCTTAAAAATTGTATTTGCTCCTAAAAAAGAGAAAAATAAGGATTACTCATGAAATTATTCCAGTCGACAATATACTCGGCTAATTGTAATGTTGCTGAGCTACATCAAAAGAAAAAAATAGAGGGCTCGACCGCAGGGATGGTAGAATTGGGGCCTCCAAAATTCCACTGTACTGGAAAAGCAATGAGAACATTAGCAAAAACTGAAAATCAACTTCTTCAGAACTCTAAAAATGAACTGAAGGTATGGAACAATCTAAGGAGTGTTAATTCAAGAAAAACGACTGAATCTCTATAAGAATAGCCCTTCTCCTCAGCTCTTTGGTAGCTAAAAAATCCAACAGCCTGCCCTGACTGGTGTGGCTCAGTTGGTTGGGTATCATCTTGCAAGGTGAAATGTCACCAGTTTGATTCCAGGTCAGGGCACATGCCTGGGTGGCAGGTTCAGTCCCCAGTCAGGGCACATACGAGAGGCAGCCGATTAATGTTTTTCTCTCATACTGATGTTTCTCCCTTCTTCCTTTCTCCCTTTCCCTCTCTCTAAAAGCAAATAAATAAATAAAATAAATAAAATATCCAACAGCCTCACAAATATAGTAGTAGCTATGGGAACCAGCAGCCTAGCAGCCCCTGGGGGAGGGGTTAAAAATTAACTTAGAGCTCTCCAAAAGTCCCATCCCTAGAGAAATGTCACTATTTGTCCTGTTTAGCAGCTTATCGAAAACTTACATTCTAAGGGCTTGTCTTTATTTTTCTTCCAAGTTCACTCTGTGTAAACAGTATTCACCAAGAATTTGACAAAAACAAACTGTTGTAATTGTTTAAATGACAGCTGCTCGAGGTTGTGACATGTACGCACAGGGAAGTCTGCATGCATGAAGCTGTGTGCAAGCCCAGGGAAAATCTGAGGTCCTAATCTCTTTAGTTCCATTAGAGCACTAAAAGCGTGCCCAACACATACACGAAATCCCTTAGCAATGGCTCAGAGACTTACTGATTCAAGGTATGTAAGTAATTCTCTGTCTAATCATTACATGACAACTAACATAACATAACAACAACAACAAAACAACAACAACAAAACAACAACAACAACAGCAACAACAACAAAACAAACATAAACAACAACAACAACAACAACAAAAAGACTTTCTGAATATATCCAGGAAGTCACTAAATAAAACAAAAGCAATGACAATAATTAATAGTAATAACAGCAAATCCTCGGCAGAAGGAAAGTCTGATGTTCAGAGTTGACGCAGTATTTAAAAGGTGCATTTTTCCACAGAATGTGTACAAGACTTGCAAAGACACTCGGTGTGTAGTAGGGGAAGCAATGAATAGAAATTATCTCTAAGAAGGACCAGAAGTTGGATTCGCCAGATAAAGATTTAAAATCAGCTACCATAAATATGTTCAAAGACCTAAAGGAAACCATAAACAAAGTATAAGAATGATGTTTCACCAAATAGAGAATGTCAATAAGGAAACATAAATTATTTGAAGAAGAAAGAGGAGAAGAAACCAATTAAAAATTCTGAAGTTGAAAATTTCAATAACTGAAATTAATAAAGAATTAGCAAACTTTATACAGGCCAACTGAGAATATTCAGTCTGGGTAGCAGAAAGGGAAAAAAAAAAGAAATCAAGAGAATAGAGGCTTAGAGACCTCTGGGACATCACTAAGCATGCCAATACACACATAATGGGAGTCCAAGAAGAAGACAATAGGGAAAAGGGCATAAAAATATGTGAAGAAATTATTGCCTAAGACTTCCCAAATTTAATGGAAAATATTAATCTGCACATCCAAAAAGCTCGGTGTACTCCAAATAAGATAAATTCAGAGATATCCACATCTAGACACATCATTGAAAAATTGTCAAAAGTAAAGACGTAAAGAATCTGGAAAACAGCAAGAGGAAAGTGACTTATCAAACATAAGGAATTCTCAATAAGATTAATAGCTGACATCTCATAAAAGCAGAAAAACCAAAAGGCAGTGGAATGACATATTTAAAGTGTTAAAAGAAAAAGATTGTCAACCAAATTTGTACATCTAGCAAAACTATTCTTCAGAAATAAAGGAGAAATTAAGACATTCCCACATAAACATAAATGGAGAAAGTTTATCACCAGCAGAAATTGACAAACTAATCCCAAAATTCATGAAGAAATGTTAAGGATCCAGAATAGTTAAGACAATATTCAAAAGGTAAAACCAAGTTGGAGGAGTCATACATTTCAATTTTTTAAAAATGTCACTGAGAGAAGTGGTGATAGAAGGAGACCTGACTTGGGGTGATGAACACATATTACAATATACAGATGATGTACTGTAGAATTGTACACCTGAAATCTATAATTTTATTAACAAATGTTGCCCCAACAAATTTACTAAAAAATAATAAAGTAACTTTAACAACAACAAAAAAAGTCACCTGTTACTACACAGTCACCTAGTAGAATGGCCAAAATCTAAAACACAGACAATACCAGGTGCTGATGAGGATACACAGCAATAGGAACTCTCATCCATTGCTAGGAGGAAAACAAAATGATATAGTGACTTTGGAAGACAGATTAACAGTTTCTTACAAGACTAAGTGTACCGTTACCATATGATTCAGCAATTGTACTCCTTGTTATTCACCCAAAAGAGCTCAAAAGTTATGTCCACACAAAAATGTACACAGAAGTTTATAGTAGCTCTGTTTATAATTGCCAAGATTTGGAAACAAGGAAGACTGTCCTTTAGTTATGATAGAATAAATAAACTGTGATATATCTAGACAACAGAACATCAATCAGGACTAAAAATAAGAGCTATCAAGCAATCAAAAAATATGGAGACAATTTAAATGCATAGTAGTGAGTGAAATAAGCCATTCTGAAAAGGATGCATACTGTTTGATTTCAATAATATGACATTCTGGAAAAGGCAAAACTGCAGACACAGTGAAAAGAACAGTGGTTGTCAGCAGTTGGAGGTTGCAGAGGGATGAACAGGCAGAGCACAGAGGACTTTTTAGTCAGTGAAAATACCTGATGTAGTACCATAATAGTGGTTACATAGCATACATTTGTCCAAACTCGTAGAATGTACAACACCAAGAGGGAACCATAATGTAAACCGGGGACTTTTTTATTATGATTTGTCAATGTAAGTTAACCAGTTGTACCAAATGTACCATGCTGGTGGAGAATGTTGATAATGGAGGAGGCTGTGCAGATGTGGGGGTAAGGAGTATATGGGAAATACCTGTATCTTCCCCTCAATTTTGTTGTGAAGTTAAAACTGCTCTAAAAATAGTCAATATAAAAAATAGAAACCAAATATAAAAAGAAATGACATCAAATAACATTAAACTTTGAGGTACAAAAAAGAAAAACTTACTGAAAACTACAGTAATACAATGTGGTATTACTGGCATAATTATAGAAATATAGACCAATGGAACTCAATTAAGAATCCAGCAATAAATACACATCTTCAGTCAATTAATTTTGAACAAGTCCGCTAAGAAAATTCAATGGGGAAAGAGTAGTCTTTCAACAAATGTTACCAGGACAACTGGATATCTAATGCAAAAGAACAACATTGGTCCCCTACCTCACATCATATACAAAAATTAATTTAAAGTGAATGAGAGAGCTAAATTTAAGAGCTAAAACTATAAAACTCTCGAATAAAAACAGAAATAGACCATCATGACCTTGGATTAGGCAATGGTTTCTTAGATATAACCCCAAACAGAGGCAGTGAAAAAAATATATAGATAAATTGGGCTTCATCAAAATAAAAAATATTTGTACTTCAAAGGACATCATTAGGAAAGAGAAAGACATCCTACTAAATGGGAGAAAAGTTTTGCTAAACTAATCAGATAATAGACCTCCATTCAGGATATACAAAGAAATATCACAACTCAACAATAAAAAGACAAATAACTCAATTTCTAAAATAAGCAAAGGATTTGAGTAGAATTTTTTCCCAAGAAGATAAAGTAATGATGAATAAGCACATGAACAAAAAGTGTTTAGCATCATTAATCATTGAAGAAATGGAATTCATAAACACAAAATGCCACCTCATAACCACTAGGATAGCTATAACAAAAAGCATGGATACTAACAATTGTTGGCAATGCAGAGAAGAAATCCGAACCCTGGTGCATTGTTGGTGGGAGTGTAAAATAGTACAGCTACTTTGAAATACAGTCTAGCGGTCCCTCAGTGACTTAAACATAGAGTTGCTTGGTAGCTCAGCAATTCCACTCCTCAGTATATTTCCAAGAGAATGAGAACATGCTCACACAAAAAGTGGTACATGGATGTTCATAGCAGAATTACTCACAATATCAAAAAATTGAAATAAAATGCCTATCAGTTAATGAACTGATAAGCAAAATATGGTATATCCATACAATGGAATATTATTCATTCATAATTTTGATACATGATACATGGGTCAAATTTGAAAACAATGTAAAAAATGAAAGAAGCCAGACACAGAACACCACATATTTTATACTGCTATTTATATGAAACGTCCAAAATTGGCAAATCTAGAGAAACAGAGTACAGATCGACTGCTGCCAGAAGCTGGAGGCGGGGCAAAGAGGGGGTGACTTCTAATGGGTATGGGATTTAGGGTGATGGAAATGTGCTGGAATTAGATAACGGTGATCAATGCACAACTCTGTGAATATTATAAAAACAACTGAATTGCACACTTTAAAAAATGAGAACTTTATGGTGTGTGAATTATATCTCAATAAAATTAATTTGTAAAAAAGGAAATGATACAAAGGGGGCACAAGCACAGGCTTTGTGGTGTATGAAGTGTCAACACCAATGACTTCAGAATGATCTCTCCAACTCTTCCACCTGCTGTTAGTGATCAGACATTGTTTTGAAGTTATTCTCTGATTGCCATTCTAGAAACATTTTCCAATCTTATCTCTTGCTAAGTTTACCTGAACTATTTAACCAACATTTGTGTAACCCTGCCTTTGTTCTTTTTTTTCTTCTAATATGACAATTTAATTGAACCTTTGCATGCTAGACCAAGGGCTCTTCCTTATACAGTAGTGTGCACTAGAAATATACGCCTAATTTAACACCTGCTGGGAAGAAGGTTGCTTCCAAACACTGCTCAGGGGCACGCTAAAGAGGGACTCCAGTCTCAGACACTGTGATTCCTTGTTACCATTCCTTCAGCTGTACTCCTTTGTAGTGTGACCAAAGTTTAGAATATTTCATATCTTAAAAGCATAGCCCTTTATTATAACCTCAAGCTCTAGATCTCTTCAGACCATTGCTTTCTCAACTACATGCAAAACTCGCTTATCCATTCTCCAACCAACACTATAGAAAGCACATTGGCAAAACCAGGGGACGTGTCTATAATGTGAACCCATGCCTCTGCCAGGCACCCGCCCCCCAAGTGTCAGGATGAATACCTGCAAAACCCTATGTGCAGGTATTATTTGATTACCACGAACAGAAAAGTCCTCTGTAGACTGTTGCTCTTGCTTTCTAACTACTATCAGGAAGAATAACGTGATCAATTATTCCAAAATTAAAGTAATTGATTTTGGTAAATATTTTTCATCTTTTAACTGTCCTGTAACTAAACGCATAAGCAAAAAGCCTGAATCAGGGATTGCTTTCAGGCCTACAGGTTTAACTGAACATTTTTATAAATGATTTTGTAACCTGTTAGTGCAAATATTTTTGCCAATAGATTACCTTGGATAACTCACCTAGAGGCACATTGTTTAAAGTTAGGGGTGCTTTACTCTTTGAGGCCCTTATTCTTTGACGAGAGACATTCACAAGCCAAACTGGGGTGGCCATAACCACCCGCGCACCCAGATACTGAATCTGATCTCAAATGACTTTCGGTGTAAAGCCTTGTCTCCACTTGTAGACATTTCATGAGACGGAGGATTGGTTTTCTTTTTATTTTGAGATGTGTATTTGAACTCCAGTAGAGTTCATCCACAACTGTGACTGAACAGCAACTCTTATTTAGTTGACTGTTAAAACATGAGGACCTGCATTTCACTGCCTACACAGACTATCTGCATGCCAGTTATTTGTCAAGGAGGATACTTTTGAACACAGTACTGCTCAATATGTACTAGAAGTTCACTTAAGTCATGCAGAAAACTATCCATTTCAATTTTGGCAGTAACCCTACACTAGGAAACACACTAGGAAGTTAAATGGTGAGATGTTACATTTACTGTAGAAAATATTATTAAGGATGTTATCAGGCCCAAGAGGAGAAAGCTTGAATCTCTGAAGAAGAGATTTTTGTGTCTTTCTTAAGCAACTGGTTTAATTCTACCTCAGAGATGCTCTAAAACATGCAATTGATTCTATTTCCTTTTTCACGGTGGTCATGAGGAAACTCCCAGGCAGGTTTATGGCACACTCCATCTAGCACCCAGCACTTAGGATGCATGAGCTCATTCTGGCTACATCTTATGTTTCTACCTTTATTTTACTTTGCCCCTATTTTCCCTCTGACTAGTGTTATCTTTTTTATCTTTCTGTCTATTTTTGTAAGCTGCTTTAAATACACCTTTCAAAGAGGACAGACATAAATAAATACATTTCTATAACAGTGCTGTGTGAAGGATAGTTCTACAAAGCAGTGGGATAAAAATCTTATCAGAAAAAGGGACTTCTATAGAATCTCTGTGGGTAAAAATTCCATTCTCACATAATTAAAAAGTCATAATAGGGATATGTTGCAACCCACCTGACCAGGAAACTGAGACAGAAATATTAATTGAGATTGTGGGAGCTGTGAAATTAGGCCAGGTAGTAATAATGGGAGTCTTTAATTACTCAGTCATAGATTGGCAAAATGCCTCACTGGGACAAGGGTTGGAAGTGAGATTTTTTAGATAAGAGAAATTACTGCTTCCCAGCAAAGGGACAGAGGGAGCCTGCGCGGATGGGGAACGTGCCAGACTGATCTCTGACAGTGAGTGGAAACAGGCCTGCAAGGGGATGCAAAGCCATCAACAGTGACGGCTTCACCATTCAATTCCATAGCCTTGTGGGCAAACTAAAAGCCGTTATATGTCTATGTAATATGAGGACGTGTCCTATGACAAAAATGAAAGAATTTTAAAACTCACTAACAAGAAAGAAACCAAAAGGATATTTTCACAGCAACTTATTAGCAATCCAGGAGGTTAAAATAATCCTCACTGGCTAGTTGACAGAGACAGAAATGTAACTTCTGGGAGCAGGGGAAAGAGGATGTTTTCACAAAGCAGAAAAAGAACCAAAGAAAGGAAATGTGTATATTCACAAAATATGACAGGTTAGGAATAACTTCAAAATTAGATAAACCCCCCAAAACCAAAAAATGTGGTGTATCTTAGGTTTCCAAAAGAGTTAGGAAGAAAATCTTTAAATCTACCAAAAGAAGAAAAATAGCTTGAGAAACAATGGAATCTTTTAAAAATAATGGCACCAAAGTTAAGCAAAAGGAAAAAGAAATAGCAAAAGGCTGGATGAATTATTTGTCTCGATTTTCAGAGGGATCCCCTCTACTAAAATATCCATTAAAATCCAGATAAGAATTAAGACTGCTGCAAACAGTTTATAAGGCAGGATAATAAGCTAACATACCAAAACATATGTAGATAATTTGGAGAATTTTGGGGTGAAATACCCCAAAATAATAAATAAAGTGATTTTTAGTTACAGTGTGTACCTATAGTGTTATTATAGATGGCCTCTGTCCCAGAAATATTAAGGCTCATTTCTTTGTCTGACAAGGCAAGAGGACTGTAATTAAATAGAGACTCATTGGATCTTTTTTATTTTTGAAAGAAGGGAAGAGAATATGGCTTATGAATGGACAAACAAATTAATATGCTGCTGGTTTTTATGTGAAATATGTATGCCAGTAATAAATATGTATGTCAAAATGGTCAAGCAAGAATATATATTTTAATTGAATTGA
The DNA here is from genome assembly GCA_004026545.1 of Mormoops blainvillei. Lineage (NCBI taxonomy): Eukaryota > Metazoa > Chordata > Mammalia > Chiroptera > Mormoopidae > Mormoops > Mormoops blainvillei. The sequence goes on from PVJD01002876.1 coordinate 133,596, forward strand.
AATTGGGGGAGACAGTTACAGGGTGACTCTTTTAGGCAGAGGAACGCAAAAACACTGTGTGTCAGGAATTGTTCCAGGCTTAGTGGTTTAATTTAATGTATTTGTAAATGATTGGAGAGATGGAGCAAACAGCAAAGTCTCTAATCATCCTTATTATGAAAGAGACATACCAATGAAGATTCTGTACGTACTTTAGAGCATGTGAGTAGAAAGAAAAATGCTAATGAATACTTGTGGACATAAATAAGCCAAATTTTCCTAACAAAAGAAGAGCTCCAATATAAGAAACATTCCAAATAAAATAACACTCTTCCTAACTTTGAACCCAAATCCTTCCTTTAACTCACCTGCCCACAGAAGCCGTTCACTAGGAGTGAAGCCTGTTTTTCACAGGATGAAATTTCAGGGCTCCCGGGACAGAGGGGGTGGCCCTGTTTTGAGCACAGTTTTCAACAGAAGCGGCGTAGTGCATGGCTGTGCAGTGCTTAGCACGTACAAATCTCGCGGTCATATCTAGCGTTCCACGGTGCCTGGAAACCTGCCGGAGGGCTGCTGCTCACTTCGTTCACACATTAGGGACCTGGGGTTAGTAGCACAGGCGTGGGCTGCCCCGCTGACCTCCACCAGGGGACATGTCTGTAATGTGAACCCATGCCTCTGCCAGGCACCCGCCCCCCAAGTGTCAGGATGAAAACTTGAAAAAAAGAGAGTTTAGAACAAACAAAAAAGAATGTAAATTACATAATAGATAACAGACTTAGAATATTCATTCTCCAATGAGCAGCCCTGAGAGGAAATAGGAATAAAAGGGCCTGGCAAACAGTGTGAGAAGGGGATATCCCCAGTGATATCTGGGAGGCCCATTCTTCCACACTGTAAATCACATGTAAGCTGCTCCTGCTAAATGAGGCCAAAACTGAACTTGGTTTGCTGGCCTTGAATGCCGCACTTTCAAAATCCCGTTGCAGCCTTTGGAGCCTAGACTGCTCTCCTATGACTAACTCCTGCTACCCTGCACCGCAGTCTCCTGAGGATGGTCTCGCCTCCGTCCTCTGACTGTTTCTCTAGCCCTTCTGACACCAGAGAATCCCCTATCCTCCCTCCAGATGCTACCCACGCTGCCCTGCAGAGCCCCAGCCTGCTGCCGCCCCTGATCCACTTGGCGTGTCTTGGCTGCTGCCCGGATCCTCACCTGGGGCACCGACTGCCTCTGGCCTTTGTGCTGCCCTGTTCTCCAGTGGGCAGGAGAAAGGCAGCCACTGAAACAACTCACTTCAATAGACTGTAGGAAATGCAGGTCTTGCAACCTTTTACTAAGCTGAAATAGAAGCTGCGAATCAGTCCATAGTCTGTAATCCCATTTGCATCTCTTTAGGAGAGATTTTCTAAGTGAAGTGATGCACAGGGTGGTCCTTTGATGCAGACGCCTGGGATTCCTGGGACACATCTCAGAGCCTTAGTCTGAAGAAGCTGGACCGTGAAGGACTGGGCACTCTTATCTCAGGCTGAAGTAGGTGTGGCCTACACTAGGACCTTTTCTGGGTCTGCCTGTTTCTCCCTCCTGTGAAGAAACTACTAAATATCCTGGTTCTGAAATGGTTTGGGTCAGCATCCTATTCAAGAAACTATGATTGTTCAAAAGGGAGTTTTCAAGGGAAGTAAAGGAAGTAAATGAGCACTTTATACTGCTGAACTATGAGGAGGGAGATGAGGGAGTTTCAACAGTAACCATATATAAGACCCTGAATAACACAGTGTTGTAGTCTGACCTCGTCTACAAAGAAGAGGAGAGCCAAAAGTAGTTTTCTCTCTTGAGCTAAATAAGGAAAGTGAATTGTTAAATTATGGTAAATAATAGGTGTGGCTTAGTGGGACAAGGTGCTTATGTGATCCAGCCTCTCCCCAGGGTAGGACGATCGAGTGTGAAGAACACGGACCGGAGTCAGCAAGACTGGTTCAAGCCTGGTCTGATACTTGCTAACTGTGTGACCTTAGGCAAAATATTAAAGCCTTTGACCGTGGGTTTCTCATCTCTATGAAGGAGATAACAGTCGCCATCTCACAGAGTAGAATGAGTAATATTGAAAAGCACAATAAATAAATAAAACGTATGAGCTCACAAAACCACCAGACCCCCTTTCTCTGCCTTACATTCAGCTGAAATTAGCCTCCTTATAAAATTCCATGTATTGGCCTAGTGTGGCAATATCAGATACTCACTTTTCCACATGATAATCCTTCAAACATTAAAAAACACATACAGATTGTTTTTCTTAAGACACTTCACACTGACCAGAACTGTCTGTTCAAATTTGTTGTAAGTGGCAAACTCAGTGTGTTGGCTAATCCAACAGCCAGTTCCAAATGCTTTCACACTTTCTTCCTTGGTCTCTCCCAGTATATAATGCTAGAGCACCAAATGCTCATTGTCCCTGCCTCCCTTGAATCTGGGACCAGGCAAAGTGGCCACATTCTCATCAAAGACATATGGAAAGTATACTTGGGGACTTCTGATTTTTTGATAAAGAAGATAGACCCACTTGCACTGTCCACTTTCTCCTTTCTTCTCGCCTTTAATTCATATGTGACACTTGACGCCACAGTGGACGTCTTACAACCATGAAGCTCTAGGCATGGGGATGCTAAGGACAGATGCACAGACATACACAAAAAGCCTGTGCCTTGATGGTTAAGCTGACTAATATGCGCCGGTAACTTCACATCTCTGGACTTCCTGTTGTGTGAGAAAAATCATCTCCTTTCTGTTTAAGCCAATGTTAGTCCAAAAGCACCCTAATTAATATATTATATAATTCAGTCTGCCAAGGTTCTTCTCCTCTTGCTTATACTTCCTTGGATGTAGGTTACTTTTATATCATCATTTTTTAGGCATGGTTCAAGTCTTTTACTCATCTGCCATTTTTTATAATTTCCTAAAACTCAGGAGTAGTTCTAAGTGTGTCCAGGAAAAATCCTGGCATTTTTACTGTATTTTTGCTGCAAACATTTTCACTGCACAACTACTTGCCCATACAGCAACTTCACTGCAAAAGGTAAAACAACTGGTTGACAGTTCGGCTGACGTTTAGCAGGCTTAATGTATTTCACTAGGTGCCAGTTTGGTTTCATTTCTTCACTGAAGTTCTCACAATACTCCCATTTTTATATTACATGAACCTTAGCCCTCATAATGGCCTACACAGTGACAAGTGGACCATGGGGTTCTTAAAATAGCGGATGATAACGACTATGTATAAAGTCAGATTGCATACTCTACTAGAAAATGGTAACACATCAGTCTGCAAATCCTTCAGCGGGCAGTCACCCCTCCCACCCATCAAAGCCAAAAATGTTTGCCAAGCTGTGGCAAATATACAAGAGGCAGCTACTAATTCGCAACAGTCTTCAAGGGCATTAATTATCAATTGTTCAGTTGGAAACTGACACCTGTCTTAAGGAAGGAAGAAATCGTGGGGGGAAAGAAAAAGCATGATGCCAAATGAGAAGATGAATCAACAAACAAAAATATATGTGTATATAATATATGAACAAAAGATTTCAAAGATAACAAATTTTCATTTTTAACAAAGAAGTTTAAAAAATTTTGTTGTTAATTTTTCATGTTTTATTATGTCCTTTTCAGTGTTCCTTTTTTGTTATTTTATCTTTCACCATGAAATTGCCTCACAGCCAATTATTTAAATGTGACCCATAAATGAGTGCAGGGACAATGCTGGCTTCAAAAATGCTTGCAGCGAAGATGTTCATGGCAAATACACTTATGGCGAAAATACCTAGAACCATTTCCAAGATCCCATTTTTAGATTTTATAGAGTTTTAAAACTTTATGATAAGTATGATATGAATGATATGGATAAAATTTATCCACAACTGGAAATATTAAAATACGTTGCCTTTAGGAAAATATAAGTCCTGAAAATCTTACATAAAATCATACCAGTATTAGATCAATGATCTAAACTTTTTATATTAGAAAAGTACTTCTGTATTAGAAGAAAATATAGAAGGATATCTTTTAACTTCTGGGAGTGAGAAGACTTATGCATATATGGAGAAAATTCCAAAAGTCAAAGGAAAAAATGAACAGATCTGACCACATAAAAATTAAAGTTTCCATATGTAAAAAGGTAAGTGTAAGCAGCAGAGGAGAAAACAATCTATGAAGTGTGTGGAGTGGAACAAGAATTACTGTTGATAACACATTAAAAAATTCCTAAAAGTCAATAAGATAATCTATTAAAAACAATCATCCAACTCACACAAAAGAAACATAACTGTCCAGTGAAAACATAAGCTACAGAGTTGAACAGGCACTAATTCTAAGAAGATGCATAGATTGTAAATAAGTACATGAAAGGTTTCTCAGGAACATTTGTCATTGAGGAAGTGAAGACTTGAACCATAATGAGATAATTCTTCATATCTTTTAGAATATCTAAAATTAAGAAGCCTGATCATACCAAGCATTGACAGTGATGCCTAGCTACTGAAATTCTCATACGCTTCTGGTGGAAATGTAAAATGGTACAATCATTTTGAAAAAGAGTTTGGCAGCATCTTAAGAAGTTAAACGTGTACCCACCATGACTCATGTTCCTAAGTATTTACCCAAGAGAAGTGAAAGCATGTGTCCACACGACTTGTATGTGATGAGTCACAGCAGCTTTATTTGTAATGTCCCCAAACTGGAAGCAAGCCAGGTGAATGGATTGGTTGTGGTATGTCTATCCATACAATGGAATACTATTCAGCAGTAAAAAAATGAATAAAATATCAGTATATGCAATGACACAAATAATCTCAAAATAGTCTGAATGGAAAAGCCAGTACCTCCAAAAACAGTGCATAGTATATTTTTATATTTATGTAAAGTTCTAAAAAACACAAGCTGATGTATAGTACCAGGAAGCAGAGCAATTTTGGCCTGGGGCTGGAGCTGGAGGAAGGGAAGGGTGTGTGAAGGGATTACAAAAGGTACAAAACAACCTCAGGGAGCAGTGAGTATATTCATTATCTTAATTGTGGTGATAGTTTCATAGATGAATACACACATGTCAAAACTCATCAAGTGGTACACTTTAAATATGTACAGTTTATTATATGTCAATTATACCTCAAGAAAGCTTTAAAGAATTAAAAGAAAGATTGCAACTAATTGTAATGCATGATTTTGAATTGGATCCTGGGCCAGAAAATAAAATTGGTGTAAAGGGCATTATTAGGACAATTGGTGAAATTGTAAATTAGATGATGTTAGTATGATTTAGATAATAGTATTCTATCAGTGTTAAATTTTTTAATGTTAATTGTACTACAGCTAGACAAGAGAAGATACATGTCTTAGGAAATGCACACTGAAGAATTTGGGAAGGAAAGCATGTGGTGATTTTAAGTTACTCTTGAATGTTTGGGAAAAAATAATAGTATGTGTGTATAATATATACAGAAAGAGAAAATATGGGAGTGTTCAGGTTTGATGGACCTATAGGATTTCCTTGTACTATTCTTATACTTTTTTGTGTGTTTGATATTATTTCAAAATAAAAAGGCTAAAATTGCATGTTAGCAGAGATATCTATAAAAAGGATATTGCAACATGAGCAAGAGGTCATATGACCTAAGTGAGCACCTGGAAGGGGAGTCTTAAATTATGTGCACTGCATTTGGAAATATCTTGCAGCCTTTGAAAAGCATAAAATGTATCTCATTTTTTCTTGACATGAAAAGTTTTTCAAGATATATTAATTTTTTAAAAGTATGGAATAACATGCAAAGTATGATCCATATGTGTGAAAAAAGAGAAAATATTCTATATGACTATGTGTAATAAGTTTCTAGAAAATAATTTGAAAGGACTTATAGTCATCCCTTGGTATCTATGGGAGATTGGTTCCAGGACCCCCACAAGGATACCAAAATCTTCAGTTGCTCAAGACCCTTAAAATGGTGTAATATTTGTGTAAAACCTACACCCATCCTCGCGTACACTTTAAATCATCTTTAGATTATTTATAATACCTAACACCATGTAAATGCTATGTAAATAGTTGCATTGCTAGGGGGAGGGGGGCATAAGGGGGCTAAATGGTTATGAAAAAATAATAAAATCAATTAAAAATAGTTGTTATGGTACACTGTTTGGGGATCAACTTTCTGGATTTTTTTTTCAGAATATTCTCATTGATCCTTGTATTGGGCCCTTTTATTATTATTGTAGACATCTCCCAAGGTATGAATCCATCAAAGGCTCTAGAAGAAGCATTAGTAATTGTTTTCACTACTTGTCCCTATTTTCCTCACTGCAGTTGTGAAGCATGTTAGGAAGAGCCTCCGTTTAGACCCTGTGGGCTCCAAGTCAGATCATAAGACTATACTGTACCCCTAACAGAGAAATAAATGTCACTGTCAAATTCAAGTGAAAATGTATCATCTCTTGCAGGGAATATGTGGAGGCAACTACAGACATTTTATGGTCAAAGATTGCATTTTTCATATTTGATTTTTAAAAAATCTCACAAGGATGTTAAAAAAATGTTTCTTTAATTTATTATCATAAAAATGCCAACTAATTACAGATGCAAAGCATTCAAATGTGCCTCCATTATTCTCCTAGGAACCCTTGGAATGAGGTGGCAGGCTTTCGGGATAGTGGAAGGTGTTGGGGGCTGCAGGACTGCCTTGTCTTGTAGGCAGACAGGAGAGCTGGCTACTAATTTTCCACTTCCAAAACCGCTGGTTTCCACATTTGCCAATTGCAGATACAGATGGATAAACTTCTCTGAAGGTCTCCACTGCCTATTTGACTGTCTATGTTCAGAAGAATGCATAATAGTATTAATCTAAACTTTATTTAACTCTATAGCAGTCAAATAACAGTCAAATTCCTATAAATAACTCAAAAGTTATTTGGAGTATCTACAATATTCAGTTGCCACCAGTGAGAGAAGCAGAAGAAAAGAAAAAAGACAAATAAAGAAAATTAAAATGATTTCTATTTTTTGACTTCCCGGAGGTGGAGAAAGGCTGGTTGCAAGAAGTAGAGAAATACATGTAATTAAGTGCTCTAAGGGACATATAATTCTACCTCTCTGTCTCTCTCCCTTCCCCACCTCTCTTCCTCTCCCTCCCTTATTTCGCCTTCCCTACCTCAGAAAGTAATCTCATCCTTTCGTCACATATTATTGAAATCCCAATTCTTAAAAAAACTCTCATTTTTGCCCAGACTGAGAGCATGTCATTTGGAAGTGATGTGCAAGGCAAGAGATAACCAGGTAGAACTCAGCGATTCGCCACAGAAAATGGTTCCATGTTTGGCTGTAATGCTATCAGAGTCTGTCCCTCAATAGCTCTTCACTGCTCGGAGCTCCGAATCTGCTGATTCAAGACTTTGCCTGCATGGGGAGGTGTGAGGGTGGCAGAGAAAGGGAAGTCTAGCAGTGCAGGGGGAGTTAGGAAGAAATATTAATAGTCCTTCTGGAACACATAAGAAGTCAGAGGATTTTTTAAATAGAAATAGTGCCCCCTCCCCTTCTCTTCCTCTCTCTTTCTACCTTATTCCATGTCTTCATTTCATGCTATGGTTGTGTTGATTGGGAGGGAAGAATCTTCTCAGCTAGCTGCTTAGTACCAAGCAGACGTACTTCAGTTGAAAATGGTTAGCAGTTAGGGGTTAGCCAAATACAGGCAGCACATATGATAAAGTTAAGTACAGATGTTTGGGTGGTGCAGTAATGGAAATTCAAAAAATGAAAGACTTCAAATCACCCAAAAGCACATTGGTGCACACGTATATTTCCAGAGAATCAAGACACACCCCAAATGGGCTGACAGAATAGAAACACTAAAGACTAAGTTATTATGTTTCCATTTCTTTAATAACTTTTCTTCCAGTTCTAACGATTGCACACAAATTTAGAGCGAGATGGAAAACTTTCATTGTCTTTGAACCAAAAGGACTTTAAACGGTTATATTTTCATTTATCGATGATCTTCCTGTTTTAATGGTGGCTCCTAAACTTTTATTTGCATCCAAAAGTATTTTAAATTCATAGAATAAATAAGTTGTCATTTTTTTTCACAAATGCTTTGTACTAGTTATGGCTTTTCAACCATTTCTTGTGCTTGAATCATGGTCTTTCGGCATCATGGACACATTTAAGTCCCCATTTATCAATAATGCTCTTCAGAGTAATGAGCTAGCTTCAGCAGAATAAGGTAATAAATTCACAAATTATAGCTATGTTTCCACACATATTTTAAAGTGTCTCATTTCACATCAGGAAGCAAGACCCCTCAGATACTTTTCTGTGATGATGTCTCCAATCAAAAGCAGGCATTAATTAAGGAAACTGATAAGAAGCTTTGTGGATCAAAGTGAACACAGAGGCGTAAGCCATTAATGTTTACATTTTTATTCATTTTTACATGAGCTGATCCTAGCTAATTAGGTAAATGATTTACCTAATATGTAGGGGAGTGAGAGCAGGAAAAGGAAAGGGTGTCCAGTCGCTGCTGTTTCCCCTGAGAAATCAGCCCGATCTCAATGCTGAACAGCTTTTCCGTCTGATTCTTATCTTTACTTCCTACCCGGCCATGCCACCACTCAGTAGCCTCTTTTTTTTTCCCCTTACAGCCTCATACTTAATGCCAAGCCCCAGCTATAATTAGGCTTCCTCAACACATGCACATACACACCATGGCTAATGATAAGTTACATGTATATAGAAACCAGGATTGTGCCTGTGAATGAGAAAAACTATAAGAAATGTGATTTATCATCATTACGCTTTAAATTCTGAAAATACTCATGTATTCTGCAGTGGGGACTTCATCATCTCTTACTGCTAGGTAGTAATGATTATTAGGAATGAGGTGTTTAAATTTATATTTACGGATGAATGGCACAGAATTTGTATTTCTTACCTGGATTGCTGCTCCAGGTAATTTTCACAAAAACCTGAAAAATATGTGTGCTTTTATTTAAACTAATAAATTAAAAATTAATACAATAAGAGCTTAATTTACGAGTGCAGCAATACAACACCTTATTCTGTCTATAATTATTAAACAACTTTCAAAATTATTGAAACCTAATAATTTCAGTATCAAAAAATTTATTTTATTTCCACTATTTTAATGAAATAAAAAGGACTATAATATCTTACACTCTTTTTTGTTTTCCTAAAGCAGAAAAAAGTGAACGTAAAAATCACCTAAAACACTCAACGCTGCTATCATTATCATTATAATTGCAGTATTTGTTCTTAAAAACTGAAAAGAAAACACGAATGCACTTAAATTTCTCATGCATTAAGGTCAGAACAAAGATAACGGTTTGGGGATGAACTCAGAGAGCAAGTCAGGCAAGCCACATTTTAAAGACATAACGGAGGCAAGAACTGGAAATGTTCAGCCAGGGTGAGTGGGGGACGGCCGTGGGCTCTGGGACAGAGAACAGCTGGAGGGTGGCGAGAGTACAAGGCGAGGTTTTCTCAGGACAATAGACAGCTCCTTCTCCACCCCATTTACACTAGAAACCACTGGTGCCTGTGCTGAGGTCTCCTTTTTCATAAGTGGCTGAGGAATGAGATCATTGGCCCCACACCCTAGAAACTCCGAAATGACTTGGACCCTCGACTATGACTCTTCAATGGTGTCAGCACCTGGGACTCATCCAGGGACTTTTACCACCACAGTCAGCATCAGTACCATCATTATAGTTGACATTCATTCCAGGTAGTTTACTTTTTTATTCAATCCTCACAAAATCAATAGGATATTGATAGTATTATTTTGAGGATGAGAGAACTGAGGTTTAGAGGGGTTTTGTAACATTCACCAGGTCACATAACTGGGACATTATGGAGGTGGGAAAGCCCATCTTCATTATCATTAAACAACACTATTCCTAGTCAAATGGTTCTCTAGACAGAGTTTTGTCCTCAGGAGGTCTAATAATCCTTCAGTTAGATCCCTGACACCAATATTCATGTCTGTTTCCAACCATTCACCTTCATGACCTTTCAGTTCTCTTACCTCCCAGCTTCAAATCAGTTTTCTTACCTTCTGCTCAAATCAGCTCCTCTGCATCTCTGCACACCTGTGTGCCCAACCAATATGAGTACATCTCTCTCCACTAACCATCCTCCAGTTATTCAATTACTGCTCTCTCTGACCACAGCCTTCTCACCTTTCCTACATCCTCATTCTCGCCAGATCTCTCTGTCTATCTCTTCCTTCCAACGTTCCACCCTGATCTCCACTCATTTGACTCACCATCACCTCCTGTGACATCAGCAGCTTCCTGAGCCCCCTTCTGGCAACACTTAGTCTTGTCTCTTGGGTCAGCTATTTTAACACGGCCTTCAGTCACCCCAGATTCTCAGATTTGCTCCCTCACAAACCACAATTCACAGCCCTCTTCTCTCTTCCTGCTCTACTTGGTGCTGCTGGATACAAAGTCCACTGAGATTTACGTAAGATAAAGTCAGACACCAGCCACTGTCTTCTAATATGTGATGTTTGGCAACAATTTTATTAATCTCTTCATTATTCCCTTCTTAAAGTTAATATTACAAGCTCCCTTTGCTTTCCCGGGCTCACATTTCAGGACTCTTCTATGGGGCATAAAGGACCCTGAATGCCTACTTTCTTGTACTCATATAGACTGGGATAATAATAGCAATAATCTATGCCAACCTGGTTAGTGAAATGATAAATTGAAGTCGAATCTGTTTGCATACATTTGTCAGCCATTCGCAGTCAAACCTACTGAAAACAAAACAACAACAACAAAAAGCAGTGCAGTATGTGCTTACTGCGCTTCACATGGGAAGGAGGACAGGAGAGTAGAGAGAAAGCTAGGAGGCTAAATTGGAGCTATAGTCCTCATGCAGAGTCTCAGGTCTCTCCAATCTCCTTCATCTCTAGCTCTAGAATATTTAGATTCCTTCCATTAGAGATCCCCGTCCCTGTCTGTCACCTTCTCCCTGTCTCTCTCCCTCTCTCTCTCTCTCTCTCTCCTTGCAAACCCCACTCAATAATATCTAATATTTTGAGGTGAAATGTAGAGAGGCAGCATGTGTATACTGTTTCTTCATTCTTTCTATTAGCTTCTCAGGGCTCTTTCAAACATGCCGTTTCAATGAGAGTTAAACAGCTGTCAGCTCACAGTCCCCTCTAGCTTTGGCACAAGAAGAATGAGATCTCAAGCAGTATGCTCATTACAGAACTCCACACCAACTAAACAACTTGAATATACTATGAAGTTCACTGGGCAGGGTTTGACTGGTATGAAAATGTATTTGCCTTTGATCCTGGCAAAACCTGTTTGTTGGAAATTTAGGTCCTGTCAGAAGGGGAGGTAGATTTAAATGAAGGTGAGGTGAGGTGGAATGATATGTCTTGGGGAAGACAGAAGAGTTATCAGGTGGAGACATGAGAGAGGCTTGAAAACACTGAAAAAAAGGAACAGTTGTCATTATCACCCAAAGTATTTATAGTCACCTTGACCATTTATATAGCCTACTACTCTACACATAATCAACTTTGGATGGGTTTCTATTATAATTGAAGTCTTAAATTCTACCTTCTCCTTCAGTGTTAGATTAGAGAAAAGTTTGTAATCGTTTTTCCCAGAGGTTGCCAAAATTTTCCTGGGATTTGAAATATGACATAGCATATTGACAGAGCTGTTGAAAGAGAGTTGAAATAATTTTTGTTTCTGAAATATGGGACACTGACGGACTTCTTTCATATACAATTTTACTTAAACTAAAAGAGAAAAAGTAGATCTCATAAATTCTCTAACATGTTTAGGTATGCTTCCATTGATAATCCTGGGCTTTTCAATTCTAGAATCTCTAGCCTACAAGGAGAGTCAAATAGCCCTGCCTTCTCTTCCTATGCTTAAGGTAAGATAAGTCCCAAGACATTAGGATGCGTTCAGGCTCCATCTGCCACTATGTGTGGGACTAGAATTCCAGCTCCTGAACCTGTGTCATGTGCTCTTCAGGACACAGCCAGTTTCTTGGTAAAACTTCCTAGGGAAACTTCATTCCTTTATGGGTGCAAGGCTGGGAAATGAAGCAGAAACAAACTGGACTGAGTCAGTGGTGGATTTTTCTGCAAACAGGCTAAGGTCTCTGTTTTGTCCCCTCTACCACACTCTCCCCAAGTTCTTCATTCCCATCGTTGCACTCTTCAGAGGACTTGACCTGAATCTCTTCTCTTTGTAAATTCAAATCTAGAATTAGAGTGACTTTTCCCATTAAAGACTATTATTTGATTACCTTTATAACTTGTAACGCCTTAATTTTCTTTTTCAATTTTAAGCCCATATGTGATTAATCCTTACTGATAATTTGACAGTTTAAATGATACATTTCTAAAGAAACTGTAATTAATTTGAATGTGCAGTTCATTTTTTTCTAATATCACTCATATTTATCTCATTATACATGTTGGATTAAAGATATTAATGTTCCATTTGAGAAAAACATATATTTTAAGCCTCCCATTTCTGGAATGAAGTAAAGAAATTTGACAACATACAATTACATTATTCAAAATTTTTTAACATAAAATTTACACAAACCTTCATCCTCCAAGTATATTTATTACATTCAATACAAAAAAAAAAAATCAGAGAACTCAAAGCCTCACAAAAATTCAGTTCAGTCCTGAGACTAACAACTAGGTCTTATGGGTCTCAGCCCATTTCTCTCTCGTCCCTGTCATACACTTCTGCATTTACTCTAATTAAATAGCAGCTGCCCTAAACATTATCACATAGTGAAATACACATCACTGAGGGTGTAGGCAGAGGGGCGTGGAAAAAGTACCAAGAAGAACAAGAGCGACTTGAAACAGAAGCTTTGTTAGAGAAGAAGCAATAAACATTATCAAGAACTAAGTCTGGTCCAAGGGCAAGAGAGCAAAGAGAGCTGATGTTAACATTAAAATGTCATCCTAAGATTCCTGAAGAACAAGAACCACTGGGAGGAGATACACCCGCCAGTTTTCCCTGGAATCCCTCTTGTTCCCACTGCATGAGGAGCACTCCAGTGCCTGCCATTCCCACCTTTCACAGCTATTTCTTCTGTACATGTTTTTAGAGTATGACTTCATTTTCAGTATGATCCTGTAGGCTTTGCACCTTTCAGGAAATCTCTCGCAGTTCCTAATGTACCAAAGGATCTTCTTACTTTTTCCAACATGGTAATTAGAAGAGGCTCTATTAACATATCATATTAACAAGAAACGCCAAACATTTGGAAAAACCCAACATCATGTGATCCAGTAACCTCAACGAATGGAGGAAATGTTACATAAGAAAGCATAATTAATAGAATTGGTAGGGCAGGCCCTGACTGGTGTGGCTCGGTCGGTTGTCATCCCACAAAGAAAAGTCGCTGGTTTGATTCCCGGTCAGGGCACATGCCTGGGTTGTGGGCCTAGTCACAGGTTAGGGTGCATGGGAGAGGCAACTGATGGATATTTCTCTCACACATCAATGTTTCTCTCCCTCCCTTTCTCCCTCCCTTCCCCTCTCTCTAAAAATAAATAAATAAATAAATAAAGTCTTTAAAAAAGAATTAGTACAGCAGGATAGTACAGTATATTGACTTCAATTTCTCCAGAGCTAATATGAAAAAATATAGCACTTGTGTATGTATGTATGGATACACACATATGCATATGTGTGTGAAATAATAAATTAGAAGTCATGAGTATTAAAAATTAGGGTTGTTGAAGAAATTCAGTAGATGGTCCACAAAGCAAAATGCCCTTGAAGAACAATGATTTAATGAGCTGAAGAGATGCAAGGTGGCAGAGGAGTAGGTGGAAGCTACACTAACCTCCTCCCAGGACCAACCTAGGATTATAATTGTAGAGAAATCACCCTGAATAACCAATTGAACACTAGCTGGAGAGAAGCCTTATAACCATGGACAGACAGAAGAAATCGTATCACTACAACAAGACTGGTAGGGGATGTGGAAGAGGCTCAAGAAGGCTGGCTGGGCTCCCATGGGTGGCAGCTGAAGTTCTGGGGGGATATTTGAGTGGCTAGGGGGGTTCCCCCTGAGAAATGTGGAGTCTAAACCCCAAGCTGGGTTCCCCAGCCAACAGCACCCGAGCTGGGAAAGGAACCCAGATAATGTTCAGCTATGAAAAGCAGTAGGGTTTCTGTCTGCTAGGGGGAGATGGTTGGGAATTCAGAGAGCCTCTTAAAGGCCCAACACACAAAATTTTGTTTGGAGCCACTTACCCTGGGCACTAGCAGGAGGGCAGAGTGGACTAGAGACACAGGAGGAAAGTCTTGGGCTGGTGGCTCCGTGGAGACAACTGAAGGAACAGTAGCCAGGTTCCCTGTGCTGAGTCATTCTCTATATTGAGAGGCTACCTTTCTCAGGCAGAGCATTCCTCTCCTGAGGAACATTTCCTCAGCCTGAGGGAAGTTCTACCCACAGAAATTACTCTGCCCCACAATATGGAGCTTAAGCCCAGCTGTTAAGTACTGCTTGAGGCTTATATTTATTAAGTTTAACAACTAAGGTGGATCTCTGGGAGCTCTGAGACTTTAGCTGACCCCGCCCTGAGCCAGGTGCTGGTAAAAGCCAGTCTTGGTGTGCAGCCTGGTTCTTTCTGCATACAAACAGGCCTATCAGAGGAAGCCACATCCTGTGGACCACTGATAGCTCCAAAAAGGTAGCCCAGGGCCAGTCACAGGCAGCATCTGACAAAGGTCAGCACCAGAGTCTTTGTGGATCTACCTAATACATAGAAACAAATATAAAGAAGCAGCCAAATTGGGTAGACAAAGAAATAGAGCCCAAATGAAAAAATAAGAGAATTCTCCATAAGAAGAACTACATGAAATGGGGGCAGCAATTCATCAAATAGAGTTTAGAGTAGTGTGTATAAGGACACTCAACAGCATGAAAAAAGACAAATAAACTTAAAAAGGACCAGTCAGAAATAAAGAATGTAATATCTGATATAAATAATGCACTGGAAGGAAAAACAGTAGGCTAGATGAAGCAAAGGACTGAATCAGTGATTTGGAAGACAAGGTAGAAAAAAAAACCCAAGCAGAGCAGTAAAAAGAAAAAAGATTTAAAAAAATAAGGAGACCTGAAGAAACATTTTGGACAACTTGAAGCATAACAATATCTGCGTCATGGAAGTATCAGAAGAAAATGAGGGTGAGCAACAAATTGAGAAAGATTTCTCTCTATTTCTACTAATCTATCTATTAGAGATAGATTTCTACTAATCTATCTATTAGTAGAAATAGTGACGGAAACATCCTTAATCTGGTGAAGAAGAAAGACACTCAGGTCCAGGAAGCTCAGAGAGTCCCAAATAAGTTAGACCCAAAGAAGCCTATGCTGTGACACATCATAATTAAAATAGCAAGGTTTAAAGACAAGGAGAGAATCCTCAAAGCTGCAAGAGAAAAACAGGTAGTTACATACAAGGGAGCACCAATTAGACTGTCATATAATTTCTCAACAGAAACATTTCAGGCCAGAAGAGAGTGGCATGAAATATTCAAGGTGACAAAAAACAACCACCTACAACCAAGGCTACTTTACCCAGCAAGTCCTTCATTTTAAATCAAAGGAGAAATAAGGAAATTCCCAGACAAGAAAAAGCTAAAGGAGTTTGTTAATATCAAAGCCATATTGCAACAAATGTTAAAGAGCTTGTTGCAAGAAGAAGACAACGAGAAAGAAAAAAAAAAGAAAATAGTCTAACAATGAAATGGCACTAAATACATATCTATGAATGATCCCCTTAGATGTAAGTGGCTTAAATGCTCCAATCAAAAGACACAGGGTAGCTGAATGGATAAGAAAACAAGACCCATATATATGCTGCTTCTAAGAGACACACTTCTGATCAAAAGATTCACACAGGCTAAAAGTAAAGGTATGGAAAAAGATATTTTATGCAAAAGAAAAGGAAAAAAACTGGGGTAGTAATACTTATAGCCAACAAAATAGACTTTAAAAGAAAGGCTATAGGAAAAGACAAAGAAGGACACTACATAATGATTAGGGAACAGTCCAACAAGAGGATATAACCCTAGTAAACATTTATACACCTCATGTAGGAGCAACTAAATATGTAAAGCAAATCTTGGTAGACACAAAGGGAGAGATCAACAGAAATACAGTCATAGTTGGGGATTTTAACACCACATTGACTTCAATGGATAGATCTTCCAGATAGAAAATCAAGAAGGAGACAGCAGCCTTAAACAACATGCTAGATCAAATGGGTTTAATTGATATCTTCAGAGAATTTCACCTCAAAGCAGAAGAATATCCATACTTTTCAAGTGAATACGGAACATTTTCTAGGATAGACCACATGTTAGTATACAAAGCAAGTCTCAATAAATTTAAGAATAGTGAAACCATATCAAACATCTTCTCTGACCACATTGTTCTGAAACTAGAAATCAATCACAAGAACCCTGAAACACACAAAGACATGGAAGCCAAATGGCATATTATTAAACAATGAATAGATTGACAGTAGAACCAAGGACGAAATCAAAAGATATCTTGAAACAATGAAAATGAGAACACAACAATGCAAAATCTGTGGGACAAAGGCAAAGCAATCTCAAAAAAGAAATTCATAACATTACAGGTCTATCAAAACACAAACAAACAAGAGACAGCACAAATAAACAATCTTATTTTACATTTTAAAAAACTTGGGAAAGAATAACAAACAAAGCCCAAAGTGAGTAGAAGGAAGGAAGTAATAAAGATTAGAGCAGAAATAACTGAAATAGAGTCTGAAAATAGTGATACAAAAGGTCAATGAATCCAGGAGCTGGTTCTTTGAAAAGATAAACAAGACTGACAAATCTTTAACCAGACTCATCAAGAAATAAAGAGAGAGGACCCAAATAAATAAAATCAGAAATAAAAGATGAGAAATAACAACTGATGCCAAATACAAAGGATTATAAGAAAATATTATGAACAACTACATGCCAACAAACTGGACAACCTGGATGAAATGGGTAAATTCCTAGAAACATACAATCTCCCAAAACTAAATCAGGAAGAATCAGAGAATCTGAATAGACAGGTTACACCTAGTGAAATTGAAACAGTAATTAAAAAAAAACTCCCAAGAACAACAACAACAACAACAACAAAAGCCTTGGACTGGATGGCTTCACATTTGAAATTCACCTAACATTCCAGAAAGAACTAACACTTTTTCTTTTCAAACTATTTCAAAAAATCAAGAGGCAATAAGGATGCCAAGCTAATTTTATGAGGCCAGCATTATCTTAATTCTGAAACCAGACAGACACTACAAAAAGAAAAAAGAAAATCATAGGTCAATAATTTTAACATCTATGTCCCTGATGAACACAGACATTAAAATCCTCAACAAAATGTTACCAAACTGAATACAGCAATGCATAGAAAAGATAATACATTATAATCAAGTGGGATTTATTCTAGGAATGCAAGATCAGTACAACATTTGCAAATCAATAAATGTGATTCACCACATAAACAAAATGAAGGGTAAAAACCACATGATCATATCAATAGATGCAGAAAAAGCATTTGATAAAATCCAATACCTATTTATGATAAAAACTCAGCAAAGTGGGAATAGAGGGAACATACCTAAACATAATAAGTGCCATATATGACAAACCCACTGACAGCATCACATGCAGTGGACAAAAACTACAAGCATTCCCCTTAAGATAGAAAACAAGACAGGTATGTCCACTTTCACCTCTCTTATTCAACATAGCATGGGAAGTCCATGCCACAGCAATCAGACAAGAAGAAGAAATAAATGGCATCCAAATTGAAAGGGAAGAACTCAAACTGTCTTTATTTGCAGATGACATGATAGTGTACATAGAGAACCCCAAAGATTCCACCCAGAAACTATTAGAACCGATAAATGAATTCAGCAAAGTAGCAAGATACAAAATTAATATTCAGAAATCAGTTGCATTTTTATATGCCAATAACTAACAGAAAGGGCAATTAAGAAAACAACCCCATTGACAATTGCTTCAAAGAGAATAAAATACCTAGTAACAAACATAACCAAGGATGTAAAAGATCTGTACTTAGAAAATTATAAGACATTGAAGATAGAAAATGAAGAAAATACATATAAGTGGAAGCACATACCGTATTCATGGATAGGAAGAATTAACATCATTAAAATGTCCATACTACCCAAAGTGATCTAAGATTCAATGCAATTACTATCAAGATTCTAATGACATGTTTCACAGAACTATTGAATGAATATTTCAAAAATTTTTATGGAACCACAAAAGACCCTACATAGCAAGAGAGATCCTGAGAAAGAAGAACAAAGTTGGAGGAATCATGCTACCTAATGTGAAACTATATTATAAGCCTATAGTAATCAAAACATCATGGTACTGGCATTAGAATAGACACACAGATCAATGGAACAGAATAGAGAGCCCAGAAATAAACCCACACCTTTGCAGTCAATTAATATGAGGTCTGTTTGGAAAAAGTCTAGCCATTAATATAATGAGAACAGTTTGCACAGCATGAATGTAACCTGGCAGCCAAGGAGAGTGGACTGGAATGTGCAAGCATAAACAGTGATGAGTTCACTGTACTAGGCAGTAGGGGCAGTAGACGCCATTGAGTGAGCATGTGCACTGTGTGGCTGTCACTTTCAAAATGAGCAAGTAGAGCAACAAATCTCCATCAAATTTTGCATTAAGCTAGAAGATTCCTTAGCAGAAACTATTCAGGTGTTTCAGAAGGCTTTCAGGGATGATACAATGAGTACAGTGCAAATAAATGTGTGCCACAAACACTTCAAAGAAGGTCAAGAATCTGTTGAAAGTGATCTACATCTGGAAGGCCTGCAACAAGCTGAACACCTGAAAATGTTGAATGTGACTCAGCCCCCCACAGCCCAGATTTTGCACCCCATGATTGCTGACTTTTCCCAAAACTAAAATCACCTTTGATAGGGAAGAGATTTCAGACCATCGATGAGATTCAGGAAAATATGACGGGGCAGTTGATGGGGATTCCAACAAAGGATTCTGCAGAGTGTTTTGAATGATGGAAGAAACACTGGGAGAACTATGTAAGATCCCAAGGTGCCTATTTTGAAGGGGACTGAGGTGTCATTATCCTATGTACAATGTTTCTTGTATCTTGTATCTTCTTCAATAAATGTCTCTATTTTTCATAGAACATGGGTGGATACTTTCTGGACAGAACTTGTATATGACAGAGCACACAAGCACATAAAGTAGACTAAAGATAGTTTATTCAATAAATGGTGTTTGGAAAGTGGACCAAATTTATGCAGAAAAATGAAACTAGACCACCTTCTTACACGCCACACACAAGAATAAATTCAAAAAGGTGTAAAGACTTAAATGTTATACCCAAAACCATAAAAATTGTGGAAGAAAACAGGCAGCAAAATCTTGGATGTCACTTGTAGCACTATTTTATCAGATGTATCTCCCCATACAAGGGATATAAAAGAAAAAAGTAAACAGATGGGAATACATCACACTAAAAAGTTTTTTCACAGTAAAGCAAAACATCAACAAAATAAAAAGACAATCCGCAGAATGGAAGAACATATTCGCCAATACATCTGATAAGTGGGTAATATCTAAAACATTCCACACAGCAATATTTTCACAGATATGTCCCCTAGAGCAAGGGACAAAAAGGAAAGAACAAACAAATGGGACTTTGTCAAATTAAAAAGCTTCTGCATGGCTAAAGAAAATGTCAGCAAAATGAAAACCGTATGGGAAAATATATTTGCCAATGATACCTTAGACAAGGTTCTGATCTCCAAAATATATAAAGAACTCACATGACTCCACTCCAGGAAGACAGGCAATCCAATTGAAAAATGGGCAAAGGACCTGAACAGACACTTCTCCAAGGAGGACATACACAGGGCCCAGAGACATATGAAAGAATGCTCAGCATCACTAGCCATCAGAGAGGTGCAAATTAAAACCATGATGAAATACCACTTCGCATTAGTCAGAATGGCCATCATAAACAAATCAACAAACAACAACTGCTAATGAGAATGTGGAGAAAAGGAAATCCTTGTGCACTGCTGGTGGGAATGCAGATTGGTGTAGCCACCGCGGAAAGCAGTATGTCAATACCTCAAAAATTAAAAATGGATCTGCCTTTTGACCCAGCGATCTCACTTCTGGGAATATATTCAAAGAAACCCAAAACACTAATTCCAAAGAACATAAGCACCCCTATGTTCATTGCAGCATTATTTACAGTCGCCAAGATATGAAAGCACCCCGAGGGTCCATCAGTAGATGAGTGGATAAAACAACAAGGGGCATTTACACAATGGAATATATTTGGCCATAAAATGGAAGAAAATTTTACCCTTTGCAACAGCCTGGATGGACCTGGAGACAAATAAGCCAGTCAGAGAAAGACAAATACCATATGATTTCACTCATGTGTGGAATCTAATGAAAAAACTGAACTAACAAGCAAAATAGAGACAGACTCATAAACAGAGAGCTGGATGACAGGTAAGGGGTAAAGGGATTGAGCAAAAAGGAAAAAGGACTCAGGACATGGACAACAGTGGGGTGACTGTTGTGGGGATGAAAATATAGGAGGACTAAATGGTAATGGAAAATATACAATTAAAATTTTTTTACTGAGTTAAAGTTTAAGTTGAGGTATCTTACCAGAATGAAGCAAAAATGAATAAGAATATAAGAGTATGAAAGTAAAATGAAGACACAGGGCTAAAAGAATCAAAATTTTTATCATCTGGTTAAAAAAAGTTCAGAGAAAGAAAATAAAGAGAATATAGTGCATTAAATACATGAGTGTATAGATCAAATTTTCAAAAATTTTTAAAAATATGACTTAATCCTGCCTGATTGGAAGCATTTAGCAAGTAGCAAGTAGAATAAAGATTACACACACATAAACACTTTCTATTCACATCACGGTTAAATCTCAAACTACCAAGGTAAAAGAGAAGAGTCTAAAAGTTTTTATAGAAAAATAAAACATTATGTACAACGAAACAAGAATAAGAGTCAGCAGAGTTTACTCTGAAGATGGAGTGCACAGGTTTGAATCCTTGTTCTACCACTGCAAGCTGTGTGACTTTAGATAAGCTATTTGTCCTCTTCATTCTTCATCTCCCTCATTTATAAAATTGGGTAACAATAATACCTCCCTCATAGAGTGGTTAAAGGAATAAATGAGTTAATATTTTGAAAGCACAGAGAAAAAATCTGATACATAGTACATTCTGTATAATTGTGAGATAAATTGAAATCAGTAAAACTGGATGGAGGAAGACAATAAATCAATATCTTCAAAGCTCTGAAGAAAAATACTTTTGAATACTTTTGAATGACAATACTACTAAAAGCCATCCATAGATTCAGTGCAATCCCAATCAAGATTCCAATGGCATTTTTTTTTCCACAGAAGCAGTGAAAACACTCCTAAAATTTATTGGAACCAGAAAAGACTCAAAATAGCCAAGGAAAACATGGAAAAGAATAAAGTGGGATGCATCACAGTTTCTGATTTCAAGCTATGTGTATTATAAAGCTATAGTAATCAAAATACTAGAATATTGGCATAAAAACAGACAAATAGACCAATGGAACAGAATTGAGAGCCCGGAATAAACCCAAGCAAATTCAGTCAACTAATATTTCACAAAGGAGCCAAGAGTAATCAATGGAGAAAAGGACAGTCTCTCCAATAAATGGTGCTGGGATAATCTGATATCTGCATGTGAAAGAATGAAACTGGATCACTATATTACATGATTCATAAAAATTAATTTGAATGGATTAAAAACTTAAATGGAAGACCTGAAACCATGAAACTCCCAGAAGAAAACAGGAATAAAATTCCTTGATGTGGGTCTTGGAATGATTTTTTTGGATATGACACCTAAAACACAAGCAACAAATAAAAAATAAATAAGTGGGACTACACCATTAGAATGGCCATCGTCAAAAAGACAAGAGGTAAAAAATGCTCGCGTGGGTATGCAGAAAAGGGAAGCCTTGTGCACTGTTGGTGAGATTGGAAATTAGTACAGCCACCATGGAAAACTATGGAGAATTCTCAAATGTTAAAAATAGAACTACCATAGGATCCAGCAATTCCACTTCTGGGAATATATCCAAAGGAAGTGAAAACGCTAACTCGAAAAGATATCTGCACCTGCGTATTTATAGCAGCATTATTTTCAATAGCCAAGACGTGGAAACAACCTGGGTGTCCACTGATGGATGGACGGATCAAGAAATTGTAAGAATATATATGTAACGTAACCACTAAAAAATGAGGAAATATTACCATTTGTGACAAATGTATGGACTCTGAAGGCAATATGCTAAGTGAAAAAAGTCAGAAGAGAATCTTAAAAAAAACTCATAGAAAAAGCAAACAGGCTTGTGGGTATCAGAGGTGAAGAGTGGTAGAGGGGCTATTGAAAGAAGGAGATCGAAATGTACAAACTTCCAACTTTAAGATAAATAAGTACTAGGTACACAATGTATAACATGCTGACTATAGTATCACCATTCTATGATACATAGGAAGGTTGTTAAGAGAGTAAACCCTAAGTTCTCATCACAGTAAGGAATCTTTTTCTTTTTTTCTTTCTTTTATTTTTATTGTATCTATATGAAATAACGGATGTTAGCTAAACCTAGTGTGGTTTCACAATGTATGTAATCAAACCATCATGTGTGCACCTTAAACTTATACAGTGATGTATGTCGATTATTTCTCAAAGAAACTGAAGAAAAACCAGAGCACCGCCAATCTGCTGACCTCTCCATGTTCCCTCCTCTGACTTGCAACCAGAGGTTAGTGTGATTGTGAATGTTGTGCTGATTATGACCTTCCTTTTGAAATTTGATTTTTTGCACATATGAATGTCTCTTTAAACAATAGTTTTACTTTCTTTTGAACCTTATGAAAAGGACCCCATACTGACAGATTAACAGAGAGGGATAGCTAGACGTAAGGTTAGATTGGTATTGCTCCCCTTCCTCATTTTTCCTTTTCGATGAGGGTAAAGTGATACTTTATCATCTTAATTTGCATTTCTATATTTTTTTGAGATTCAGTATATTTTAGTGTATTTATCATTTATATCTCCTCTTCTCTAAAATCCTGCTTATATGATTTGCTCATATGATTTGCTCATTTTTCTACTGGGTTTTGGCTTACTAATCTTATTGACTTGTAAGAGTTCTTTATATATTCTAGAAAATGACACTTTGTCAATAATATATTATGGGAATATCTTTTCCAAGTTTGGGGCTAATCTTCTCACTTTATTGATAGTGTGTTTTGATGAATAGAGACTCTCAAATTGAAAATGATCAACTTTATCAACTTTTTAATTAGTATTTCTTCTATCTTGGGGTTAAGAAGTATCTCCTGCATTTCTGATAAAAGTTTTAAAGTTTTGCCATCACATTTAAGTCTAATCTATCAGAAATTTTATATATATAATGTAATTTAGAGATCCAATTCCATATTTCATATTCTTATTATATAATCTCAACATCATTTATCAAATAACCCTCCTCTCTCCATTGATTTGCTGTAAGAGTGCATTATATTCTTAAGCTGCTGTCACTTATTACCACAGACTTGGTAGCTTAAAACAAGGGAACTGTATTGTCCCAGTTCTGGATGCTAGAAGTTTGAAATTAAGGTGTTAACAGAGTTGGTTCCTCCTGGAAGCTCTGAGGGAGGGATAATCCTTTGCCTCTCTCGCAGTGTCTGGTGCTGCTTGCAGTCTTTGATGTTCTTGGCTTGGATGTGCATCAGTCCAATATCTGCCTTCATCCTCACATCACCCTCTTCTTTTATCTGTGTCCTCTCCTCTTCTTGTAAGGACGCCAGCATTAGATTTAGCATCCACCTAATTCCAGAATAGTTTCATCTTTAGATCCTTGACTAAGTCCATCTGCAAAAACCCTATTTCCAAATAAGATCTCATTCTGAGATTCCAGGTAGAAAAAAATTTCGAAGTGGATACTAGTCAGCTTACTACAATGGGTCAGTATCAAGTTTCCATATAATGAAGTACCTAGTTCTCAGCCCCGTGTTCTGGTCCATTTACCTATTTTGTTATCCTTGAACCAATATCACACTTCTTTTTCTCCCTCACCTGAGAACACCTTTCCATTGCTTTGAGAGAGAGAGAGAGAAACATCAATGTGAGAGAAAAGTGGCAATCAGCTGGCTTCTTGTATGTGCCGAGACAGATTGGGGATCCAACCTGGGCCTTTCAGTCCACAGGACGATGCTCCAACCATCTGAAACATACTGGCCAGGGCCAATACCACACTGACTTAATTGCAGGTGCTTTAATACTTTTATAGTAATTACAGATATTAGAAAAGCAAGTCTCCCCTCTCAGGGGTGCCCAACTTGCAGCCCATGATGGCTGTGAAAGCAGCCCAACACAAAATCATATGTAAATTTACTGAAAACATTATGAGGGGTGTGTGTGTGTGTGTCAGAGATTACCTGTCTTAATGTATTTAATGTGTGGCCTAGGATGACTCTTCTTCCAGTGTGGCACAGACTCCAAAAGGTTTGACACCCCTGAGGTGACCACTATTCTTGGGGCTTTGCTTATCTATATGAAGTTAAGCATCAGGTTTTCGAATTATATCTTAAATTTCCACCAGAAGTTGTATTGAAATGCATGGAATCTATAAAAAAAATATTGGGGGAAAACTGATATCTTTACATTATTAGATTCTCCAGTTCACAAAGTTGATATATCTCTCCCTTTGTTTCAGTTTCTTTTAATGTCTTTCAATAAAGTGCCATATTTTCTATGTAAAGTTCTTTTGCACTTTGTTTCAGTGAGATTTTTATTTTGGAATAATTTTAGATACACAAAAAAGTAGCAAAGATAATACAAAAGGTCTGGGTTTGCCCTTAGATAATTTCCCCAATGTTAGTATCTTACATACATCTTTTGTTAAATTTATTCTTGCGTGATTTGTATATTGTATTGCTGCTACAAGTAGTAAAACATAAAATATTAATCCAGGTGGTTCAGCAGCCAAATAATAGGAGTCCCCAATAATGAAAACAGAGAAAAACAGAAGAGAAGAAATTATTGAAGAATAAAATTTCTAAAAGCCGAAAAGACAAAAGTCTGTAAATTAAAGGAGCATACCCAGTGCTGAGCAAAGACAAACGAAAGGGAGAATCTACCTAGATCCTTGCTTGTGAAATTTCAGAATGAATGCCAAGGGTAAGAGGTCTTAAGAGCTGCCTAAGACAGTTTGCTGTAAAATGTGTTATCCTAGAGAGCAGATTCTACATGTAGCTCAAAGTTCCTGTGTTGAGTCATTCCTTCTGAAAACACGATCTCTTTTTATGCCCTCAGCAGTGCTGAAGTATTCTCATGTAGGTCTTGCATACTTCCTTCTAAGTTTATTCCTAGGTGTTTCATATTTTTGTTCTATTATAAACTGAACCCTTTTTACTCATATGTTCTGGTTACCGTTGGTTAGGAAAGCTATTGATTTTTGTTTCCATTTGTCCATATACTGGTCATTTATTAAACTCATATTATTTTAAAAGATTTTTAGTTGAATCTGTAGTGCTTTCCTGTTAGATAATTACATAATCTGCAAATAATGATAATTTTGTATTTCTTATCTCTTTTTTTCCTTTTCTTATTGCTCTGGCTAGAATATTCAAAAAACTGAATAATGGCAATGACAGCAAGAGTCCTTGTCATTATCCTTTGTCTGTAGTATTGCACTCTTAAGATAAGTGCTTTTGGTTTCAGAGTCTCTACCATCCTTTAGAAGAAAGAGATGTTGAAGTTTAACATGTCTTCTGTATTAATTGAGATGATCTACTTTAACTTTTTAATTCAATGAATTTAATAAAAATATCCCAATTATTGAATCAACTTTACATCCCTAGTATAAATCCTACTTAAAGTGCGCTATGGACTAAATTACGTCCTTTCCAAATGTATCTGTTGAAAACCCTAACTTCCACTGTGATGGCATTTGGAAATGGTGCCTCTGGGACCTGATTAGATTTATATGAGATCATGAGAGTGAGTTTTTATAGTCGGATTCGTGCTCTTATAAGAAAAAATTCCAGAGAGCTTGCTCTCTGTCTCTCCTTGCCATGTGAGGACACAGCAAGAAAGTGGTCATGTGTGACAGAAAGAGAGCTCTCAACCAGAAACAGACCATGCCAGTACCTTGATCTTGAACTTTCAGACTCTAGAAGTGTGAGAAAATAAATTTCTGTTGTTTGAGTCACTCAGTCTATTGTATTTTGTTACGGCAGCCTGAGCTAAAACAGAACTCTTCCCGCCTG
The DNA here is from genome assembly GCA_004026545.1 of Mormoops blainvillei. Taxonomy (NCBI): domain Eukaryota; kingdom Metazoa; phylum Chordata; class Mammalia; order Chiroptera; family Mormoopidae; genus Mormoops; species Mormoops blainvillei. The sequence continues at coordinate 160,061 of PVJD01002876.1, forward strand.
ACTGCCTTGAGCTGGGACATCAGTTCTTTCCTGCTATTGGGCCCCAACTGAAACACTGGTTTTTCTTGGGTTTCAAGCTTGCTGGCCTTCAGGCTGGAGTTCACACCATTGGTTCCCCTGGTTCCCAGGCCTTCAGACTCAGACTGGAACCACACCATCAGCTCTCGTGGGTCCTTAGTGTGCTGACTGGAGTTCTTGGGATTTGTTATCCTACATGATTACGTGAGCCGACCTCTTATGATAAATCTGTGTGTGTGTGTGACAGTGTGTCCTATTGTTCCTGTTTCTTTGGAGAAGTCTGACTAATACAAGGTATGTGGCCCTTTTAATGCATTCCTAAATTTACCTACCAGTTGTGTTTATACACCGTCAACTACCTTGTTCTGTAGTTTTTGCGTGTATGTATATGCCAATTTTAGCATTAGGCTTTGTCATTGGGTTCATGTTAATCTTGTAAAATTAATTGGAAACTTTTTTTTCTTTGCTTGGGACATTTTAAATAGCAAAGAATGTAATATGTATTTCTTGCACGTGAGCGGGAATTTTATTTAAAAGCCACCTGGACCTAGCCCGCTTATTGTGCATAACTCTGTGATGTTTTACAATTATTATTATTATTATTTCTTCCATAGTTATTTTTCCACTGAGGTTTTCACCTTTTCTGAGTCAATTCTGTTTTGCTTTGTTTTTTAATCTCCCCAGAAAATCATCCATTTTACCCACAATGATTTTAGGGTCAAGTTGTAGATGCCATTTTCTTTAAAATCTCATCCTTTTCCATGACGATATTCCCTAACCTTGTGTTTGCATGAATTCTCTTTTCTCTCTATTACACAATCACAGGTTTGTAAATCTGGTTAAATTTGTATAACTGTTGAATTTATATAAACTAATATTTTGAATAAAACTAATTTCTGCCTTTTCCTATTTTTTAAAAGATTTTATTTTATTTTTTAGACAGAGGGGAAAGGAGGGAGAAAGAGAGGGAGAGAAAGAATGGTTGCCTCTCGCGCACCCCCTAATGGAGACCTGGCCTGCAACCCAGGCATGTGCCCTGACTGAGGAACTGAACCGGCGGCCCTTTGGTTCTCAGGCTGACGCTCAATCCACTGAGCTACACCATCTAGGGCATGCCTTTTCCTATTTTTAAAATGGTCATATTTTTTTTAATTTCTCATTAATTTTGCTTTTTTTTCTTTCTTCCAATTAATTTTTCAGCCATTTTTCTAATTTCTGGAATTAAAACGAATATTATTTTCAAATTGTCTCATGCTCTAAAGCATTTCTAGTTCTATTTAGGTCTGTGGGTTTGCCTTTGGTTCAGATTGGCCATGTCCCATAGATTTTTATTTTCAATAGTCTCATTGTTTCTAATTCCTAAATACATTGCACAGAACTAACTTTAGAACAGTTATAAAATGCTTGAAAAATTCTCAGGCAAGAAAATTAAAATATTATGGACACCCGTTTGGAAGGCAGATGGAGCAGGGAGAAAGGGTGAAAAGAATGTAAATCACTATCTCAATTTGCGCCACCAATACATGTATGGCAGGTGGGTAAATGCTTGCCCATACTGGGGATCTTGATTTTGAATCACTTCTTATTCCTTGGCAACATTTCTTTTCAGGCTATCTGAATGTCTGATTTGAGAATCTTCATGAATTGGTGTGACAATCCTTCTCTGTTGCTTTTTATTTGAAGGGTATGGAAAACCTTGGGGTTACAAACTCTCTCAAATCTTTCTAGATACTGCTTTATCATTTTCTGGCACTTAGTCTTTCAGATGAAAAACCCAGTGATAATAAGATTTTATTTTCCTTTTTACACATTACTTTTCTGACTCTTATGGTAGAGGGTAGATTTTTATTCTTGATGTTTTAAAAATATGACCAGAACTTTTGGATTTCAATAATGAGAAAGACTTCATATTGTTCCTTTTTTATGAACAGAATGCTCTCTCTCTGATCTCATTGCAATTTAAAATAAAGATTTTCTTATTTCTTATATTTACTCCTGTGTCTTGGTACTAGTAAATATCGATTGTACATTTGCTCTGGTCCTCTTTCTCTGTAATTATAGTCTTTTCATAACTCTGGTGACATTGGTTTGCCCATTCTTGTTGAAAAGGAAGATTTATGTTCATCTAGCATTGTGAATGCAAATGGTCTATGTCACAGTTTCAGAGGAACCTGTTTCTATTATTTTAGTTTCAGACACTGAGAACATTTTTATTTTCTGGAATTTCATTTTAACACCTGAAGAAATAGTTGGCCATAAAAGCTACGGTGAAAACTGTTTCTCCAGAGTTTTCTTTTCCAAGTGGCAAGGGGCGGCCACCCAAAGGCTCGCAGATGCGCTTCTCCCCTTTTCCAAGTGGCATGACTACAGTACTCAGGACTCCACTGGCTCCTGCAGAAATCAACCGACAGTGCTCGCCCTGCCCTCCACGCCATTCGATCATTTTTAATAATATTTTTAAATTCTGGGGCTCATAGGAGAGTTCTTGAGTGAGGACATAAATTTGTGTGTCATTAAGTTATAGGGTAATTAAGATTATGGGAGTGAATGCCGTAGCATAAGTAGAGTGCAAAATGAAAAAACGAGGGGCTGGGATTGTTTTAATGAACCTTAACCTTTAAAAGTCTGGTGAGCAACGATAAATTAGAAACTAGGAAGGACTTTTCAGAGAAGTAGCAGAAAAAAATTTTAACAAAATAGAATGCCTACTCTAGACACTTATTTGCTTTCTAGGCACCTGTCCCCTTCTCATTCCTTGCTGACAAAGCTCAGCTTGGTTTGGGGTAGCCGTGCTCCCAGTCTCAAGTGAAATCTTTCTCAGTCTCCCTCATATGTAGGAGTAGCCACATAACACAATTCTGGACAATGACAATAAAGTCTCCTCTAGGGTATTTTTAAGCTTTTGGATTCTGATTTGTTTTTGTTTTTGTTTTTTAAGAAGGAAAGGGGCTTCTGATGAAGATGGTGCTTCCATGGTTCTTTGGAAGATGGTTCTTTGTCCTGCTCCCTTCTTCCTGCCTGGAAGACAAATTAGTTCTCTGGACCTTCAGCAACCACCTTGTACCAGGAGGTAATATGCATGGAAATAAAAGTTAACTCACTGAAACTAGGAAGATTTGGGTATGTTCCCAATAAGATTATTTAGCAGCATAAAAATGCGAATAGCCACCCCCCTCCAGCTTTAATGTTAGATGAGAAAATTAAAGTTATTTTTTGTTTTAGCCACAGTCATGAGCTTTTCTAAATTTGCAGATGAATACATTTCTAATTAATAAAATTTTTATCATAAAAATAAACTTAAAATGGTTTCTACACTATAAATATAATTGTCTATGTAATCGGAAATGGTTTTCTGTGTATTGCACAGCTCATAATATAGAATAAAATAACAGAAAACAAAAAAAAAACCCAACCTTTTTGTTTTCACCTGATTTTGTTTGATAATAAAAAAGAAAAACTGGTTCTGGCTGAGTGGTTCAGCTGGTTGGAGCATCTTTCAGGACACCAAGAGATTGCGAGTTTGATTCCCAGTCTGGGCACATACCCAGGATGCAGGTTCAATCCTCAGTTGGGGCATGTCCAGGAAGCAACTGACTGATGTTTCTCTCCCTTCCTCCCCCTCTTCCTCTCTCTCTAAACTCAATAAACATATCCTCGAGTAAGAATTTTAAAAATATTTTTTTTTTTTTACTTTTTCTACCAAATGTCCAAATCTTAGTCTTTTTTTCAACAACCAAATGTGAATTGCCCATAGAGTTTGGACCTAAGAAAGAGTTTTCTACAGATAAAGGAGATTGCAGAGAGGGAGGAGCTCAGGAAATTGACTCCTTAAAGTTGTGTATAAAATCCTGGGCTTACCCATGAGGGGTGCATGTATTGATTTAACCCTAAACAGCATACTTAGAGTTTGACAACTGAATTACAGGATAGATCACCACCTGGACCCCAGACTGGCCACAGGGTAGCGCACACAGAGCTGATCAGAAGAGCATAGCAAAGGCTTTGTAAATTGAACTGACATACACATAGAAGGCAGATCTGAAGTTCTGGCCTCAACTTAACAGGGTCAAATACCAGTTAAGGCAAAAATATCAACATTCTCCATATGATTTACACAAAATACAGGACCTCAAAACATAATGTTAAAGTGTCCAGAATATATGAAAAAAAAACAGGAAAATCTTAACTCACACGGAAAAAGAAAATCAAGACACCAATGCTAAGATGACACAGAGGCTGGAATTATCTGACCATGACCACTATACAAATGCACCAAGGCATCTGCTTCTGGGAAGGTGAAGCGAATGTATGTCTCCCTATTCCCCACACTAAGTATAACCAAACAGTCTGCATAGTATATAAAACAACCTTAAGTAGACAGAAAGGTACAAAGAAAGAAAATTGGCTAAAGACTTTGGGACCTGAAGTGGCAAGTTCCTTGGGTTTTCCTTTTGCCTCATATTTCCCACTGGGTATTACAAAAGCCAACAATCTGAAAATGCTAATGGGCACAGGCAAAAAACGATGACAATAAAAGCCCACTCTCTCTAGGCAAAGGACCAAGAACACCTACAAAAAGCCTACCACTAACTTCACACCGAATGATAAATGACTGAGTGCTTTTCCCTCAAGTCAGAAACAAGGTAAGGATGCCTGTTCTTACCACTGCTATTCAATATGGAACACCTACCCAGGGCAATAAAGCAAAAACAGGAAGGGAAGAAATAAAACTTCCTGCTCGCAGCTGATATGAATAGAAATCTACAAAGAAAATGACACATTCACATACACACACAATCTACCAAAAAGAACTAGATCTAATAAGTGTGAGTTCAGGAAGATCACAGGATACAAAAATTGATTGTATTTCCATATACTAGCAATGAACATATGGAAACCAAAATTAAAGATACAATACCATTTATAATCACTCAAAAGAAAAGGAGACCCTTAAATGTAAATCTAACAAAATATGTAGATGGCTTGTATGTTGATAAAAAGAATAATTAAAGATTAAATAAATGGAGAGACAGAACCAGTTCATGGATTTAGAAGATTCAACATAGTAAAGATGTCAATCATTCTCAAATGATATACAGTTTTATTGTCATTCCCATCAAAATGCCAGCCAGATTTTTGTAGATATAGGCAAAATTATTCTAAAATTCATATGGAAAAGAAAAGGAACTAGAATAGGTAAAAAAAAAAAAATTGAATGAAGTGGAAGAAACTGCTGTATCCAATTTTAAGGCTTGTTATGTAGTTACAGTAATCATGATTGGTATTTGTTGGCAGAGAGGTAGACACATACGTCAATGGGATCTGCTAAGTCTACTTGCTACTAGTAGAAGGTCTCTAGGGGCACCTGAGGCCAAAATAAATGACACCCTATTCCTCCCCAAATCTTTCTCAAATTGTATTCTCTGGCCCAGGTTTCTTAATGTATCATCTGCACTATGATCATCAGGATTTAGGCAGAAATCTTCTGCTACTGACATTTGTATCTCTTAATTAAGAAAAGGTTTATGAAAACTTGCTTGTTCCTGGTGGTGACAGAGGATCCCTCTGACTTGGAGTCCAGCAATGGACCTGCCCAGGGACCACGCCAAGAATACCCGGTCTCAGTGAATGGCTCTGGCTTGACCTTCTCCTTCGGAGCCTCCCTTGTGGCCTGCATGAGCAACGTTTATTCCCCAGGTGCAGCTGGACTAGATACCAGGTGAATATAAACAATGCAAACTGATGAAGAAATTTGCTCAGGAAATAGTGGGATCCATGCGTCATCGTACATTGTGTATATGTGAGTGGTTAGCTAGCTACTTGTTTGAGTGTCCTATTGATGCTGTAACAAATTACTACAGACTAAGTGGCGTAACATGACACAGTTTATTACCTTATAGTTCTGGAGGTCAGAAGTCTTAAATAAGTCTCTCTGGGCTAAAATCAAGGTGTCAGCAGGGCTTCATCGTTTCTGGACTTTCTAGGATGGAATCCATTTCCTTGCCTTTTCCAGCCTCCAGAGGTCACCTTCACTCCTTGGCTTCAGGCCCCTTGCTTTATCTTTAAAGTCAGTGCCCCTAGCATCTTCAAATCTCTCTCTGACTCCAATACTGGCTGATTTATCTCCTCTTTCATTTATAAGGACCCTTGTGATTGCATTGGGCCCATCCAGACAATCAAAGATCAATTCCCTATCTCAAGGTCAGCTAATAAGCAACCTTATATCTATTTGCAACCTCAAATCCTCTTTTACCAATCACAAGTTCTGTTGGGTAGGATGTGACCATATTTGGGGGACCATTATTCTGCCTACTATACTACTGGTGAAGTTATTTCAGTAAATTTGCTCCACAAGCAGTTATATAACATTATTTTCAAGATGTCCCAAAAATCTGTGCGTATCTCTTTGGTGCCCTGAGAGCTTACATTTCTTGTGCTTTTCTCAACCACACCCCCCAGCTCTCAAAGGCAGTGGTTCTCAAAGTGTGGTGTTAAACCAGCATGGGCCTCACCTGGGAACTTGTTATCTATTCACAATCTTGGCCCCACCCCAGACCTGCAAATTCAGAAACTCTGAGGGTGGGGCTTGACAATTTGTTTTAAAAGCCCTCTTGGAGATTTTTGATGCACATGCGTGTTTGAGAACCATTGGGCCAGGGACTATGAAGGCTAAAAGCTTCTTACACTAAAATATAATTCTAAAATATACTACTTTAAAACCAGAATTGTTTTTAATATCTACTGTGCAAACAAGTTCTGCATTGTGGCAACTCCATTCTAATATCCAGTAAGAAATGGAATAAAACAAAGAACAGACACCACGAAGAAAAAGTCACCAAAGTATTAAGATGTTTTTTTTCTGGGTGGTAGAAAAATTGAATTTTTTCTCACTGGACTTTTCTGTTTGCAAATATTTTATAATAAACATGCGTTATGTTAAAGTGGATAAGAAATTGATCACAAAATGGAAGGAACAATTTGTAGTCCAAACATTCAAGAAAATATCAAAAATTCTCTTCAGCCATTTCAATAGCCGGGCCAATCAAACAATAAAATGAATTTGGCTGATTCTTTCCCTTTTGACCGATGGAGAGTCTCAGTTCTTTATTTGATCATTGTATGCAGCAGCCATGGTCTTAATGAGTCAGTATAGAGCAGGACAAGTCATTTTTACAAGAGCAGAAACATCTACAGATCCTCAGAGGAAAGAAGCCATACTTCCCTGATGCACCCAGTCTTAGATAAGACAGCCAAGTCACCCAAGCCATCACCATTTTCACGACTCTGATAAGCCCCCGGCCAACAAACTCCCCACAGTCCCACACTCACAGTCTAGCAGCACGCGGCACCCCTACCCTATTTTTTTTCCCAGAGCAGACAATGTGGTATTGTGATTAGATATAAACTGAAAGTGTATTTTCTGCCCTCAGTAATTACACTGCCTTATGGTAGCATTATTCAGTGTGAAGCCTTATTATGCTGCAGAATGAAATTCTGTATAATTTTCTTCTCCTCCAATGCACAAATGGAAATCATATTTTGGTCTGAGTTGGGAAGAAAGGCTCAGTTATCACTTGTGAGCGTGGTGTTATTTTCCCCAGAATTAAAAAATCCATCTGGGTGTCCGACCTCGTTCACCCTGCTGCCTCTCCATTCAGCCTTTTGTATGCAGATGAACCTTATCAATTTCCACCGCCTCAAAAGCCCGCACCCAGCTTGGTGCCTCCCCCTGGTCCACGCGACTTTAATGGAAATGCATGAGGCTTTTTTTCCCCTTTGATGTCTGTGCAATATACGCATGTGGATAAAAACCTGTGCTTTTATTTAGGGGGAGGGGGAGAGAGGTTCAAATCAAAGTTAAAGTCTCTACCCTATCGCGCCTCGCTGGCGATTAGCAGAGGAGAGAAAGGAACAGCAAATCTAACACAGAAGCTGTGAAACTGGGGTTATTCAGATTATTGACTAACAAATAAAGGGGCATGGGATGTCACATTTGTATTCTATGGGTTTTCATCCCGCCACGGGCCTCATCAACAATTTAGTGGAGTGCTGCTAAATCCCCTGTGTTAACACGCGGGGCTCCGGGGGGCTGCATGTGATTAACGCATTAATTGCAGCTCCCTCCGGCCCAGAGCTGGCTGTGTCAGTAATTCACTTAAGGCCAGTTGGCCCTTGAGTTATTCTACAGTCTAGTGTAAACGACTCGCAAATAACACCACTCAACCGTTTCCCCCATCCGACTGCTGTTTTCCAGGCTATTAGCAACTTCCAATGAATGATTCATCCGCCGGTGACAAAGCCTGGTCCCGAAATTGTCTGAAACCGCCAGGACTACAGGCAAGGATCAAAACAGCCTGGCTTTCACCCCACGCAGAGACTCACGTGCTCTTCGGAGACAGCTTTGCCAGGCCAGGTCTACACACAGCACATAGTAAACGGTTGTTTGAAAAGTGCGTTAAAAAAGAACGCGTGTAAAATTTAGGCAACATCCCTCCCTCTGCACCAAAGTAAATCATTTAAATAGAAAAGGGGCGGGGCGGGGGGTGGTTCCGCTCTAAGAATCCCATCAACTCATTACATTAGTGATATACAAGTTTGATTCTGTTAACGGATTTTATAATGTAACCTGATGATGCAGTTCACGTGAACCTTGAGTTTACAGTCAAGAAAGAGATCACCTTCCCTAAACTAGGGAGACCTGGGCTGTGTGAACTTGCGCGAGCTGCTTAGCTGCCCTGACTCTGAAGTAGTTAATATTTGTTCTTCTTGCCTAACAAGATAAGGTTTTAAAGTAATAACAAACTTGTAAGTTTTCAAAACTTACTAATAATGTAATATAATTACTAATCAAATAAAGAACTAAGGCTCTTACCGACTGATATGCTAAAATAATATATTTTGGTTTTGAGCACTATAAATTTTACAAAAAGTAATCATATATATGAGAATTTATAGACAAGAATTTTAAGTGTACAGAACTGGCAAAAAGAAAAAGAATTAATCCACTTTTTTACATCTGAATAAATCGGGTTTAAGGAAAGAAGCAGAAACGTCTGGGTTAAATTGTTTACCTCTCAATGGCCTCATCTAACTTTGGTCTGAATAGGAAGGTTGTTGAACAAGCTATCTAATTTAAAGAAAGTTCTCCTTACAGGGATCTGACATCTGTCTTTTTGGAGTTTCCACACATTCTCTCTGGTTCTGCTCCTTGAGATCTCAGATAGCAAATTTCCTTCTCCGAGTCAGGGGGACACTTGATTCCACAGATGAGAGAATCAAGTCTTGGAGAGAGTTCTGGAAATCAGAGATCAATCAAAACCATCTGTTCTCCCCCTCCCCTTTTTAAATTTAAGAGTGAACACCCTGCCTTCAAAAAGAAAAAAGTTCAAACAGAACACAAGGTATAAAATAACTAGTAAATATTCCCATCTACCCAATCCCATCCCACCCAATATCCCGCTTCCACTACCCCAAAAAGAAACCTCTATTAACAATTTTTTAAGTAGCAATTTACAAATTTGTAAGGAAACATGAAGTTGGATAACGTCATGTACATTTTTCTGCAACTTTTCTGCTGAACACTACCTTGGACATCAGAATAGTACAGCACCTGTAATATACCAAGGTGTTTACTGGAAATTTATTTGTAATAGAATTTTGTGTCTAATTTCATATATGAAATTGGCCAATAGTTTTCTTTTCTTGCACTGCTCTTTTAGGTTGTGTTATTGGGTTTGCTAGCTTCAGAATATGATTGGTTAGCTTCTTTCCATCTCTCTTTTTCCCCCCCCTATGTTTTGGAACAGTTTATATAACATGAAAATTATCTGTTCCTTCAGAGTCTATAAAACATCCTTAACACTGCCTGGACCCGGTGTCCTTTTTTTAAGTAATTGTTTTATTATTACTCTTTCAACTTCTCCTATGATTTTTGTCCTAGTCAGATTTTCTATTTTCTAAGCAAATTTTTATGATTTTTATGTTTTCCTAAGCATTTTAAAATTTTGTGTTTATTTTTAATTTATTGGTACAATGATGTGCTTTATAATTTTATCTTTATATGTCTGCAGTCACATCCTTTTTAAATTTATGTTATTTATTTCTGCCTTCTCTCTTTTCTCCTTAATTGGGTAGAAGAAAAATGATTTTTCCTCTCCTACAGTACTTTCCAAATATTTGTATGTATTAGTAATCTTTTCTTTTAAAAAGACTATTTTTTCTTTACCATTTATCCCCCTTAGATCCCCCACCCCTTGCAATCACCACACTGTTGCCCATGTCCATGAGCCCTTTTCCCTTTTCGCTCGATCCCTCCACCCCTTAACCCCCTTTTAGTAGTCTTTTCAAAGACCCAGCTTCTGGTCGTATTCATCTCCTCTATTTTTGAGTTTGTAATTTCACAATTTCTGCTTTTATTTTTACTAATTCTTTGTTTCCAAATAAATTTGGGGTCACTTTATTTTATTATTTTCCAAGTGTCTTAAGCCGAGAGCTTAGTTAATTTTCATATTTCTGACGTTCTCGTAAATGCATGTGCTGCCATGCATTCTCCCCTGCCTCTGCCTCACCCATTGACTTTGATAGGCATGTTCTTAATTGTGTGTATTTCCAGAGTTGGTAATAACCAGTTTTTATTTCTTTTTCAGTTCAAAAAGCTTTCAGATGCCTGATTTCTAATTTTCAGCAACAAAGCTTTCCTTAGGTTGTTAATTTATATTTCTATTGCCTTGTGGTCAATAAATGTAAATCGTGTGATTTTTGCTTTCTGGAATTTATTTAGATTGCTTTTTTAACTTAAAACATGGTCTATTTGTGTAAAAGATGTTTGTGTTTAAAAATAATATGTTTTCTCTGTTAGAGCAAGTCAAGCTTGTTAATTGTCATTTTATTTCTCTACATCCTCCAATTCATTTTATTTTACTTTTCTGCCACATCCAGTGATTGAGTGCAGTAAGTTAAGTTTTCTTATTGTAATTATGAATGTACTGATTGATCCTTGTGTTTCTGTTTATTTTTGCTTTTTGTGAGGTAATCAGTCGAATGACCAATCCCTCAATTTACATCAGATGTGTGTTGGAACATGTGCCATGTGTCTTAATTTTTTCTTTCACATTTTGCTATCTAGGAGGATTTCTTAGGTTGGTCTCGTAGCTTACTCACTTGCTCTTCAATTGCTTCCATTCTGCTATTAGAACTGTCTATGGAAATTTTTATTTCAAAAATCAAAATTTTAATTTCCAAATCTCTAATTGGTTGTTATGGATACCGCATCACCTATGGCTCTCTAATCATTTTAATTACACTTATTCTAATACCTTGTTATTTGTGCTTTTAATTAGCCCAATTTCCTGGTATCAGCTCACCCACTTGCTGAGTTTGGTGCCTCACTTTCACAGTTTGGGCTTTCCTCAGATATTCAGTGAATCTTGGTTGTGAGCTCATGCCTGTATTTGTGATTCCCTTTGGACTACAGGTAAAGGCCTGTCTTCAGGGGTTGTTGCAGAGACACGGGACATGTGCTGGAGAGTAAGAACCAGCAAGCAGCTGGATACCTAAATATCGGAGCCTCTGTGGCGGCGCCAACCTCCAGAGGCACCGTCCTTTCTTCCTGAGCAGAAGTCCACCCTCTGCATCTGTGGCTCGTTGCCTGCCTTGACAGAAGATAGAGGGGTGGGAGTTGAAGACACTACTCTTGCCAGGTGAGGCCCCCACTCTCCACCCCAGCAGCTCCGCCTGTTCTGGGGGTCTGGCCCTGGAGATATACTGCTTCCCAGCGGCCACACCCCCCTGTGTGGCAGTGCTCATCTGCAGACATTGCTGGCACTACCTGATTTCATCTACCTTTCATCTCTCTGAGATGCCCCGTAGTTTTGGGTATATCAGTGACACTTCTTATTTTTCTCTCTGGTTGTAGATTTTCCTCCCCAAAAAAACTATACCCATTTTCTATCATTCCCACAGATTTGGGAGAGATGAGTCTGTAGTGTGTACCAGCTGCTCTCTTGATACACTCTCTGACGATCAATTTTAAATTGCTTACTGTCTGCCATGAAATGGGCACCTCCTGTAGACAGTACGCACATGTCCTTGAAACAATGGCAAAAAGATGGATTTGGGGATTGGATGCTGAATGAACCGTGGGAGAATGAACTCTTATGGTTGTTTAACACAAATTCTTAGGGAAAGTACTTGCATATACCAGAATGTTGCTGTTTTTAAAAATACCAGAATACTGCTGTTTAAAAACAAAAAAATTGAACACCATGTGATTGGAATTCACTTCTGTTCCCTGGTGACTGCTGTAGGAGGAGCCACAGAGGACTGGGCTTCCCCGCTATTCTAGAAAACAGCTGTGTCTGTTTGAATAAAAGGGAGGGAAGGTAGGGCCCATCTATTTACAGGTCAACAGCAGCCTGGATATCTGATGCCTTGTGGAACTAATTCCTAATTGGGGCAGTGTTTGTCAACACTGACAGGACCCTAATACACTGTAATCGCTCCAGCCACAAGCTCCGATAGAGATCTTAATCTCCACACTGTCCCTTTCACAGGCAGCAGGCCGGCCTCCCACCCCCTCCTGCCCCATTCTTGGCTCTGTCTTTCTCCCAATCTCTTTTCCCTCCATCCTCACCCCTTTCTGTACCATTTTTGCATTTCTCTGTTGCCACTGACCTCTGTCTCTCTTTCACAGCTTGGTTCTTTCCTTCTTTCACTCTTTGCAGGGTCTCGGATCTCCCTCTCCATCCTTCTATTTCTCTTTTCCTTTAGTCTCTCTCTCAAAAACACCCATCAGATTTAAATCCTTAAGAGTTCCCAGAGAGTTGAGGCCCCACTGAATCTTAATATGTGGGTAGTTATTCATTCAATGTCAACAATCTCTGAAATTGTTATGAAAATCAAATTATGCTTTGGCAAATATTCACAAATAGAAGCAGAAGGTTAACATAAATGTTGGTGGCAAAGGGAGAGTGACTTTTTTTTTCTTGGTGTCTACATTTTGCTAATCTGGCAAAATAATTGTCTCACCTTAGCTAGAGTCCTGGTTGATACTATTGGCAGCACAATCTGAACCAGGCCTGGGAGCGACATGTTTACAATGGAGCCAGATAAACAGCAGGCGCCAGTGAATTAGGATGAAGCCCTTCTGTTAAATACCTACGCCAGACCACGTGCGTAACATCCCAGTTCCGAGAACATCTGGAGAGACCTGGGTAGAAAGCAGCAGCCAAGTGGGCACTCCTTCATTCCATTTCATTCAGTTTTCAATTTTGCCTCCGAAATAGCTGGTGGCCACTTGAATCACACTGTTGGCCTTGAGTCTAAAGCATCATCTGTTCCTCACTCTTATCCTTCAATCCCCTTAGAAATGTTATTTGGGGAGATTTGTTGTTCTCCCCCTTAAGGTCTTAGTTCAAACATTACACCTCTTTAGAAATAGGAAACCCTGACCACTGTAGACAGAGTGTTAGTAGGTATCCACACACCATTACTCTCTAGCCTTAATCTGTTTATTTTCTCCATAGCACTTATTACAGACCGTAGTTACCTCGTTTGTTTGTTTGTTTGTTTCCCTCCAGGAGCATAAGATTCGTGGAGGCAGGAAATGTCTCTTTACTTCCCCATGGTGTCCCCATTACACTGACTAGCATATAGTAGTTCTTCGATAAACATTTGTTGAATGAAATAATGGGTGAAAAAAGGAATGAATGAAATATGGAGCAAAGAATAAGTACACCATCCTCTAATCTTTCTCCTTTCTAAAAATAGTGATCATAATTCCATTACTTTCATTTTCTCTCTTCTCAAAGATCCTTAGTGACCAATGTAATCAAATCCAAACTTCAGAATTTCTCCTTTGAGGCCTCCTAAAAGTTTGTCCCGATCTCCTTAACCAGCCTTAACATGTTTCTCGGGATTTCCCATAGCAGACCCTCTGCTTGGCTTTGAGCTCTCTCCTACTTGCCTTGTGTATTCTCACCTTGCTCTAACTGTTCGTCTCCCCAGATGTCAGCATGCTGAGAGCAAGCCATGCTTTATCTTTTTTTGTATCCCTAAACTCACTGCCGACTTTCCGAACACTTCTGTGTTCTGGTCATTGGCATCCCCGCTTGCCTGGTGCTTAGTGCTTGCTCCCCACCTGTATTATCACAGCCCTCAGACAGGAATGCCCTCTGCTTACCTGTGGGGACCCCATGAGTCATGGAATTGAACTTACAACCGACTCAACCTCGCACCCAGTTCCACGACAAACTATATTAGTGTGACCTCTGGGGTTTCTTGGGAACAGGCTGTAGGAGAGAATTTCTCACTTGAAACTGCAGAGATGTCTGAAGAGTTAAGGAAAATGTGTGAGGAGATGGGGATGAAGGGAGGGAGAAGTGGAAATCACTGAAAAGAAAGAAAAAGAAACATAAGGGAGATACTAGAAGTGGAGGAGACAGAAGCTCCTCAAAGTCTGGGTCTGGTGATGGGAACTGACAAGCCAAGAAAACAAGCAAAAGTCCCTGAGGTGTAACGTACAGAGGTAATCCCGGAATAAAGAGCACTCCGCCCTCTCTCCTTTCTCCCACTCTGTTTATCCCTTTCCCTCTGACTTCTTTTTTCCCCTCCTCTTCCTCCCATCCCCTCAACTCTCCCTCCCTCCTCCTCTTTCTCTTCCCGGTTGTTGTCTCACACTAAGTCCCCTTTTTCTCATTCACACCAAATACCTTTCCCCATCTTTTGTGCACTTTCTTCATCATGCACTTCCTGTCAAAGAGATGAAACTGTCTGCAGATGTTACCCAGCCGAAGGCAGGCACATCATCACGCCGCCACAGAACTCCCACCGCCTTTAAGTGAACACAGCTGAGGCTCTGCTGCTGCGAAATCCCCGCAAGGCCCCGACAAAGTAAGCCCTAGAAGTCCAGAACTCCCCGAACTGTCAGCTATCTCATGCTTTTCGTTTTTCCTTTTCCCAGTAGCTCCTAAAGTCATTCTGCATCAGTCCCAGCCATGGATACACTTACCTGTGATTTATTGATGATAATCGTAAGAAAGCCATTTGTAATCAAACGTTAAACAAAGACATTCTCTCACTGAGAGGGAGTGATAACGCACCATTTAGTAATTTTTGTGCAGTTGGTAATTTGGAGAATGAATGATAATTTCTGAGCCTTGAAAAACTATGTTGACAATGCCTGGTGTTATTCACCTAGTGAATAAAGACACCTTCCTCTCCATGTCTTGTGATAAATTTCTTTTATTAGGGCCACTTAGGCGGGACTTTATCTTAATGGTTTCTCATATGGGGCAGTTGTGCTCAGCCGTTAGGTTGTTTTTCATCATGCCTTAAACACAGGGCTCAGAGAAAATGAATAGCGAGAGCGGTGCCAGGCGCCTCGGCGGCTATAGAAATTAGGCCCTGAAGCTGGTGGGCTTGCCTAATCACAACCCACACACGGAAATGCAGAGAGTGGGTCTCTGCCCCCCAGGGAGGACTGTAAGGTACCCCACCTACCCACTGTTTCACTCTGCTTGCCCTTCTCTCTCCCCTGTGTCCCTTGCCTAAGTGACTTGTACCTCCCCTTCTTGTTCCCCGGACATTAAGTTCCCTTATTTGCACTTTTCCTGTGTTAGTTCGGTATTCCTTTCGGTGTGGAAGGGAGTGGTAGTATTGATATATTCAGTCACTGAATAGGCATTATGTTGCTTATACAGGTTCTCTGCAACCTGCCTTCTACCCAAGAGAAATCCTTGTAGGTGGTCGGAGTAAACTGGAGAGGAAGAGGAGCCACCCACTCCACACTGCACAGCAACATGTCCTGTGAAAGCTACAGTAATGTCCCATCAGTGATTTGCTTCAGTTACAGGTTACATAGCTCACTGCAGCCTGAGGCCCCAGGGTGACAGAACTTGGGGACCATTCTGGTCGAGGCAGGCTGCCTCTGAGAGCTGTTTCTCTGAGTGCCGTCCCTGGCAGAGGCGGGCTCAGGACTTCTGCGTAGGCATTGTGGCCACCCCTTCCCATGTCAGAGAGTACTCACGAATCCTGTCTTCAGATCATTTCCTCTTTCCCATAGTCCGCAGTTCCTAGCCCCATCTCCAAACTCCCTACCCAGTTCCCACCTCTAATTGTATCACAAACCTCAGAAAGGGCCACAGCCATTCTCTGCCCTGCCTAACTGCTCTGCCTGGTAAGGTGAGTGTGGAAGAGAGGAACAGAGGGTGACGATCTTAGTGAGCCAGTGAAACATCTAAAAAACCAAAAGACATCTCAACTTGCCTAACTGTACTAAGAGAATAGCTGTCCCCTCAGCCTTGAATTGAATTACAAAGAGCTCCCTTTCATTGCTTTAGCCTAGGACACACAGCTCCAGGAGATGGAGGAGTGAGTGGGTAATATTATTAACAGCTGACATTTAATTTATATTTACTATATGCTAGGCATTGCACCCAAAACTTTACATTGATTACCTCATTTAACCTTCACAACATCCTTAGAATGTAGGTACTGTTATTTTTTCTAGCTTTATTGAGATATAATTGTGATGATTTGATATACGTATATATTGTAAAATTATTTAGGTATTAACATATTACTTGTTTTTTACTGGTGGAGAAAAGGAAGCCAAGAGGGCCTAAATTACTTACCCAGAGCCACAAAACTGGAAAGTCCTGGAGCTGGAATTGGAACCTAGGACTGACCCCAAATCCCTCACTTCTTTCCTCTCTGCTGTCTTGACAATGACAGTTCTATCCAGCCACACTCTCAAGTGCTCTGGAAGGGGCTAATACAAACCCTCTCCCGCCATAGGTGTGTTAAGAGAGGCAGTATGTCTGAGTCCACTTCATTGCTTCTCACACACCAGGCAGTTTGTAGCCCTGGGAGTGCCCCTCCCCTTGGGCACCATGCCATCATACGCCACTGAGATGCAGAATGGATTTCTTAACCCCCTAAATGGGTAGCTGACTCTTGTTCCTCCTTCTCGGGAAATGAACCAATCTCTGCTTAGAGATAACTATAATCCGTTCCTCAACGATACTCTTCTTATTGGAGAAGTACTGACCATGTCCCATGGACTCAAATACTACTCACTTTGGACACAGTTCAACAGAAGGGAGTCTGCCATCCAACCAACTCAAGGAGCCTCTGCTCCCCCCGCCCTCAAAGAATGCCCTCTCCTCTCTACTCATCTCCCCTATGAGTGGCTATGGGGTGTATTTTGGTCCCATTTACATACAACCTATAAATTCTAGGTTTCAAAGGCAGTGTCCTGAAACAGAGCAGATCCCTTCCCACTGGTTCCTCAGTGGAGGGGTTACTGTGATGTACCCCCTTACCTTTTTACCTGACAGACCTCCACCACACCCCATCCAGTCTCTGGTTGTCTTATAAACTAATATGGATCCTAACCTAGCTACCCACGAATAACGTGTCTCTTTTCAGCGTCAGGAACCAGCAAATCTGACAGCTCTCTGTGGCCTCTTGTTCCTGGTGCAGAGCCGTTGTATCACAATGTCTTTCTTCCCTTGCCGTGTTGTGTTGAACTACCAAATCGGAAAGCCATCCTCTGGTTTATTACCCCTTATGCCTCCTTGTCTGTCCCATATCAGAGGTCATTGGGCAGCCAGGATTCCTATCAAAACACCAAGAAAACAGGGACCATACAAGAGGTGGCATTCTTACAGTTACTGTGACCATACATATGAATCCCAGGTATCATTCTCATGGTCTTTACTGGTCTGCATGCAGAATTTCAATTATTCTTAATAATGTTCTATTAAATCTCTTGATTTGTAAATCCTTTAGGGAATGATAGGGGATTTTCTCACATGAAATAACAATGACCAATCATGCTTCACCATATTCAGAGCTCCCCACCAGGATTCCTGCTGGAACAAACAGAAAGACAAAGGTCCCCAGACAAAAGGAGAACAAGCAGCATCAAAGGGAGAAGCCAATTTTAAAAATATGGCTGTCAGACCCATTGTTAACCTCTAAATGGATTATATCTCAGAACAAATACCTAATAAAAACTATAATAGTAAATCCTTTCAGTTGGTCAGAGTGACTCAGAGAGAAGGTGATAGGGGTATGACTTTTCCACCTAAGCCTAATACATTCGAGATACCCACATTTAAATTGCAGGCATTGAGGGAAGGGAAAACATGTTTTTAAAAAAATTGTGGGTGCATGTATTGGCATATTAGAATTAAATAGATAAGAAACTGGCTAAGGCGTGAGAGCGCTGTGTTTATTTTTCCCTTCCCCAAAAGTTGCCTGGACCAAAATAGTGAGGATTTAGATGGTTGCTAAAGACCTAAATCAACCACTTCCGAAAATCCATGGGAAGGCAGTGGGCTGAGAACACTGCAGAAACACTAAGGAGGACATATTCCCCAATGTCCATTTCACACGTGAGTGAGAAGAGGGGGAAAGGGAGAACCTCAGAGGACAATGGAAGGGGAGCTCCTCACTAAGCACAGAATCAGGAACATTTCTCACTCCCAGGAGTCTGGTCCCATGCAGCCTCTAACAACAAGATTTCAGGATTGTTATACACAAGGCCTGTCCAGAAGGTGTCCAGCCATGTAATATGAAAAATTGAAACATTTATCAAAGATGATATAAGATACAAGAAGCATTGCATAGAACAATGACACCTCAGTCCCCTTCAAAGTAGGCACCCTGAGACCTCACACAGTTCTCCCAATTGCCGTCAGCAGTGTCTTATTTTCCTGAATCTCATCAATGATCTTAAATCTCTTCCCTTTCAAGGGTGATTTTAGTCTGGGGAAAAGTCAGAAGCCACAGGGCACCAAATCTGGGCTATAGGGGTTCTGAATCATCTGGGTGATTTGATATTTTACAAAAAAACTCTGCACAAGATGTGATGCATGACCAGGTGTGGTGAAGCTGCCAATCACCAGTTGCCCATAGCTGCAGCTTTCTGAATCATCCACAGAGACCGAGCTTAATGCAAATTTTGCTGCAGACTCATTGCTCTACTCAGTTATTTGGAATGCAATGGCCGCACAGCACACATGCTCACTCAATGGCGTCTACTGTCTCCACTGACTAGTGTAGTGAAGTCATCATTGTTCATGCTTGTGCATTCCAGCCCACTCTCCTTGGCTGCCAGGTTACACTGATGTCATGCAAACCGTTCACATTACATTAAGAATGGCTGGACTTTTCCCAGACAGACCTCATAGACCTGTGTCTGTGCTGTCTCCCCATTTTCCCCTGCTGAATGACAATTTGTATTTTGGTTGTCCTATTTGTGTTCCACCATTATTAATTGGGCCTAAAAGAGGATGTATTTCCCTTTTAGCTCTAGGTCTCTGAATGAAGAGGCATGTTTTAAAGCAATTGATAGAGTACCTTAAGGACAGAAGCAGCCTCCACCTAAGAGCTCCGTGATTTTTGTATTGTATTGTATTGTATTGTATTGTAAAGAAGGAAATAAAATCCTAGCTCAATACATGACCCATCAAAGTTCAAATGTTTATGTAGTAATAATGTTAACAATGTTTATTATTTAATATTTTGGAGTTACCCTATAGACAAAGCACAGAAGACTTGCTTGTGGCTACAGGGCAAAATGTAAACATTAGCAAACAACAATAAAAAAGAAAAGGTGAGCCGATGAAAGGAGGTAGAATTGGGGAGAAATTGTAAAAGAAAGTGTGGGGCTGCTATTATCCCTATTTTATAAAGTTGGTAGTAGAGAGATACTGTCAAATGTTGACAGGACAAGATATTACAGTTTATCTCATTATTTAAAGTTATAATACATGAAAAGGCGATAATAAAATTATAAAATGTTGGGTGAAGTGGGAAATTGTATATGTGATTCAAATGTTATATTCATAGCGAAAAATTCATATATTTAACTACTTCAAAAAATTAAAATATAAACATATTATTTAGTCATGACAGAACAATTAAAAGAAGACATTGTTTTAAAAATTAAATCTGGCAATTAGTATTAAAAATAAGGAGAGTTAAAGCAAGAAACCGTCAATTTTCATCATTTTTCTGTCCTATTTTAATTATTACCATATGAATATATTTATTTAATGAAAAACAAACAAATAGAGCACTTACCATTTTTGAGAGTAACCTTTCAAAAAATTGTTATTGAAATGTAACAAACATATTGTAAAGCGCACAAATCTCAAGTGCACATCTCAAGATCAAGATCGAGAACATTTCCAACATCCTAGGGAGTTTCCTTTGACCTCTCTAAATATCCAAAAGGTAACCACTAATCTTACCTTCATCACTATAGATCAGTTTTGTTTTTGAAAATCATTGTTACTGATATCATATAGTATTTACACTTATTTCTGTCTTTTTTTGCCCAATGTTGTGTCTGTAAGACTCTCATGTTTTGTGTGTAGCCATTGTCAGGTAGTAGCACTCCATTGTATAAATATACCAAATTTTATTTTTATGTTTTGTTGGTGAAAATTCAGTCGTTTCCAGTTTGGGGCTATTTTGAATAAAGCTGCCAAAGCTGCAATGATCATTTGCATGCTTGCCTGCAACGGACATCGGCACGCATTGGCTGTATAACTAGGAGTATGTTGTTGAGATAGAAGATAGGCATATGCTAGACCTGCCGAACTGTTTTCAACATGGTTGTATCAATCCCATCAGCAACATGAGAGGCCCAGTTGCTCAGCATCCTCACCAGTGCTTAGTACTCTCAGCCTTTTTCATTTGAACTATTTTGATACATATTATGGTATCTCATTATGGTTTAAAAATGCCATTTCTCTGACAACTAATGAGGTTGAGCATCTTTTTATATGTTACTAGACACTTGGATATCCTCTTTTGCGAAGTAGCTATTCAAGTCTTTGACCATATTTTTAAAAATTGTTTTGTCTCTTTCTACTTGTTCTTTATATATGTTGAATATATATAAATGACAAATATCTTAAATACCTCGTCCTACTTTGTGGCTTATCTTTTCAGTCTCATTATAATGTCTTTTGGTGAACAGTTCTTAATTTTTATTGAAATCCAACTTATCAATCTATTTGTATAGTTACTGCTTTTTTGTGTCCTATTTTGAAATCTTTATTAACTCCAAAGTCATGAAGATACTTTTACAAATACTTTTCTGGAAGTTTTATTGCCCTGCTTTTCATATTTGTGTCTATAATACATCTGGACTATCCCTTTGCTTTCTTTTTCTTTTTACTGTATCCAAATAGGCCTTTTGAGGGGGGCAATCACAAGACGAGTGAGGGGCAGACCCTAAGAGATACATGCACCTTCTACCCGCTTGCCTATGGCTACCTCATGGACAACCCATGCTCAGTCAGTCAGGTGATCTAGCCTGAGCTGAGCTGACAGAGAGTGACACAAAGGCACAGGGAGATCAGAAAGAGTTCCCTGGGGCCCTGAGGCAGCTCAGGGTCCAGACTCACAGGGGTGCATTTCTGAAAGAAAGCATTCCAACGACCAGAGCTAGTTGCCTGTTAGCAGTGGTGCAAGAGTGGTATCCTTCGCAGACTTGGTAGAGTGGCCTTGATTGCCAAGTTTTCACGTGTAGTCCTCTAGCCCCCCTGTACGTTTTGTGATCTATGCAACAGCCTTCCAATAAATTCCCTTTTTTGCTTAAAGTAGCTGGGGTTTTATTTGATATCAAGAATTCTGTCTGGTAAAAGCAGCAAATTCAAAACTCCACAAAACGTTACAGTCAAGAAAACTACGTGCTCACAAAGCTTGAGTCGTACAGATCTTCACTGGCTGGGATTAAATCACCCTCAGGGCATTTCCTTAAACTTCCTTGTGGCCGAAAACAGCTAATGGGAAGCCTGCCCGAGGGGTGGCGGGGCGGAGGCTATCGGGGCGGTGCTAACAAATGGCCTCTGCGGCACCCACTCACGGGTTCTACGCACGAGTGAGACATCGGCTAATTTGGATCACAAAATCTCACTTGTGACCCCATCCCCCAACCGTCGCTAGTGATTACAGCAGACATTTTGCTTTACCTATTCTCTCTAAAGAGGAAATCAGCAAAATAATACTTATTAAATGATAAACTACATTTTAAAAATTAATGAAATTTCCAAGTGGTGTGGAAATTATGTCTTAATTGGAAGGCCATTTTTAAACTTCTCTTTATATGACTCAGTGGCATTAACATCAAGGAGGAGGTGAAGAACCTTGGGAGGGAAGGAAATACCCTGGAGTTGTGGATTTTTTTTTCTTTTGTTAGGGGATTCTCTGCAGCCTGGGATGGGACCTAGGTAAAACTTCGGTTGTTGTAAATTCCCAAATAGTTTCTCCCTTCCCTAAACCATTATTCTAACCATTGACCTCATAATGATAGTGTTTTCTGTAGCCTCTTCTGAAAAGCCTTCTGATCCCTCCCAAAGTCCATCCGTATGCTTCAGTCCCCTCAGCCACCCTCTCAGGCAGTCTCTGTCTCTCCCTGTCTCTGTCTCTCTCTCTCTTGCTTTCCCTTTGCATTCCCGTGGCACCCTAGGCTAACCCTGTATAGCACTGATCACGCTGTTCTATAATCATTGTTCTACTATATGTCTCATCCATTGAAATGTGAATTTTTTGAGTGGGAATCACATTTTCAGTTCCATGGCCCAGGGTCTGACCTGGAAGAAAAGGTCAATATTTGTTAAATGACCAAATAATTAAACAAATGAATGAAGTAACTCAACTAGCCATCTACACTTAAACATGAGCCTTAATTAAGATGATCAAATAATTTATTCTCCTAACTGTGACCCTATTGAGAGTGAAAGGGGTCGCTCACTGGACAGGACACTAGTACAACATGTATTATCCAGTACTTTCCTGAACAACTGGGGCCAGATGCTCACCCTGGCCTTAACCCATCTTATACAGCCTGGTTTTTCCTCCTCTGCCATCGTACAATGGGCATGAACCAGTAACAACATCCTAGGTTGTTTCTGAAAAATGAAGGTCTTGTCTTTATCTTTGATACCGAGCATTCTGGATAGTAAGGTGGGATAGACCCTTGGGTGAGAGGTCAGAATTAGAGCTAATGATTGGAGAGTCATCCTCCTTCATGTATAGAGAGAAAACAAAGCCACAGAAAGGATGAAAGCCAAAAGACAGGGCATTGACTGAGATGACAGAGGTTCAAATTCAGGGACCTGAACACAGGAAACACTTGGAGGAAAGAAAACGGGGTTGAGTAGAGGGCTCATTACATTGTTACATATGTTATCACATTTAATTCTCACCCTATGGAACCCCATGAGATAGGGAGCAATGTTATTTCTACTTTATAGGTGAGCAAATGGAGACACAGAACTGAAGCGACTGCTTCCTGGGTAATAAAGTCAGAAAGTAGCAGAGCCAGGATTCAAAGTGAGTT
>PVJD01002877.1:0-22107 GCA_004026545.1 Mormoops blainvillei
GTGCTTCCTTGGATTCCACTCCAGACATACCAGGTGATCTTTGGAGATTTTCACCCCCCAGGCTAAAGGCTGAGGTGGGGGGCATCTTGACCAATTGCCCTGAGAGTCCTTCCTTCATCTAAAAGACAATTGGACTTGGCCAATTCTCCCCAGTGGGTCTGCACGCGCTTAGCCTATTCCATTCCCAGGAGACCAGCGCTTTTTTCAGTGGCTTCAGAAACCAGGACCAAAGGTGGGGGCCACGGAGGTACTTATGACAACTATGGAGGGGAAATTATAATGATACTGGACGTTATAACCAGCAACCTTCTAACTATGGTCCAATGAAGAGTGGAATTTTTGGTGGTAGTTGGGACATGGGGGGACCATGTGGTGGCGGAAACTGGTCCTGGAGGAAGTGGAGGAACTGGGGGTTACGGAGGGAAAAGCCAATATTGGGGTTCTTACTACCTGCCATGAGCTTCACACTGTAAATAGGAGAGGATGAGAACCCAGGGGGAACAGAACTGCTTCAGGTTATTGAAGTAACAATGTTAAGGAAACTCTTATCTCAGTCGCGTACCTATGCAGTGACATAGATAGCAGAAGACACCAGAGCAGACGCAAAGGGCCATTTTGTGAATGGACTGGATTATTCAATAACACTACCTTATGGCAGAGGAAGGGTGGTTAAAAAAAAAATGCCTTTGAGATACTTTCTTAGTTTTTTAACTGTTGTTTATTTCTAATGGTCTTTGTAAGAGTGTAGAAGCATTCCTTCTTTGATAACGTTAAATTTGTAAGTTGCGGGTGACATGTGAAAGCTTTCGAAGATTTTTCTCAAAGTTTTAAAAGCTCTTAGCCAGGATCACGGTGTAATAAGACATGATATTTTTCCTTTAAAAAATGTAAGTGCCTGTGTAGAGTTAAGAAGCTATTGTACATTTATGATTTAATAAAATAATTCAAAAGGAAATAAAAAAGAAATCAGAACCACAATCGCTTAAAAAGCACTTTTTTTTTTTTCACGTAACAAGGAATCCAAAGTAGGAAGTCTAGGGCTCAAGAAACCAGATTCCTATTTTCTGCTACTACTGTCATCTATAGTGAGTGTCTTTCTTCTGCATGGTCACAAAATGTTTGT
Source organism: Mormoops blainvillei (assembly GCA_004026545.1). Classification (NCBI taxonomy): domain Eukaryota; kingdom Metazoa; phylum Chordata; class Mammalia; order Chiroptera; family Mormoopidae; genus Mormoops; species Mormoops blainvillei. The sequence goes on from PVJD01002877.1 coordinate 1,124, forward strand.
TGCACCAAGAAGCACTCCACATTCTAGGCAGGAAGGACAAAGGGCATGAGATGCATGTCTGTTGAAATTGTTACTTTTTATTTTAGTCAGAAAAACAAGAACTTTCTTTAAAAAAGCCCTACCCATTAGATTCCTGGTCATGTCTTATTGACCAGAACTGTGTCAAAACCCCAGTGACAAAGGAGCCTGGAAAGCGGAGTTCTTTAACTGAGCACGCCGCTACCCTGGACAAAATTGGGGGAAGATGAAGGGGAGGGTGCATATTGGCCAGGGAACCGGCATGGTCTGCCGCTGGATCTACTGAACACGAGACGTTTTTCAAAGTCTTCATACCTAGCTCTCTGTCCCTAATTACATATGCCTTTTACTTTGGTTACTTTACAATATTTCTGTTAGAAAATAGAGGAAACCATAACTCTCTGTGCCCCAAATGGGAAAGGACATGTTGCAACTGGATGTCACCACTTGGACTAAATATTTCAGATAGAAAAGGGAAGAAGGCTGTCCTGTATCCGGGGAGCCTGGGCTGTGGCAAAATCTCCCTTTGACTCTCCTGCTTAAGAAGGTGCGGGCGGGTGTCATGGTTTCTTTACTACTGATTTTGATTTTGCACCTCGGGGCCAGAAGGTTGAATGCATCAGAGCTTATGGTGCATTGTCACCACTGGTTTGCTGAATTCTCTCTCTCTCTCTCTCTCTCTCTCTCTCTCTCTCTCCCCTCTCTCATTAATATGTTCCTTGAAAACAAAAAGGAACTCCCCATTCCCTACTCTTTTTCTTCTCCTGCTATTGGCAACTACTGTGACATGTTTGACATGCAGTTGGGTTTTTTTGCAAATGTTCTTGTATAATGTACACGGCGGACATCATATACTTTGTAATTTATAGAAATAGCATTAGGTCACGCATCTCCTTCTGTTCCTTACTCATGCAGCATTGTGTTTTTAGGGCTTAGCCATGTTGCTTCATGCACATCTACCCAGTGCTTCCGATTGCTGTGTCATACCTGGCAGTGGGCCTTCACCGCATCGTAACCCAACACTCTCTTAGGGGCTGAATGGTGTTCCCCCCAAATTCGTATGTTGAAGTCCAAACCCCAGGACCTCAGAATGTAACTTGTATGATAGAACATTTAAAGAGGTAATTAAGATTACATGGGTTCCTATGAGTAGGCTCATATCCATGAGACTGTATTTGTAGAGACAGGCCCTTGAAAGAGATGATTAACTTCAACTGACACAGTTAGGTGGGTCCCTAATCCAACATGCTTTGTGTTCTTAAAGAAGAGAGAGGGAGACACCAGGGATGAGCCTGGACAGAGAAAAGTTCATGTGGAGACACAGAAAGAGGGAGGCCATCAGCAAGGCACGGAGCAAGGGCTTAGCAGAAACCAAACCTGCAAACACTTCGATCTTGGACTTCCAACCTCCATATCCATGGGGAAATAAATTTCTGTTGTTTAAATCACTCAACCTATGGCATGCTGTTACAGCAGCCCTAGCAATGCAATATATACTCTCTCGGAGACACCCAGATTTCTGTTAACAATTTTGTTGAAAGCTTTTGAAGCCAACAAACCTTTCATGTGAGACTGGCAATACTGTATAGCTAAAATTTAATTATAACTTAACCTTATCTCAAAGAGAAAACCGAGAAGTCTTTTTCCTGGAGCCCTTAGTGCCCAATTCATCGAAAGCCTAACAAAGAGAAAAAAGGGATCTTATTCCCAATGACACATGGTTGGCTTAGGTAACTGAGACCTAAGCTTTTCAGTCTTTAATTGGCCAGAGATTGGTTTAGAAACAGTCCAAAGAAGGAGACGTAGGAGAGTTTTGCTAGGAATTTGGGAACATGGATAGTTTTCTTTCTTGAAGGTCATAGGTTTCCTGCAGCCATCCTGTCACCATGAGAATGCAAGTTTTAGCATTTTGCTGATGTCATGGAAAGCAGTGTATCAGCATGAAATATGCTGGGTTATGATTCACCAACCCTGAAGCCCATCCTACCTCTGGACTTTTCAGTCACATGAACCATTAAATCTGGCTTATTTTTTTAACCGAGTATGAGCATTGTGAAACGTGCAAGAAAAAATACCCTAAATGATACAGGTGGATGCCAGGGCACGAATATAAATGTCAGATCTGAGTTCATGGTCTCAGCAAGGATGGAGGGCAGTAGCTCATTTGCGCCCATCAGATTGGCAAAAAGTGAATGCAGCAATAACATCAGTCCTGATGTTGTCTTTGGGTAGTGGAAACTCATACACCGAAGGTAAGAATATAAATTGCTGTATTATATTGGGAAAGTAATCTGACAACATACCTGGTTTAACCTTACAAAACTGCTATTTCTTTAGGTCAAATGGTTGAATATCAACTGCTTCATGTGATGCAAACTAATACATTAAAAACGCATAATCTTTGACCTAACGATGTTACTTTTGGGAATTTAGCATATAAGAATAAAAGCATAAGAAAGTAAAGTGCTTCATACAGGGATACTTATCACAGCCCTGTTGATAATGACAAAGCAAAACAAGACTAGGAACAGCCTGAACTTGGGGAATAAAATATCATACACCCAAATTATGGAATATTACCCATGAATTTTGTAGGTAACAAGTTATATCCGTGTCTGTTTACTTGGAGAGATGTCCATGATGTTAAATCAGAAGAGAAAAAGGTTCAGAGTACCATCTTTAGAATGATCCTGTTTTTGTAAAAACAGGAAGAAACAACCTTCTATATATATATATGAATGGTTATGGAGAAGGGAGTGAAAAGGTAAATACCACCCTGATAACATTGGATACCTTACAGAGAGGGTAATGGAGGAAATTAAGGGGAAGTTTTTACATTCCCTAAACATCTTTGCATTGTTTCGCTCTTTACATTACATAACTGACAAGGACTGGGCTAGGAGTTGAGGGTGTGTAATTGAATGAGACACAGGGTGGGCTGCCCGGGACTGACAGGGCCAGTAGGGAGGTCCAAAAATTGTTACTGGAAGCGTTTATTGAGCTTTCCACCTGCCGGTACTAGACTAAGTACCTGATATTTATTAACTCATTTTATTCATTAAAAAGACATGTAATTTTCACAAAGCGCTATTCATATTCCCGTCTTGCAGTTGGGTGAACTTAGGCTGGAAGAGGTTAAGCAACTTACTCAAAGCTGCACCACCAGGAAGTGGTGGTGGCTGGCTTCCAATCAGAGCAGTCAAAAAAAAAAAAATCGAGGGCTTCATTCACCTCGCGAACTGGTCTGGGAGTCTGGGTGAGGTCCTGTCAAGGGCTGGATGTTGCAGGGCTGGGACGGGTGGAGCCCCTAGTGGCAGGAGCATTCACTCCTACCTGGGGGAGTCTGTGAAAGACTCACCGAGGAGGTGGCCCTTGAATTGGCTCATCAAAGGTTAAACGTTCAACAGGCAAACTACCTGCAGGCAAGAGGCCAATAGGTGCGCCCCGGGGTGGAGGGATGGATGCCTGACTAGCTGCGGGGCGGTGGAGGAGCCGGGGGTGGGGGTGGGGGTTGGGGGGCGGCCCAGAGCCAGTATTGGACCAGACCCTGGGACCCTGCCTTCGCGCCTCCCTGCCTGAGGCCGTCCCTTTTCCCCACGCATCACCATTCGGCCGGGTCCCCAGTTAGGGCACTGGTGCAGGTACGTTACCACCCGGGCAGGGCTCCAAAGGACGGCTTTTTTACACACACTCAACCCCTCCCCCCCTACACACACACCCTAGCTATGCCCTGGGAGACGCCCCACCCTCTCTGGGATGGTACATAAATCCCGGCCCTGGGTACGCCGCTGCGCAATCTCAACCGCCTTCTCTAGCTAGTGGAACCCGCGGACCCTTGTAAGTAAAGATCCCCATCCCGGCCCCACTTTTTTCCCCCGCTGATGAGTTTCTAGACGCCCTTTGTGGCGCGTTTGCACGTTGCTCTCCCTTTCCTTTTGCTGGCCAACCTCCGGGCCTTGCGCTCGGAGGAAACCGAGCAAATGCTCCTATGCCTCCGGTCCCTGCAACTTGTCGAAGAAACCGGAAGCGGGCGCTGGAGAGGAGAGCGTGGCCTGGCTAGACTTGCGGCTGCACCGCGCAGCTGCCTGCTCCGGGGAAGGGACTGACCGAGGAGCTTGCGGGACTGCAAGACTGGGACAAGTGTGCAAGGACAAGAAAGACGGGGGTCGGAGTTCCGTTAGTGGGCGCGGGTATGCGCGGGACGAGGAGGTGGGAGCCTGGGGCGAGGGTGCCTGCAATGGGCACACACGCGGCTCCCTTGCTCTGGTCGGTGGGATGCTCCCTGAACCGCGCCCGCTGCCGCGGTCAGGCCCTTGCCCTGGGGGCTTTTTGGACTGTGGAGAATTCAGAATTCTCAGCGGCTGCCATTTTGGGAAAAGAAACAAGAAGGAAGAGCAGGGCTGCGGATCGGACCGCTCCACTGGCAGTGCAGAAGTGTCCCCTCCAGGCCGCAAGTGTCCCCCAGTAGTGCTGGGGACAGAGTGAAATCGCCAGCGGCTGCGGCATCACGGGTGGGGAAGGGGCGGTTCTCAATGACGAAGGGCAATTCAGAGCCGCGTGAAGGATCTTCTCTTGGTTTTGTGAGGGGCGAATTTAAGTCCAAACAAATGCTTGATTTCCTTTCGGTTCCAAAGAAAACTCATGCCTGAAAACAGGTCGGAGCAGCAGCGCCACCCGGTGGTGTTCAGTTGTTCCCGAAACTATTTGTCTTAGAGCGCGTTGCTCTATCCCAGAGTTTTTTCAACCGATGCGCCACAAAAAATTTTAAAACATACAATACCTGACTATTTGACCAGGAGCACTGACTTCTTTTTCCTTCGATTGTCAAATAAAAAAATAACAACCAACCAACACAACAGTAGGCATCCGGTGTGGATGAATCAAAATTACTGTATTTGCCTTGTGTAATGCGCACCCACCATTTTGGCCCAAACTTCTTTCGTTTTAATTTTTAAATTCAATTATTTACTTATTTTTATTTAGAAACAAAGCTGATGAGCGTATTCCAAGGTATTCTTTTACATATGGATATTGTTATTGCTTTCTAGATTTATACTTTTAATGTATAAACATAAATAAAAGAATTAAAAACATTTAGCCCTGGCTGATTTGGCTCAGTGGATTGAGTGCCAGCCTGCGACGCGAAGGAAGGGTGGCTGGTTAGATTCTCAGTCAGGGCACATGCTTGAGTTGCAGGCCAGGTCCCCAGTTGGGGGTGGAGGGTGTTGGGTGTGGGAGAGGCAACCACACCTTGATGTTTTTCTTCCTCTCGCCCTCCCTCCCTTCCCCTTTCCCTAAAAATAAATAAATAAAATATTTTTAAAAATAATTAAAAACGTTTATATAGTTATGGAATTATTACTAACCATGTAAAACACGTATCCTTATTTTCCCCTCAAAAACGTAGGCCAAAAAAAATGCACATTATACATGGCAAAACACGGCGTGCCTTTTTTTTGTCAGGTCAGCAAAAATATATATTCTGGAATACACAATATTTTTCGTTGTGCCGCAGAAATTGAATAATGAGTTTATGTGTGCTGTGAGATGAAAAAGGTTGAAAATCACTGCTCTATCTATTTGGAAGATGGGCATAGCTTTCCACTATGTTCTTAGTGTTTGGTGCTGTGTCTTAGGATTCACTTTGTGTGCAATAAGAAATGGAATATTTGCACACCAGCTAGCTGTTCAGTACCCTAGCATTGGCTGGGAAGGATTTTTGAGTTGGCTTACATTTTTCCTGGTCTTGAAGATTTCCAAGGAGGCCTCAGGTTTCTCTTGTGTAAACTGAACACTGGCAATGATGGCAATGCCTCTTATAGGGAAGTTTATGAGGATAAAATGAGATGATGCTTATGAAGTGCTTTAGCATAGCAGCAAAAACAATGAACACTAAATAAATGTGATTGATACTGAATGACAATAATGGGAAGTAGATGGTGGGGTAGACCCTGCTGTCTGGCCCCAGTGCAATGACTAAGGGAACCATAATAATCCAGTCACTTCATGACATCTGACTACATGTTGGCTACATTCTAGGAGCTTCAGGATGGTTCGTGCTAAGAGCTGGACCTTGAAGAAGCACTTTGAAGGCTACCCTACGAATAGTAACTTTGAGATGAAGACAGTTGAACTCCCGCCCTTAAAAAATGGAGGTAAGGCATAAACATGATTTGAGTTTAAAAGAGGTTGTTTCAGTCAGACTTTGCTGCATGGCACACTACCCCAGAACTTAGTGACTTCGAACAACAATCACTTATCAGTACACAATTCTGTGGCCTCAGTTCGTGCCTCATTTCTCCTCTGTGTGGCCTTATTAGCAGGCTCGTCTGAGCTCTTTATTTTCACAGTGGTCACCTGAATCTCGATCAGCAGGAATTTCCAGGCCCCGATGTGCAAGTACTTTCCAAACCTCCACCAGTGTCATGTTTGCTAGCAAACTTGTCAGGGCAAGTCACCTAGCCAAACCTGGGTCTAGGAAAAGGAAACAGACTTCTCGTTGGGAGGAACTGCAAGAGGCCCACACAGAGGTGGGAGGTTTGTGTGGCCATTTTGCCATTGCCCCAGGGACTTTCTCAAAGTTCTCTGTGTGAAACCTTGAGTTCATGCTGGAGGATCCCTCTTCTTTCTTGGTCACTGAAACTCATGCTTGGGTGCATTCGTCTTCATGGCTTTGCCCAGACCATAGGAAAATTTCCTCTGTCCCGGTGAGTCCAATGGCGACAGTGGGGTAGCAACAGTCTGTGTGCAGAGTTCCAGCTCTCTCTGTGAGGAGACAAGGAGGTAAAAACCCTCCTCCTTCACTGAGCAGCGTCCTGTCCACTTGGGGGACGGGCCTGTTCAAGTCATACCTAAAGATACCTAAGGTAGAGAAATGGCGATGGACTTCATAACATGTTTGGAAATGAGCTTTGTGGAGCAGACTTTAAGGAGTGTCTATAAGGAGTGTTTACAGGTAGCTAAGCTTTGCGAAAAGGGCATGCAGTCACGCAGCGTGGCAAAGTTCTCAGTCCGCCTGAATTGGGATGGCCAGCCAGAACTCCACTTTGGAATTCCAGAGACTGAGTAGGAAGGGTCAGTGCAGTGACAGGCGTGTGCTTTCACAGTAACCGGAACTGGCAATGAAACGCCGTGTGGGCTCGGTAACGTAGTGGCTACAAACACACCCTTGGGCCAGTGTCTGAACCGACACTTAAATAAAACGAAAACAATAATTGGTGAAAATATCACAGGAAATAATCCATGAAAAGCATGGAGTGCTGAGTAAACATGACGACGACGATAAGGATGGTGGTCCTGGTGGTCAACCACCACTGGCTGGGCGGGGTCAGACGGGAGAGCCCTTCTTCCTCCTCGGTGGAAAGCACAGAGCAGAGGGCAGCCCCGCCCCAGAAAGATTACCTGTGTGTATTTAGAATGTCAGAGACAACAAGGACGTCGGGCCCGAGTTTCTAATTGCCTGTGGAATGCTTTCTTTTTGTAGAGGTCCTGCTGGAAGCTTTGTTCCTCACTGTGGATCCTTACATGAGGTATTACTTCCCTCCTAAAAATTCTCATACTGTGCGTTAGACCCTCTTTTAAGGTCGTTCATCTTTTAAAATATCCCACTGATTCAAAACAAGTCATTCCCCCGTGATTCCCCCAGCACAGCGTCAGTGACGGCATTTGTGGGCGCTCGCCTTTTGCAGGCAAAGTTCAGAGAAGCGTGATGAGGGATGACTTTGGCCCCTTTCACAGTCATCTCCTATCTTCATGGCCACAATTTGCCTCTCACTGCTCGCCAGAATTGCTTCCAGAAAAGTTGGAAGGAAAAAGAAGGCCATCTCTAATTTGTCCACTTCACTACTGGCAAGTAATTTGAGTAGAGGAAGGTGCTAAGACTAAAGTTAGATTTTCTTGCCTTCTCTCTCCCTCTGCTGTTCTGCTTTGGGTTGCCTGCAGCTGACTCAAACTGTGTGCTCAGTAAATGGTCTCGGGGGCTGGAGAGAATAAAAACCTTCATGGGCCACAAACTCCTCAGCAGTTTTTTGCCTAGGTAGTTTTGCCATGTATAATGCATACTCACATTTTAGTACTGTTCGCGTATGATGCGCACCCTTATTTTTCCCTAGAAAAGTTGGGCAAAAGAGTGCGCGTTATACACGGCAAAATACGGTCAAATAGTCATCTTTCCTTTAAGTAATTTTTTCTTTTTAAAAAGCTTAGACACCACCTGAGTGGCTATAATTCGACTCGCTTCTGACACTACCTGCCTGGGGATGGTGTCAGATCCCACAGATCAAAGGCTCAGTGCCACAAGACGGTCCACCCCCCTCTAGGCACCAATTGCAGGTCCAGGTTGTTACCTGTGCTTCTGACCAACCAGCTCTAGCACAGAGGTTGTAAATCACACCCTCCTTGAATTCAATTAACTGGCTAGAGCAACTCAGAACTCAGGAAACCAGTTTGCTCACAAAGTCGCTGGTTTGTTATAAAAGAATGTAACTCGGGGACAGCCAGATGAAGGAGATGCATAGAGCATGGTATGGGGACAGGGCTCAGAGCTCCTCTGCCCTTTCCAGGGGCACCACTCTCGCCATGTCTCCATGTGCTCACCAGCACAGACGCCGTCTGAACATTGTCCTTTTGGGCTTTTATGGAGGCATCAGTACATAGACATGATTGATTAAATCATTGGCCTTTGGCTAATGCTTCAACCCCCACCTCTTCTTCCCATGGGCAAAGGGTGTGGGTGGGAATGAAAGTTCTAACCCTCAGCAGTGACCCTTGGGTGGACCGTCTTTCCCAAAGTCACCTTATTAACATAACAAAAGACACCTTTAAGGCTCTCGCTGCTTAGGAAATTCCAAGAGCTTTAGGAGTTCTGTGCCAGAAAGGAGGACGGAGACCTAATATATTTTTTTATTATAAATCACAGCATCACAGCTAGCGTTTGGGATAACATGTAACCAGTGGTACCTGAGTTACCATATGTTCTTAAAGTCATTGGTAGAAACTCCCCCGCACTGGAGCATTATGGCAAGTTTCTCATGTTCGTTACATGGAAACATATCACCAGAATGCTTCTTTGGGGTCACAGCACAGAACTACGTGTGACAGCTTTCCTCTCGCAGTTTACCTAGTTACACTGCCCTCATGTATGTGACTTTTATTTCTGCACATGCTTCCCCAGTGGTTTTCCAGATATTTGGCTTGCAACTCAAGGTAGCTTTTCCCAGATGCTCTTATTCATTAAGCATTTATTATGGATTATTTAATCCATAATATAAATAAATAATAAGCATTTATTATTATTATTATTATTAAGCTTATTTATTATGTGTGTTTTTTTTTTCCCCAGAGTGGCGGCCAAAAGATTGAAGGAGGGTGATATGATGATGGGGGAGCAAGTGGCCAGGTAGTTATTTCCATTTGTCCCAGTGTTTGGAAAATACGTCTGTCCTTTACCTTCTGCTGGGCCCTGTCTCTGTCTGTTGCTCTCCCAATTTCTTCAGCATTTGTTGTTCACTCATCGTTCGAGCTTTGAAGCAACTTGGGAATTCTACCCTTTTCCTGATTAATGGGAAGGGAGGAAGGGCTGTGAAATTGTCATCATTTCAATTTCATGTTGCCATCTTTACTTTTCATTACTAAAAAAAAAGTATTTGTCCAGTTGATAGTTATTTCGTAAAACATCAGATAAAGCAAAACGTTTGTATCTTGGAAACTGGAAGTTCCTGCATCATCTCAACCTTAGAAATGACTGCTGTTAATGTATTATTATTTCAAAAAGTTTTCAGTACACATTTTCGTACTATTTATAATTTTTAAAAATGGGATTAAATGCTCTTCCACAAATTACTTTTTCCCAATATGTTATGGATATCCTTTGTTGATAATATATAATTATACTACCTATCTTCTAATGGCTGCGAATTATGCCATTGTTATCTGCCATTTAACTAATCTACTACTGATAACTGTTTCCAATGGTTTGGTTTTTTTTACTACTAATAGTTCTACAAGGAACATTTATGCATTATATGTGTGTATCTGTGTATTCTTTGAACTCTTTGAACACTTGGATGAATGTGTTAAATTTCTGGAAGTATAATTCTAGATCAAAGGAGGTACACATTTTTAATTTGAGGAGTTGATAATAAATTAGTCTTTAAAGTGATTGTATGAGTTTCCACTCCCACCAATTGAAGACCCTGTGTCCCACGTACCTATATACCCACTGCTCGCTATCAATCTGCAATGTCAGATGAATATGTTGATACATCGTGCTCAGTTTAATTTGCATTTCTTTCGTTATTAGTGATGTTGACATTCTTTTTGTAAATTAATAATCAATTTCCTCTGTGAATTATCTGTTTATGTCCTCTGTCCTTTTCCCTGAGGTCTTTTCATTTTTTATATTGATTTGTAAAAGCTTCTCTTCTGTTAGGAATATTACCTTTGCAAATAGTTGGGTCTTTGTTTATCTTTATTTTTCTCCTGTGTCCAATCATAGTTTAAACGTTTTATGAGATTACATTATTAATGTTTGTAATTAAGGCTTCTTTGTTTCATTGCCTGACGAGAAAGGCATTCTCCCTCGCCAAAATTGCTAAAATATTTGTTTTCTTCTAGTGTTTTTTAAAAACATTTTATTTATTTATTTTTAGACAGAAGGGAAGGGGGGAAGAAAAAAAGGGAGAGAAACATCAATGTGTGGCTGCCTCTCACATGCCCCCTACTGGGGACCTGGCCCGCAACCCAGGCGTGTGCCCTGACTGGGAACTGAACCAGTGACCCTTTGGTTCACAGGCTGGAGCTCAGTCCACTGAGCCACAGTAGCCAGGGCTCTTCTAGTATTTTATACTTTAATTTTTCACATGTAAATCTTTGAGTCATTTTATTTTTATTTTGGAATAAGGACTGCAGTGTTTACTTGACGTCCAAATGACTAGTCAGTTGTACCATTTATTGAAATCTTACTTGGATTTTTATTGGGACTTCAGTGACTTTATAGATTCATTTAGAGAAAATTACTCTTTAACCTAGTAATTTCATTAAAAAAAATACTGTGTAAGAAAGTAATAAATCCTTATTTATGAATAGAAATTGAAGTGTGATTTACATTAGGAAAAACACTGGAAGTAGTATAAATGTCTAATTACAGGGAAATAATTAAATTCATTATAGTTTTTGAAGGATTTAGTAACATGAGAAAAAGTATAAGTTATATAGACTAGTTGAGAAATAATGTTGAGAAAGAAAAATTAGGTTACAAAACATAAAATTACTTCAGTTTTGTAAATACATGTGTGCACATTTAAAAATATACCATTAAGATTGCCATAAAATACACCAAAAACATTACAAGTTATCTTTGTTTCATAGGATTAGAACTGATATTTTTGTTTTATGTTTTAAATTTTCAAAATAAATGTATGTTATATATTAATTAGCTGTATGATCTGTGGGGGGGGGGGATTAAAAAGTGGTAAGAGTGGGAGATGATGGAAGAAAGGGAATCAGCAAATGAGACCAAAAAGGAGCTGCTTAGAGGGAGAGGTAAAAACCAATGGGGAATAGGTTGGGGTGACCCTTAGAGGGTTAGCAAGGAGGGTGTTGAATTATAGTGGGAAGGTCAAATCAGATAACGAAGAGTGTCCCCTGGATTTTGTTATCAGGGGGTGGTTGCGACCTTAGTGGAAGAGTAGGGGTGTTACACTGGAGGTAGGGAGGGAGAAAACGGGATTGTGAAATAGCAGAGTTGAGCATATTTACATACTAAGGGAAAGGGACAATAGAGAGGAAAATGTTAACAGTTCAGGAGGGAGGAAGGGCTAAAGAATGGAAGGTGAGCGACTGGTGCCCAGGGCTTCGTGAGGCAGGAGAGACACCTCTTGCTTAGAGAGAAGAGAAGTGGGCTAGGACAGGGACAGGAGCTGGATCAGCTGAGAGTGTTCCTCTCTGACGGCCCGTGTATTTTCTTCGGAGGAGGAAAGGCCAAGGGTCGCGAATTGAGATGGAGAGGTGTGGGCAGGGTGTTCGTTCATGGACTACCAACCTCAGGGCTCCTTGTGTACACTAACCGCGCAGCATCTCGACTCTCTGCAAGGCGAGAGGTTTCATGTCTTGATGTGCTTTATCTTTCAGAGTTGTGGAAAGTAAAAACTCAGCCTTCCCAACAGGAACCATTGTTTCGGCTCATTCAGGCTGGACGACACACTCCATTTCTGATGGGAAAGAACTGGAGAGGCTGCCTGAGGAGTGGCCAGGCACATTACCTCTGTCTTTGAGGCTGGGAACAGTTGGCATGCCAGGGTGAGTTTTGCGGGTACCTGTCATTTGTTTGAATGCTTAGACACTCTGGATTGCCAAAATGGTTTGTCCAGAACTTGGTCAGTAAGAAGAGATAAGACATTCTAGGGTCAGGGGCTGATTAGAGGAGATGCCGGGACTAAGCAGGAAAGCAGAGTGAGCTAGGCTAGAGTTAGCCTTAAGATGGAAGGAAAGAGAGAGAAAATCCGATCAGGGACACTCAGGTACAAGGAGGAAGGTGGAGTGAAGCAACGTGGGGTACAATCCCAGTCCCTCTCGAGCAGCTGGCAAATGGTGTCACGCAAAGGCACCGCCTTGTCCTGTCTCTGGGAGGGTCTCAGCTTCATTCATCACTCATCTCTGACTCTATTTCCTAATTTGAAAAGGGAAAGAATTCAACCTACCTTGGCTTTTCTGTACCTGTGTTCTTCCTCCTCTTTCCCTGTATACTTCTGAGTTTCCTGAGGGGCAAGTGGACCTGAACCTCGAACACCGAGTTCTGCCATGTATAATGCACACCCCCAACTGAGTGCTACCCATGTGTCATGCACATCCTTATTTTTCCATCAAAAATTCGGGCAAAAATGCACGTGAAACATGGCAAAATATGGAAACTAAGGTGCATCACAAGTACGGTTGCTCAGTCTCTCAGCTTGGTGCAGATTTAAAACACTCGCGTGTCTCTTGGCCTCGGGAAGTTCTTCCTACCTCTCAGGAAGACTCCTAGTCAGTTCACCCTGTGTCTGCTCTCCAGGTCCCACCTGCACTCTGGACCTCATTTTTCCTTTTATGCCTTTGGAAAGCAAGGTTGATTGGATTCCTTGTGGAGTCCCCAAAGCTTTTCTAGGCTGGAATGCATATATTTCCATTCTTTTACTATGCTGTGTGATCTTTCCCTCCCTCCCTCCCTCCCTCCCCCCTTTTCCCACCTGCCCTCCTTTCTTTTCATACTTTAAAGGACTTTCAAAAAATGAAATGGAAACATATACCCTCACACGATCAGCCTCTAACAAAAACCAGTCCCATATACCCCAAGATCATATTCCACACAGAATGTGAACTGTCCAGAACTGCCACAGCCAAGAGACATCGTTGTGAAATTAGAGGATACTTCATACCATGTTACAGTAAATTAACGGGCACTTGAGAATTGCAGCACGGTCTGGTTGTTCCTACCTGCCCAGTACCTCTACCAGTGAGAGCTCTTCCTCCCACCTTGTTATCCCATACATCCTTTTTGAAATTGTGAGCCAGGTGTGGGAGCATAGGTGAAGGTAGGCATCAGGAAACCTAAGAGAAAGTCTCTTAGGACTTAGTTGGGGAGAAAGTAATTTGCAAAATATTAGGAGATCTTGACTCTTACAACAGAAGATAATTTATTCCTTTGTGTATATTTCTTATTTACCTGTTCCAAGCCCCTAAGGAATGCACTTTTATGCCAGTCAACTTTATGCCAGGTGTTCTCAGTGATGGAGGGGGAGGAGTGATGTCATGCCTGTTTCTAGCTTCCTCTAGTGACACAGCCACACATACTTTGAGATTTCCTGCCATGATGAGCTACTTACCAGTGGGATAGGTAAACCCTTCAAGAACACCAGGACTTCCGCCATGGACTATAAAAGAAGTTCAGCTTTGAAACCTAGGGGTATCTTTCAGTTATCCAAGCTTCGCAGATTTACCATTCCTCCCAAAGTATTGCATTATCGCCTTCAATAGGACTTTTCTCTTTTCTCAGTTGAGTTGGAAGAATTCGCGTATTTTGCTGTCCAGCCTGTTGATTCTGAAAGTCTGCTTGGTTTAAAGTGTATCTTGACTTTCCCTCTAGAATTTCTTTACTGTTGGTTTCTCCCTGGTATCTTCATTTTGTTTTTAAGGAGAGGCGATGTGGGGAAAGGCCTTGGATATCTTAGATCAATAGATTGAATTAAAAGCTAACTGGAGCACTGACCAGTGTAGCTTAGTTGGTTGGGTGTTATCCTGAAAAGCAAAAGGTAACCGGTTCAATTTCTAGTCAGGACACATACCTGAGTTGGGGGTTTGGTCCCCGGAGTATGAGCGGCAACCGATCGATGTTTCTCTCCCTCGCTGCTTCCCTCCCCCTCTCTCTAAAAGGAAAGCTGACTGTGGAAATTCCCTGCAGGGCAGGTTGGGAGAAGGGGGATTCTTGTTGTCATGGGGGGATGACACAATCAGGCAAGGTGCCCTCTGCTTCTCCTCGGGGCTTGGGCCCACCTGCCCCGCACACTCTGGTGGCGGCACGCGTTAAGGAGGTGTTCCTCAGCTGCTCGCATTCACCTGGAATCTTACTAAAATTCAGATTTCCACATCTCACAATTTCTACACCAGTGGGCCTGGGTGGGGCCTGGGAATCTGAATTTCTGATAAACACTCGGTGATTGGGAGGCAGGTGGTGTTCCATTCATATTTTGAGAAACACTGGGTGAAGGGATTATTAGATATTTGGGTCCTTGGAAAATGTGCTGCCTTTCACTGCCTTTCCCTCCAGTGCTCAACTCTCATGCACCCCCAGACACAGTCAGAGGTGGAGTAAGCTGAAGTTATGCCAACGTGTAGGGTTTGTTTACATAGAAATAACGTTGCGTGAATTTGTCTGAAATTTTGAAAGTGGCTTAATGGTCCCGATAATGGATATGGATTTCATTGGCTCAGACTCAGAGGTGCAAAAAAGCTTTAAAACTTAAAGCTTTTCTACTATTGCACTGTATTTCTATTCCAAGCCCTCATTTTGGCTGGTGTAGTAAAATAAAAACTCAGTTCAACTCAGTGATTTCTCACATCATTTCAGGTTTCAAGCTCAGAATTTCCTTTCTCTCTTCCCTAGGGCTGATGCAAGCTCCAAGGGCTAATGCAAATTCAGTGTCAGTAGAAGGGGGACAACAACTTCTTGAGCTTGATCTGTCTTAGTTTTAGGCTGGTCTCCTGCTCAAAGTGTAACTTCTCCCATTGTGCCTTCAGCCACGTTGCTTTCTTGCGAGCTGGCAGTCTACTGACGAGCGGTGGTTTCCTCACCCACTCCCCATCGGTGCTGTCCGAGCTGCATCTTTGCAGGCCTAGCGATACTTTCCCTGTAGGCTGACTTCAACATCCCGTCTCAGTGAGATGAGGAAGTTTCAGAAGTTCTCCCGTACTGCTCTGGAACCATGGGACACTCGAGGTGTTTCTCTCTGACCCTCTCGTGCCCAGACCCCTCTTACCATTACATCTGCCCTGTGGCTGTGCGCTCGGGTGACATGGAGGCTTTCCCGGTGAAACTACCATCTCCCCAGGACTTAGATCGGAATGAGGCACAAGCTCTCTGTTCTTGGATCCCCAAAGTTTAAGGGGGACCTCTCTTCCTTGGCCTGGTGATGGACAGGATGCAGCCCCCTTCCAGCCAATTCTCCGTTCCCACCCTAGTCCCACCATCTGTATTTCTGTTTGAGGGACAGAGGTGGGCAGGAGGAGGTAGACCATTAACGGCTAGTAATGTGTATTTGCTCGTTTTCTTTTTCCTGGATCCATGGCAGCGGGCTGCCGAGAAGGTCTTTGGGATGTATCTGAATGAGTTATAGGGGAAAGCAACAAATCTAGCCATGTATCCTTAATTTTCTTTCCTCAGCCTGACAGCCTACTTTGGCCTACTCGACATCTGTGGAGCAAAGGGGGGAGAGACAGTTCTGGTGAACGCTGCAGCAGGAGCCGTGGGCTCCGTTGTGGGGCAGATAGCTAAGCTCAAGGTGAGTGCTCCCCCCACCCCCCCACCTCCAGCAACATTAACTCTGCACCTGCGTGAGCGCTGGGAACGCAACAGTGAACACAGCAGACTCCCCCGGTCTTGGTGTTTCATCTCGTGGCCCTTGTTCAGAAACTGAAGATCGGGAGTGATTGAGAAGTGGAGGGAGTGAGGAAAGCGGTGTAGCCAAGATGACCTGAGCATGATTTGATAGCATTGCAACTATCAAATCATAAATGGCCTCTGCCTAGAGTAGTGAGTTTGTAAGCCATAGCTACTGTCACAGTTTTTCCTGAACGTTTCCTGTTACAGCCTTATTTTCACTCTTTATGATTTCTTGCAACCGCTGAAGGAGGGGCTTGAGGTCAGCCAACCAAGAGTCATCATCCACACAGCCCCATTTCAAAGGCTACTGCAGTCACCCCGGAGTGGTGGGGCTATGGCTTTGGCATTCATTCCTGGGAGGTACCAAGGGTGTGGAAAGGTGGGCTCTGATTGGGGCAAGTGTCTGTGTTCGAGAGATCTCATGTGATGGTGAGGGTACAGGCAGCAGGCAGCTCAGACACAGTCAGGATGTGTCACCTAGTGGGAACGATCCAAGGTGACCTGGCTTAGCTCGTCCTTTGCCAGAGGCTGGGATGCAGAATTCAGGACCTAGCTCCTAGGGAAAGAGGTAGACTACAGGTGAATACAGAGCTGCAGCCAATAGCCGAGGACTCAGGCTGCCCTCCAGTGCTAACGGGAGCTTGGAATACAAATAAGAGATGAGGCTACCATGGAGGTTGCAGGAGGAATTTATTCACAAGTAAATAAATAGGAATAGATGTTGCATTTTATCAAATGTCATTTCAGCATTTACCAGGTTAACTTTGCAGTTAATGAATTATTTTAGTTTTCCAGTATTGAACCATTCTAGCATTCCTGGAATAAACTTTATGTACCTATGGTATATTACAGATTTGTGCCTTTGAATTTTATTTGATCACATTTTAAGTAGAATTTTTACGTCTACATTTATAGATGAGTTTGGCTTAAAGATTTCTTTTTTTGTTCTCAACTTACCAGTGTTTAGCTTTCGGTTACGCTGGACTTACAAAATGAATTAGTAAACTTTCCAATAATCAAGTGTTAAATATTTTCTTTAAACTATAAGGGATATTTATTTCAAAAGTTTGATAGGATTTACCCTCAAAGCTATTCCTTTAGAAACCCCACTGGAGACTGCCCTCCTAAAAAGTTTGTGCTTGGTCCTTAAAGGTGAGACACGATTAGTTCTGCATTTTAGAGAAGTCACTTGGGACAAAGTATTAGAGACACGAGTCCAATTAGGAGGCTCTTACAATAATTCAGGTGAACATTGCAATGCACCGACAGAAGAGATTGGAGGTCAGGACCAGCTTTTAAGGATATTTGGTAAAAAAGAAAAGAAAAGAATAACACGTGGTGATTGGATGTGTATAGAAAGGGAGCGAGACGCACCTGTGATCCACATGTCTCAGGTTTGGGTAACTGGGTGGTACCGCGCACAACGATAGAAAACAGAAGAGGAGCAACAAGTAAGCACGGCGAGAAGGCACCCCATTTTAGACACAGGGATTGTGAGGTCCCTCCAGGCTTGGAAGTCACTCAGAAGAGAGACACGGACTGGAGTTAATAGATGAGGGAATCGCCCGCGCGAAGGAGGCACTGAGGTCCTAAGAGAAAACGAGATCTTTCTGTGAGCGTAGAAGGCTAGAAAGCTCAAGGACAGAGGTCGCAGCTTGTACAAAAGAGTGTTTCCTTGAATCATGAAGGAGTGGAAAAAAGTATATAGCAGCCTTTTTTGTGCAGATACATGTACGAAGCCAAAGGTCGTTCCCTAATTAAAGTGCACAGCGGCTCACCCTCAGAACATAAGAGAGCTTTCCGTAGAACTACTTTCTGTGTGCCAACGTAATCTCTAGTCTCATTCTGAAAGTGCTTTTCAGAATGCTCTCTCATTCCTCTGTGATTAAGCAGCCCCAAGTCCACTGCTTTGGGCCAAATCAAACTATAAGAGGGCAGTTACCAGGATGACCGTCTATGAAACGATAGTCCCAGAACTGAGCCAAAATAATAGTCTAATGGACAACTACGCCAAGGGTTAGCATGCGAGTTGCTGCAAGGGAAGAGAAGCCCCGAAATAAAGAAACAGGAAAGGCAAATGCCTATGCTGTCCAGACAGCAGGTTGATGTGAACTGCAAACCACATGAACATAGAAAGGATGTGTCGGGCAGTCGGGGGGCGAGCTGCAGTTATTCTTGGGTTGTGGGCTGGTTCAGGGACTAATTTCACTTATGGAGCCTTTTGGCCCATTGTGGTATCCTCACATATATGTGGCTCAGCACCTCGTAGGGTGTCCTAGGGGAACTGGACCATACTAGACTAGGAACGTGGACTTGGTCCATGCTTGTGACTTATAAATTGTTTCCATTTTTTCCCCACTTAGGGCTGCAAAGTTGTTGGAGCAGCAGGATCTGACGATAAGGTTGCCTACCTTAAAAAGCTTGGATTTGACGTTGCCTTTAACTACAAGACAGTAGAGTCTTTGGAAGAAACTTTGAAAAAAGCTTCCCCTGATGGTTATGATTGTTATTTTGATAATGTAAGTACAAATTAGACATAAAATATGATTTACTAACAACGTAGCTATGCAAGGGGATATACTTCTGGAGTTTCCCTCTAAAATCTACGAAGAAAGTACATATGTCTTTAAAAACCAGCTTTATTGAGATATGTCACCATTTAACCCATAGAACTCAATTGTTTTTAGTAATAGTCACAGAATTGTGCAACTGTCACCACAGTTAATTTCAGAACATTTTTATCGTGCTAAAAGAAATGCTTTCCTTATTAGCAGATACTACCCACTTCCCCCCAAAGTGGTCTTTTGTGACTGGCTTCTTAAACAGCATGTTTTCACGGTTCGTCTATGTCGTAGCATGTGTCAGTGATCAATCCTTCTTCTGTGGCCAAATAATATTCCATTGTATTGATACATCACATTCTATTTATCCATTCATCAGTTGATGGGCATTTGAGTTATTTACATGTTTTGGTTACTATGTGATGCTGCTATGGACATGCATGTACAAGTTTTTGTGTGGATACATGTTTTCATTTCTTAGGTGTACACCCTACAAGTAGAATTGCTGGATCATGTGGTAATTTCATAGTTAACATTTTGAGGTATTGCCAAACTATTTGGTAGAATGGCTGCACTATTTTACATTCTCACTGGCAGCATATGAAGGTGCCAGTATCCCTACATCCTCACCAACGGTTATGATCTATCGTTTTTATTACGGCCATCCTAATGGGTTTGCAGTGATAATTTCATTGTGATTTTGTTTTGCATTTCTTTGATGGCTAATGATATTGAGCACCTTTTAATGTGATTATTGGCCAGTTGTATATGTTCTTTGGAGAAATAATCTGTTCATATCCATCCTTGGCCCATTTTTCAATTGGGTTATTCATTGAGTTGTAAGGCTTCTTTATACATTCTGGATGTAAGTTCCCTTATCAGATACAGTCAGTTCTTGGTATTCCTGGTAGTTATGTTCTGTAAAGTCACTGAACCATTCATTGCTCCCAGAAAAAGTATGTGTCTACATGCACACATCTTACATAAATTATAATCTTAAATCCCAAAACAATTTTTCCGGTAGCCTCTATTTTCTTTATTTTACAAAAGAGAACATGAGGTTCGGTGAAATGTTGAGGAACTTGTCTGAGGCTACCCCACGAACTAGTCCTTCCCAAGCTGGGCTTCATACCCCATCCAAATGGTCCCAGAGCCAGAGCTTCTTGAACTAAACTGCACTGCCCCCTACTGTCTTCACCCTCTGGTAAACCACCATAAGAGAGATGAAAACAGAAGGCAGAGCCATGGCCTTGTTGGACCTTGGCTGGGAACTTTGCATCTCCACCTGCTCTGTGTGTGTCTGCAAATAGGCAGAGAAAGCTCTGTGAGTATTGATTTGGGGATTCTACATAAATTTTAGCAAGTAGTCCAATTTACAAATGTGGAGTCCAATAACAATGAGGATTCACTGTATATGGTTTGCAAATCCTTTCTCCTGTTCTTTTTGTAAGTTGTCTTTCACTCTTTTGATGGTGTCCTTTAAAAAGCACAAAGTTTTCCATTTTGGTGGTCCAATTTATTTTTTCTTTTGTCACTTGGGCTTTTGGTGTCATGTCTAATGCTTTACCTTACCCAAGGTCATGAAGATTTACTTTGTTTTCTTCTAAGAGATTTGTAGTTTTAGCTCTTACATTTAGGTCTGTGATGCATTTTAAGGTAATTTCTGTGTGTGGCGTAAGGGAGGAGTCCGGTTTCACTCTCTTCCATCTGGTTATCCAGTTGTTCTACACCATTTGTTGAAAAGACTGTTTTGTCCCTGTTGAGTTGCTTCGGCACTCTTACCAACAATCAATTGACCATAAATGTAAGGGTCCCCCCCCCCCATTTTAGTTCTGTTGATCTATATTTCTTTTCTCATACTGTCTTGATTAATATTGCTCTATAGGAAGTTTTTGAATTAGAAAATGTGAGTCCTCTGACTTTGTTCTTTATATGCCAATTGATTACTTTTTCAGACTTTTTAGGTAGGGCAATAGATTATTGAACTGATCAGAGAACCTCACAATATAATAAAGTAAAATTTATGTTATGTAAGGTATGTGCCTAATAGTAAAATGGAAATGCCCAGTTTCTAATGTACTTTTCAAAATGCAATTTTCTGCACTATCAGGATAATTCAGTCAGTTTTGTTGCTGCTAAAACAAGTACTGTGAAATGATGATTGTAAATGAATAATTTTCTTGAATCTTCTGGCATTTAGATTATTTAAGGGTTTTTTTTTCTTTTCTTTTCATTTTTTTTTTTTTGGTCCTTTTTAGGTAGGTGGAGAATTT
>PVJD01002877.1:22207-183464 GCA_004026545.1 Mormoops blainvillei
GTTGTGTAGGCCCCCTGTTTTAGGGAATGGAGTAGTGAATGGCTGAGCGGACCAGAGACTCAAATCCTATCAGCAACAGACTCAAAACAAAGACAGGTGTCTTCTGAACAGCTCATACAGAGTCATTTTCTGCTACAACAATTCTGTGCCATTGGCGAGGGAGCAGATTTACTGTGGTCCAAAGAAGGGGGAAAGAACAAAAAGGAATCTTCCAGATTATGATCAGGATCTAGGCAACCATAAATACACTGGTTATTCATTCTGCGATGGGCTTGACTCAGGGGAATGAAACCTCGTAGCCCCGCTAGTTAACAACATGCAATTTGCACCCTCACTCGGGAGTGAAAGGGACCAAGGAAGGATGCACAACCTGTGGATTCCCCCTCGAGCTGTGAAAAATCAAAGACATGACCTGCTCTAAAGAGAAACCTCCAGGTTCACTTGGCAGTCTTCTTGTTTGGAACCTTTCCCCCCACTATTTTTCTAATTGATGCTAAGCTAGAATCATGAGAAATCTCCTGCCTGCCAGTTGGCAAAGCTCCAGGGTGCATTTTCTTGACCACAGTTCGATTAGGCGTAGCCAAATATTTTCGATACAGTAACTTGATCTAGTTTTTTTAGCAATTCGTCTTTGGAAGCTCCGCTGCTCAGATAGGTCTTTGAGATGTCAGCTGGCCTTGTCTGTTCTGTTTTTATCAAATAGGATGCTGTCCTGCTTTTGATAGCCAGCAATTCTAACATATTTCACTGTTAGGAATAGCTCAGAGGCAAGTAATTATGTTCCCCAACTTTAATGACACATATGTTTTTGGCTCTCAATAAAGAAACCCACATTCCCCTCAGGGTGGACAAAGCCCAGAAATAGCATTTCATCTTCTTACAAGGTGCTGAAATGAGGGCTCCGACCCATAACCCAAAAATGAAACGTGTGGGTCTTCTGAAGCGGCTCTCTTTCGGCGAGACCAACCTAGAACATGGGTGTGTTGCTCTCGTGTCTCACTCGTTTTGCCTCAGTTTCTCTTAGCTTGGGATGGAGCCCCATTTTTCTGACTGCTAATGTCACTTTCTTCAAAGTAGTGAGTGGGAACTTTAGGCTTGTGGGATGGCAGTTTTCAAAGATGCCGAAAATAGATCCTGCCACTCATCTTGTCCCTCCTGGTCCTGATGGAACCTGACTTCCTGGCACTTGCTCAGGTGTCATTCCCTCCGGTGTCATTCCCTCAGTGGCTGGTCTCTTGAGAGCCTTGGGAAAAGAAACCAGGTAGCCTTACAGCCTTTTCTTTCTCACACAGACAGTACTGCCTTACAGGCTACAGGGCAACCTGGTGCTTTTCATAAGCTGGCACTTCTCAAAGTGGGAGCCCAGGACCAGCAGCCCCACCGTCTCCTGGAAGCTTGTTAGAAATACATATTCTTGGGGCCTACTCCATAGCCACAATCAGAAATTGGGGGAGAGGCCCAGCAATTTCTTTTGACGGGCCCTGCACATGCGCCTGATACACAATGAAGTGTGAGGCCCAGCGTGCAAGCCGACGCTTGGTATCCTGATATGGCAGGGGAAGGGGTGGGAGTCGTTGAGCCTCTCGACCTCTTCAGCCTGCTTGGCTCTTACTCCAGGGGTGGATGCTAGCGGTTTTCATCTCCGCTGAGCACAGAACAGAAGGAGATGGGTTTCTGCCATAGAACGACTGTGTTACACCATCAAGAACATGCTCAGTGTTGGGACTGTGAGGGTGTTCCTTCTGGAGCAACATAGAAATGGTTTCATGTTATCCTCGGGCCCACTTTCTGTTCCACAGACCTGTTTGAGAAGGTTTCGGTGGGCCTTGCTTCTGGCATGTCAAGGATGACTGCTGCCTGGCCGCCTGACCTGTGCAAGGGCTCCAAGTGCTTCCTGCTGCCGCTGTAACAATTCACTGCAGACTTAGCGGCTTAAAACAACACGAATGTATGGTCTCACAGTCCTGGAGGTCTGGAGTCCCAAATGAGTCAGCTCGGCTGCGTGCCCTCGGAGGGCCCCCAGAGAGAGTCTGTTTTCTCTCCTTTTCTAGCTTGAGAGGCCGTCTGCATTTCCCGGCTCGGGGCCCGGTCCTCTGACTTCAAAGCCAGCAGCACAAGATCATCATCACATCTCTCTTTCTCTCCCTGTCTTTGGCCTCTGCTTCTGTCATCATATATTTTTTTCGTGACTGACTTTGCTGCCCTCCTCTCTCCCTTACAATATCCCTTGTGATTTTATTGGGCCCTCCTATATACCACACAGCAATCCCTGCCTCAAGTTCTTAAGCATATCTGCGAAGTCCCTTTTGCCGTGTAAGGTACCATCTTCACGGGTTCTGGGAATTAGGATATGGACCTCTTTGGGGGCCATCATTCTTCCTGCCACAGAGTGCGTGTTGACTTGTGGGCAGCCCCATGGATCAAAACAGAGTGGAGGAAACGGAAGGGGAGGTAGTAAGAGATCAGTGACGTGACTCATCTGCTTGTTTTCACCACGGCCACCTCCCTGGACTCTATAACCTGAAATGTGTCGTCCTTTTCACAGGCCCACCCCCGGAGGTTATTATCTATCAGCAACTCCGCATAGAAGGGTTCATCGTCAGCCGCTGGCAAGGAGAGGTCCGCCAGAAGGCTCTGAAAGACTTGCTGAAATGGGTCGCAGAGGTAAGGGGCTGCGGAACCACTCCCTGCAATTGTGCACTGGACCGCACTCCCTCTTGGTGCTGTGGATTTCAAATTTCCACTGCAAATACAGCTCGCTGCTCCCTCTTTTATAGCAAAATATCTGGAAGTGTTGTATACACCTTCTCTTTCCATTGTTTCTGAAGTCCACACGTCAAGATTTTGCACTGATCACTGGGCCTCTTTTCTCCTCTGTCCGCACCCTATCCATCCCTTAGCTGGCTCATCCAGGCTCATGGCTTTAAGTGTTGGTGGGCTGACAGTTCCTAAGTGTCTCTCCTGCCTGCACCTCCCCCGAGCTCAACTGCTTGACAGCTCCGCTTGGATGCGTGATACACATCTTCGACTTAATGTGTCGGAAATGAAATGTGCTTTGATCTTTCCTGCCAAACCTGCTCCATAGGTAGACCTTACTGTCTCAGTTCTGGCAGTTCTACCCTTCTAGGTGCTCAATCCAAAAACCCTGAAATCATCTTTGATTGCTGCCTTTCCCTCATCTGCTAATCTTTTGGGAAATTCTGGTGGCTCGAGCTTCTGATTACATACAGAATCTGACCACTCCTTCCCGCTCCATTGCTACCACCCTGCTCCGGGCCACCACTTGTCTAGGATACTGTGTTAGCCTCCATTTGGTCCCTACCTTTGTGCCCTTACAGACAATTCCCAACCCAGCAGCCGGAGTGGTCTTCGAAAGCATAAATCCAACCATGTCATTCTTAGGCTCAAAACCCTGCAAAACTCCCCATTTCACTTAGAATAAAACTTACGAGGCTACCTGCAGTCTATACCCCCATTACCCCTCTAATTTCATTTGTTAGTGTTTATTCCCTTTTCTCACTCTGCCCAGTCCCTCCCCTTATCTCTCCACCCCCCAGAGCTGCTTAATTCTCTCTCTTCCTTCTTCATGTCTTTGCTGAAAACTCCCTTCTGAATGAAGCAACTTTTACAGTGACCCTATTTTAAATTGTCCTCCCCCTTCATTCTCGATCCTCCTTATCTTTTATCCATAGCAGTTATCATCTTTTAATATTATACATACCAGAACTCCCTTCATTATTGCCCATGTCCTACCCATGAGAATGTAACCTCTATGTGGGCAGCAGCGTTCATGCATTTTGTTTTCTATGCATCCTCAGCACCCAGAATAGTGTCTGAATCAATGTAGGCATTAGATAACTATTGTCGAATGGATGAGGGGCAAATATTTGTGCCATGGCTCTTCCACGTCCTACACTGGAGTCTTCTTACGGTCATGCCTTGAGACCCAGAGGAAGAAGCCAACCGCTTTACCCTGTGCTGTGATCATTTTCCCACCAAGACGATATTGAGATTTAGTCAATAGAAACCCGAATCACCAGGGTGCATTATTTTAGTTTTTAGAGGGGGAAAGCGGTATCACACTTCCTAACGGCTGGCTTTGTGATCGTTGCCCAATTCAAAGAAGGAGATTCCTCCTGATAACCACAGGAGGCTGGCGTTTTTCCCCGTCTTAACACTTGCAGTCCTGGGCCGAGCTCTTTCCAGGAAGCTGAGAAGACTTGAATTATTTTTAAGTTCCCAGTGTGTAGCCTCTATGTCTCTGTTGGTGAAATTGAATCTAGTGCTTCCATGGCCACAGCTGACAACAAGGTATCACCATGCTGGTGTCCCTACTGCATCCCTCCAACACAGTGACACTAATTATAGTTTTCTTTTTAAGCAACTAGTGAATTGGCCTCATTTCTCATCTACTTATATATTTTCTCATCTCTCACCTTCTTAAAATACACTTTTTATTTTAGAATAGTTTTAGATGTACAGAAAAATCACAAAGAAAGGACGGAGAGTTCCCATATACCCTGAGTTCCCATATTGTTAACATTTAATATTAGTCTTCATCCTTACTTTTAACTTTAAACTGGATTATAGCTTTCGACCCTTCCCAGGCTCTTTGCCTCTTCGAGAGCAGGAATGAGCTTGGACTTTCTTGTCGAGGGTTCACATTCCAGCTGCCCTACCTACTAGTTGAGTGACCTCAAGCAAATGGTCGCTCCATAAGTCCATAAAGGGCGCTAAACCATCATGGGAATTCATTAGGGGGGAAAAATGGCATCAGTTACTCAGGTCTTCACATAAGACCCCTCTGAAAATACTTGAAAATGTGAATTAGTTCCACTCAGTAGACTGTGCCTTGTAATAGAGAGAGAATGAAAAACCTTTCTCACTAAATGAACCCTTCCCTCCCAAACTCCTAAATCAATGTTAAACACACAGTAGAAGAATCTTAGCTCGAAGGGAAGACAGATTATTAAGGTGCCATGGTATTTACACTTCCTGAACAGGCTCTGCCTCCTCAGGGGTCAACTAGGGGCAACGGAGCTGTGTCACGGGAAGGATGCAAGCAGATAACTCCCTAAAGGGAGCTCCTTCTCCGTTTACTTTCACCTCTTCTGAGATCATGACATTATTAAATTTTTCATGTAATTTACTTAGAAAGTGCTTAGTCAGTTCCTTGTGACCTTTCTCCTATTGATACGCTGTGATCTGATGCCTGTTATTAAATCCTTATGTGTACTTTATAATCTGTTACATATACTGTGCATGTGGATTGCGCCCCACAGATGACTCTTTTCAGAGGGGTCTAAGTGCACAGGGCCCCCAGGTTACGGTTCCAGATTTCCCAGGATGTACCTGATACATTTGTTGCTGCAATGAGAAGAATGTTTCATTTAGAATATGATATTAATCTATTATGTTTGTTGCTGTTTTGATACAGGGTAAAATCCAGTACAATGAATACGTCACTGAAGGATTTGAGAACATGCCAGCTGCATTTATGGGAATGCTGAAAGGCGATAATTTAGGGAAAACAATAGTGAAAGCATGAAAAAAAATGACACATAGAATTTAGAAATCATTTGGATGATTACTTAATTTCTTTTGAACCATTTAGTAAAAATGTATACTGCCCTCATTATCTAAGAAATGGTGATTGCAATGAGTTTGTGCCACCTAATAAAGTAAATTTAAATAGTTCGTAATTAGCAATAGAGGATGAATATTTCATCGTGAACAGCAGCCAGTCACCTCACTGCCGACTACAGCTCCTCCTGGGTTATCATAGAAAATGGTGGCCTTGGAGTCCAAAAGTCTACTGTCTCTGACCTTAAACTTCTGGTTTTTATTTTTCTATCCGTAAAGTAAGAATAGTACCATCTACTTCATATACATTTATTTAAAACGCCAGCAAAATGCTTGGCACTCATGTTTATTAGGTGCCCAGTAAGTGTGAGCTACCTCCTTGAAAGTCCTAAGATGAACCCCCCCCATTGCTTTTGATTACACAAGAAACACTCGTTGCTGGTGTGCAGGGCTCCCGGGCAGCCCACACTGTTCCTCCCTCTGCAGGTGAGCCTCATAGCAGGACAGACCAAGGAAGGAAATCTGTTGTTCCCCAGAGCTACAAAAAAGATAACACCTGGGAACATATATAAAGCCTACAAAAATGTGTGAGATTTATATGAAGAAAGCTTTTACACATTATTGAGAAACACAGAAGACTTTTCACGTGGAAAGGGACCACGCTCTTGGACACAAAGATGTCAATTCTGTTGATAAATGCTGGCACCAAGTAGAGGAGGGGTACAAGGACAAAATGGGAGAAAAAAATGTGTGTGAGTGTGTGTGTAAAACCTCTGCTAAGGCGTAATCAACTAGCGGTAGTATGGTTGTCTCCAAGGAGTACTAAGGACTGCCTGAAGGGCAGGACGGGGAGAAAACCTGTACGTTGTATAACCTTTGGTACTTCTTGAATTTGGAATTGTATGAGCAAAGTATTCATTCACTATTGCAAATAACAGTTGAAAAGTCAAAGTCCCTGCCCTTTTCTGTCCCCCTTTCCATATGGGGGAAATAAAACATGCATGAGATAAAACTCAGGGAAGCGTGGGGGCACCCCGAAGATTAAACACCCTGGTGTTCTTAGCTCTAAAACTTGTCCACACAGCCTCCAGCAATTCATTGATGGCGTTTGTTTTCCTAACCTGGTACTGGTTCACAGCGAGGTTTCTGTCCTTGGGCTTCTACTCCTATAACCAGTGATTCCATGTGTCTGTCTGACTCGCCAACTTTGCGGGCAGTGTTTTGCTGTGTGACCTCAGTTCTCCGCTAGATCTATTGTAAAAAGAGTTGCTGACTCTTTGGTTTTTTGTTACACTTTTTTTTTTCTTGTTAGGGCAGAGTGTTGACTGCCAGTGCAACACATGCTAGACCAGAAACCAGAAGTCAAGAGCAAGTATTTTAAATTTAGTAATATTTATCCTTTTTTTCTCTGATGGTTAGTGCTTTTAGTTTCTCACCAAAGAATGCACTGCCTAGCTCAAGGTTATAAATTTTTTCTCCCATATTCTGTAAATTTTTCACTTTAAATTTTATGTTAGATCTGTGATAAAACAGGGAATAGATTGGGATTGACTGTAAAGGGGTGAGAGAATTTTGGGGGTGATTTTAGTGTTCTTTGGGGTAGGGGTTACATAAGGTAGACAACTGTCAATACTCATAAAACTGTACCTTTAAATGTAAATCATACCTCAATAAGTTAATTTTTAAAAAGAAAAATAGGTCCAGTACAAAATGTTGGCCACAGACGAGCTTGCTGGCTACCAAATTGCTAGGGACTCCCTTATTTGGGAAGAGAAAGGTACAGTGAACAGTCTGAGGCCAAAGTGTGTAAGATCCACAAGCCCAAGGTACGTACTTTGCGGGGAAGCCTCCCACATGAGCATGAGTGTATTTTTTTTTTTAATTAAGAGGGGCACAGATCTTCATGTTTCCTCCACTCCCACCTATATCTCTTTCTGGAATTTATTTTGGTCCCCATAGTAAGCTAGGTATCCATCTTTATTTTTTCCAAGTTATGAGCCAGTTTTTCCAACCCACTTATGGAATAATCCGTCTTTCTCTTGATCTGAAATACATCTTTAATATGTATTCTATTCATGGATACTTGGTTCCATGTCTAGACTCACCTGTTCCACTGATCTTTATTATTCTGCCACTAATGCAAATAGGATTTTCTTGCTACTACCTTTTTGATTGGTTATTGTTGGAACTTTGGAAAGTTTTCAAGTATTTTGACAGTCTTTGCACAATTAATTTTTGGAATGAAGTATTAAAGAAGACTGCTATTTTTAATACAGAAGTGCTCTGTATATGGTGGAATATTACTCAGCTGTAAAAAAGGAAACCCTGTCTTTTGTGACACTATGGATGAACCTAGAAGGCAGTATAGTAAGTGAAATGAGCCAGGCAGAGGCACAAATACTGCATGGTATCACTTATACGTGGTATCTATAGAAACAGGGGAACTGGTTGCCAGAGCTTGGGTGTGGGGAAATGGGGGGAGACTGGTAAAGGGCACAAACCTTCACTGTATGATGAAGAGGGTCTGAGGGTGTCATGCATGATGTGGTGAATACAACTGATAACACTTTATGATGTAAATTTCCTGAGGGTAAAAGTTAAATGTTCTCATGCAGTAAAAGTAAACATGGGAGGTGATGGATGTGTTAGCTTGGGGGGAGGGGACCATTTCACAATGTATATGTATATAAAATCATGCATACTTTAAGTCTCTTAAAATGTCAATTATACCTCAGTAAAGCTGAAAAAGAGGTAAATTTTATATGTGAACTATAGCTCAATAAAGTTGAAAGAAAAAATTGAGACACATATAACCCCAAACGATATGAAGACACGTATTGTTTAGAGGAATCTATTGATTTAGCACAGGAGAAAATGGCACAACTGCCTTCTAAAAGGGCACCAATGAAATCCAGAAAGATGTGGGAGGTGGAGGCATCAGGCACTCTGAGTGCTGGGGTGGAAGTCGGGGGCTAAGAAGACAGTACTTGAGAATATGTATTTGAGAGCAGGTCAAGTCCAAGACGCCACTCCTACCTTGCCTGGTCAAGTGGTTATCCATCCCTCCATAACCCCAACAGAAAATTAAGGTGTCACCGTTCACCAAATACAACTTGAAAGACTTGACTTGGGTCCCATGGCCCTGGAGGAGGTTGGGAACGAGATGGGAGGCGGAACACGGATGAAGGAGAAGTCTACAAAGGTGGCGAACTCCCATCGCGCCAAGCAGCTTTCTTCTGCCTACTCCACAACAGCCAGGCGTATAGCCTCTGCAGATTAGATCCATTTGGAGTAACTGCACTGCTTCCAGAATGACTTTTGACAGGCACTGACATTTAGTCCCAAAGGCGAACACCAAGTGAACACCCGATCCCCCTTCTGGGAAGCCCACAAATTGTCCTGCAGCTCCCACATACTCAAGTTTCTAATACAGAGACCCAGGACGTTGAGTTGGAAATGCTGACTGAGTCAGACTGGATTGTCACCCTTTAGGGTAGAAAGTCTGCATGATGTGCAGAGAGAAGGAAAGAGTGTGGGGATGAGAGAGACAGACTGTGCCAGAAGCAGTCTATCCTCTCACAATGAGGGGAGATGTATTGAGGGTCACAGGGGGGCATGTGACTGATTTCTGGCTAATGGGAGAGACAAGTGATTTCTACATGAGCAGTTCAACTTTCTTGGTTACAGTGTCCTTAGAACCACAATAATTTTTTCACAGTGCCACTGGGCCAAAAGAATTATACCTGGCAGTTCCATTGCTAAACAGGTCCCAACTTAATATTAGCAGTTAGTGCCATGTCCAATAATAATATATGTTGTTTCCCTAAAATTTTAAATATCCTGGGAAGCCCCTGTGAATCGGTACCTTGGGACAACTTGCTACCCAGGAGGGACCGATGGTTCTGTGCTGTTTCTAGGCCAAGGCTTACAAACATTACACAGTGCTCCAGTTCTTGCTTCCCCGGCCTCTGGGGGTGTGGAGGTGGTGTGTTCCAGATGGCACAGCTACAAACGTTGGAAAGCAGAAGTGGAGGGCTGCCTGGGAAACGAACTTCTATTGAATGAAGCCACTTTGATCTGGGAGATTCTCTGTCGCTAGCACTGCTTACCGAAACTCTGTACTGTCCCAAACAGTAGTCACTTAAAGCTATGGAGAACTGGAAAGGGTTTTTAAAAATGAAGCACAGTAAATCATTTTTTCATTAAACACAACTTTATTGTTTTGGCAGAACTACAATTCACTTTAACTGTTGTATCGCATAGGACATTGTTGTCGTATTGTAATACTTGTACAGGAACGTGCATTATTTCTAGTATTACAGAGAAACACTTCACCAACCTAGTCAGCATCAACAGACTGATTCAGTTCAGATGACTTTTGGATGCACTCGAGTAACATCACAATGTGTTTACTTGGATATCTTATGTACACAGCACAAGTACGCCTATGCGGACAGCACTCGGAGCAATACCGATATAAGTCGTAACCCTAAACCGAAATACTACTTTGACTGTAATATAATTAAACTATTTTCAGGTTAAAAATACAGACAAATATTTAAATTTGCAATGAAGGCATGTTACTGAGGCAGAATTCAGTGCAATACAGAAGCTGGCACTAGGACTGGTACAGTAAAGACAGAGCAGGGGAGTGCACGGCGCACATTCGGTGATGAGTGGCGACTGTGATCTGCAGGCGCCGCAGGATGAAAACACTATTCGCTGTACGCCAAGGTGTTCAAGATACCACACTGGACAATATTTAAGACAACACCTAGTATTTAGTCATCTTTCAGCAATGATCTAGTGAGTCTGATAAGTATTCTAATAGTCAAAAAAAGAATCCAGGAAGTTAGCTATATGAGATGAGAACTAAATTTCCAACAAAAAATTTCAACATTTTAACAGGATTTGAGCTTGTAAAATTGGCCAGCAATAAAACAGTTTGCATCTTCATATACACACAAAAGAATCTTCGATGGAGAGATGGTAAAAGCAGGTTATTTTAGTAAGGCTGATTTAGTTAGAAGTTTATGAGGAAAAGACAAGAAGATACTTACAAAAATTGAAAATTTCAATTAATCCTCCAAGTAATTTTGCTCATAGAATACAAAACGTTTCTAATAATGTCAAAGATCAACTGATTCAAAATTTGAAAAATTGCTAGTATTTATCTTCAGCTTTGGGATGAGCTGTGTAACTTAAGATACAGCCCAGTGAAAACTCTGGGTATATTCTGTCTCAAAGAACATCCAAATTTACAAAGAAACGTCAATTCACTACCTAAAGAGTCATTCATGACAGATACTTTTGACAATTTTCCATCTGTCAAAGAATAATTTCAGCTAGAGACAGAAAAATTTGTTTCCATTATAAGAATGGAACGCTAGATAATGTAAAGTCACAAGACCAGATATACTGAAATTTTAAAGCAAGAGAACGATGTTTCCCACGTTGCTTTGTTCCACTGTCTGATACTGAAAATACTTGTGCTCAGTTTTCTGAAGCAGACTCCAAAAGCAGAGTCATGGGCACAGATGGTAAAATTCTTCAGTATACAGGTGGAAATGCTATAAAATAATAATTGCCAGTTTATGAAACTGTTGAAAATGTTCCTTGTTGAGTTATAAAAGGAGTTTACAAAGATCTCCTATACTAGGAATTCCGATTTACAATTTTCTTGAAACAAAACAAATGCTAAATATCCAATAATCAAAGACAAAACGGGGCAGTATGATTTTTATTTCTCCCTAACATCACTCTGTATATGAATGAGCTATACTTTGAAGCTCTTGGAATAGGAAAAACTTGTGATCTACTTACTACAAAAATTTAATTAAAAATGAAACATTTCATCATATGTATTAAAAAGTGATGACTTCACACATTTTTCTAACGCAATTTGGCTAATATGCAAATTTTAAATGTAATCAACAGTATTGTGTAACCTGACTGGAAAAAAAAAAAGACAAGTGTGAAGAACGGTCTGGTGATATTAATATTTAGTTTTGTTTTCATTCATGCAACCTATAGCCAAATTCGATGTTAACGTTACTGAGTTGACAGAGTTGGTGAATTTACTTATAGTTCTGAAATATAATTTTGCTTCAAAATCAGTTCTAATGAAAAGATGAAGAGTTCTGTCAACGTGGATGCAATTTTAGAGGGAAATCATTTTTTTGTACTTGATTCAGTTATTGGAAAACTTGAGGTATATTCAGAATAACAACCAAGTATGTTTAGAAGAATTATAACAATCTACTTTTCAACTCTTAAGTTTTATAAATATAAATACAGATCAAGTATTTCAAGTGAAAATTCAGTGTATGAATCAAGATGTGCTGTGATAAAATACACACTGGATTTTTGAGGCAGTGCAAAACATATGAAATATCTCACCAATAACTTTTTACTGATCATATGTTGAAATAACATTATAGCTATATTGGGTAAAATAAAATGTCATTTGCCCGTTTTTACTTTTTAAAAGTAGCTACTAGAAAATCTGAAGTTACACACATGGCTCATATTATATCCCTATTGGACTGTGCTGCAGTAACTGAAACACCTTCCAATCAGCTTTTCAGAGCCTTCTTCTTAAATGTGGGTAGACAAAGATTTCCAGAAGTTTGAGGGAAGCCTCCAATGTGAAAGGTAGAATACAAGTAAAAAGTAAAAACAACTCAGAGGAAAGACAGGTTATGCAGGAAGCAGAATAACAGTGAAAGGCACTACATGAGCATCCGCAAAGAAAAAAATTATTTCACCCATGAAACCAAACTAGACTATTATAAACAGGGAGCAGAGGACCAGAAAATGAATTTGAAAATCTAAGTATAACAACAGAAATAAAACATTCAAAACATTTAGTAGCTGAGTTGGAAGATGAGGCTGAGGGCATCTTCCAGGAAGGACAGAAATCAAAGGCACTGTTAGCGAAGATGGCAGAGGGGGAAGTGCCAAGAATCTCTCTCCACCTAGACAACTGTACTGGCAGAAAGTATTTAAAGTAATTCTTTTGAAACATGGGAGTCTATTTTAAAACTTGTAGCTTCCAGAGGGAAGCCTTGGCTGGTGAGCTACGATATTGGTGAATTTTAGCCTTCAGCACAGTAGCAGCCATCCATCGCCCACGAGCCAATCCTGGGGCAGGAGGCTGCTGGGGTGGAACCCACGTTTCCACTTCAGCTTGCTGGAGCCAGAGTGGGCAATAAAGACCTCTTCCTCCAGATATCAGGGTTCTGGCTTTGGATGGCTGCTTCTGATCGTGGCGGACGAGCAGACACAAAGGCAAGCTATCATTCTTCTATCCCCCACTAGCTAAAGTGGCTTCCACGGAATTTAAGTAACAGGAACAGCACTTGTTTTTCTTAGGGGGCAGACACTGAAAAAAATGCATATATGGGAGTATTTAGAAAGCAACTACCTCTGCCCAGGGAAGACTGGCTCAGGAAACACCTAAGAAAAGTTTAAGCATTCGCCAAAGACTGATCCCCAGAACAGAGACACCCTAAAATTAAAAAATAAAAATAAAAACAACAAAAAACCCCCACCAAACTCTGGGAAAAGGGAGAATCCAATTACCAGAGCTACTGCACTATAAGATTCAAACAAAAACCAAAAGTCATACAAAGGGACAGGAAAGTATGGCCCATTCAAAGGAATAACAAAAATCAACAGAAAATGTATGAGAATGTCCAGAGGTCAGCATTCCTAGACAAAGACTTTAAAACAACTGTCTTACACATGCTTAAAGAGTCAAAGGAAGTCTCTGATCATACTGGCAGATCAAGAGAGAAAAATGAAGAGTCTTCAAGGCAGAAATGAGGGAATAGGTATTTGTTAATCGTTGATTTAGAAGGGATGCTCTCTTTAGTCCCATTTTACAGAAAGACTATACACACTGTGAATATCAATAGGGAAAAAAACCCGAGAAAAGTTAGAGATTTAGCAAAGTTTGTAGATTATCAGAACCACTCTATGGGGAGAGACACCTGAGGTCTCCAACCTGGAAGAATCTCTCAACCTTAGGTTAAAAAAAAAAAAAAAAGGTGTCCATGCGTATATGGCCAAATGATCTTCAACAAGAATGCAAAGACTACACAACATGGAAAAGATAGTCCCTTCAATAAATGGTGTTGTGAAAACTGGATATCCAGACAAAAAAATGAAGACAGACCCTTACCTTAAAGCACATATAAAAATTAACTCAAAAATGGATTAGAGACCTAAATGTAAGAACCGAAACTATAGAATGCCTAAAAGAAAACATTGGATGGGGGGAGAATTTAAGGTCATTGGATTTGGCAATGATATATTAGACATGACACCAAAAGCACAGGGAAAAAAAAGAAGCAAAAAATAGGAAATTGGGACTTCATCAAACTTAAACACTTCTGTGCAGCAAAAGAAACAGTGCCAAGGAAGTGGAAAATATTCCAATAGAATCAATGGAATGGGAGAAAATATTTGTAAATTATAAATTTGATAAGAGGTTAATATCTATAACAGACAAAAATCACCTAAAACTCAAAAACAGACACCCAATTAAATAATGGGCAAAGGAAAAAAATGGGCAAAGGACCTAAACAGACAATTCCCTTCAGACATACAAATGATTAACAAGCATATGAAAAGATTTTCAATATCACTAATCATCAGGGAAATGCAAATGAAGACCGTATCTGTTACAAGGGCCACTATCAAAAATACAGAAAAGAGCCCTGGCTGGTGTGGCTCAGTGGACTGAGTGCTGGCCTGAGAACCAAAAGGTTACTGGTTCGATTTCTGTCAGGGCACAGGCCTGAGTTGTGGGCCAGGGCCCCAACTGGGAGCACGCAAGAGGCAACCAACTGATGTTTCTCTCGCACGTCAATTACTTCTCCCTTTCTCCCACCCTTCCCCTCTCTCTGAAAATAAATAAAATCTTTAAAAAATATAGAGAAAAAATAGTAAGTGTTGCTATAATGTGAGGAAACCCTTGTGAACCACTGGTAGGAATATAAAATGGTGCAGCTGCTATGGAAAACAGCATCGAGGTTCCTCAAAAAGTTAAAAATTGAATTACCATGACTCAGCAATCCCACTTCTGGGTACACATTCAACACACTGATATTATGTTTGAAGAGATTATTTGCAGGCCCATATTCATTACAGCATTACATCACAACAGCCAAGGGGTAGAAACGACCTAAAGAGTACTGATGGGGGAATGGATTAAAAAAAAAAAGTTGTGTAAATATACAACAGAATATTATTCAGCCTTAAAAAAGAAAATCCTGTCATACACTACAAGAATAAAAAGTGAGGACCTCAGCCAATTCCACTTCTAGGTATTTACCTAAGAGAGCTGAAAGCAGGGGCTCAGATACTTGTACACCACTGTTCACAGCAGTGCTATTTACAGCCAACATGGTGAAAATGACTTAAATGCCTATCAACAGATGAAAGGATGAACAAAATGTAGTATACACATTCAACAGACTATTATTCAGCCTTCAAAAGGCATGAAATTCTGACACATACTACACAAACCTTAAAAACATGATGTTAAGTGAAACGAGCCAGGCACAAAAGGAAAAATATTAATCCATTTATATGAGGTGCCTGGAAGAATCAAATTCAAAAAGGAACGGAAAGATAGTGGTTACCAGAGGCTTGGGGGAGGAAGGAGTGGGGAGTTATTAGTGAATGAGTAGAGTTTCGGTTTGAGATGATGGTGGAAGAAGTTCTGGAGATGAATGTGGTGAGGACTGCACAATAACGTGAATGTCTTTAATGCCACTGAAGTGTAACACCCGGGAGGGTTCAAAAAGTCAGTTTCACATTATGTATTTTTACCACATTAAGAAAAGAATTATAAAACGAGTAAATTCGTTGACAGAAGCCTTGCCTTGTGCTGTGACTTAAAATAAATTTCAACAGAAATTCATTAAAACAGTTTTTAAAGCAAGACCATCATTTTAAAGTAAACATCCTGGAACAAGCCTCTTCTCAAGAATTTTAGAAATTTAATTTTCCATATAAATTATATCTTTTCAGAAAAAACAAACAAACTAGGCTTTAGATCTCAGAGAACAAGAAACCAGGGTTTTTATCTTAAAAAAAAAACAAATCAGGATGAATAGTTCTCATAAGCAATAGTTCTTTATGGCTCAATGTCTCTGGTTGGTCTATTTAGTGACAACCATGCAGATCAATCTATCACGCAGCCATACTTGAACTATAGGCTTTGGGGGAGGGCACAAGGAAGAAACCAAAAACACTACCCAGAGGTAGTAATGCAAATCGAAACCCACTCAATCACAGCAAATATTGCCATGTCTCAGGTATGCATTGTGGGTCTCTTCGCTTTGACAAGCCAGGTGTTTTTTGCTTTCTCTTTTTATACACCGCCTCAAATTATAACTTTCGGAACTCTACCACCATTGAGTCAGTGCACCTCCTCCAGAACCCTATGACCTGAGATCCAAATCTAACTGACAGTGTTTAGTTCCTTTTTCAGTTAGAAACTATTATTTGGACTCCACGAATGAAATTAGTTAAGTAATAATTCACTAATATCTGTATCCTCTATTCCTTTGAGGTCTAATCTCACAACAGCAAACTTAAATGAAAAGTTATTGTTATCATTCCTAATTCCTTTTCTTGAATTTTACGTACTATCAATAGGGTGTCTTTAGATTTTAGCATATCTGTTCTCCAGATGGTATGGGATCGGAATATCACATTCCTACAGTGGGCAAGTCAGGCTACATAACTGAGAGAACTTGCTGGTAGATTCCCTATCTAAAGGTAGCAGCTGCCGCCCCACTGAAATATGGGCCTAGTGTTGCCAACCCTTTTAATTTCCAAGACAAGTTTTTTTTTTGTATTAAATTTCCTATCTTTTAAATGGTGGCAACTAATCACACACACACACACACACACAACCTTACCCTGCAGACCAACTAAAACATGTCAAAGGGCCCAACTTTAACTTGTGACCTTTGCCATACAAAAGGTTTACACTCCAATTACAGGAAGCTGCACTTAGTATAGGCAAACTTTTAAAAAAATAAAAGTCTATGTTGCAAAAGGCAACCCATCCAGAACAGCTGTTTCAGCACCCATTCCCTCCCACCATACCCACCCGCATCCCCCAATCTATTTCGCTGAGACTGTAACGCTCTTCTCTGAGATGGCTCAGGTGCAGGCCCTCTAGAATTCGATCCTCTTAGCCAATGGCCGAAGGAAAAATAGGTTAGGGTGCTTTGTCCAGTTAAAACATTCCCTGAAGGCAAACTTGTTTCAGCTTCACTGACTTGTTCCTGTTTATAGCATTCTAGCAATCAAGTATTCAAGTATTCAAGGCATCCAGTGTTCAAAAAGGATACTAGTCTCACAAAGCCAGTTCAATATCCTAAATGAGTAATTTTCTACTACGGAAACTTGAAAATCCCAACGAATCGAAAATGTTTAACTTACTTCCTCAGCTTCAGAAAATGAGGTACAAAAAACCAATCAACCAACCAAACAAAACACTTCGAAATTATTAGTCCCAGCCCTTCTTTCTATCAGTTCAGAAACTGAAATTCAGAAAGGCCAAACTTGCCCAAGGTTACAGTGGATTGGTTGGCAAACTGGGACGGAATCCAGGTGAACTGACTCCAATCAAGTTCTCTGTTACACTACATGGTAGTGGAAGGGGAAGCTAGAAGCGAGGGAAATCTTCTGGAGGTGAGAAAGGTAGGTCCTGGGCACACCTCCCTGCTTTTTAAATTCGTATTTGGCCTTTTACAGTCATTTCGCATCTCATACTAGTTTTGCTTTCTACATGACCTTACCAGCCCTAACTCCTATCTTCCAAAAGTTAACGTCCTTGCAAAGAACGACAAAGGTGGGAGACATCTGTTTTTCCCAGCTGACAACCCATCAAAGTTGCGGCTACTAATCAATGTGGTAGTAATTTACATCCAGGTCTCTAAGAAGGGACAATTTTGATTATTTTCCCCCCCCACCTTACTGTAGCCCAAGATTTACTCTCCAGAGTGAAATCCCCGATGTCGGAGGAGGCCCGAGTTGCTTTTAAATGTCTTCTCGCATTCTTTACATTCATATTCTTTTCTCCCAGTATGAATTTTGAGATGCTCTACAAGGATTGAGCTTCGACTGAAGGTCGCTCCACAGTAGTCACATTCGTAGGGTTTCTCTCCAGTATGGATTCGATGATGCTCATTGAGAGATGAGCTCTGACTGAAGGATTTTCCACATTCTTTACATTTATAAGGTTTGACACCAGTATGAATTCTCTGATGACGACTAAGGAGTGAATGGGTAGGGAAGGCTTTTTCACACTGGCTACATTTGTAGGGTTTTTCTCCGGAATGAAGTCTCTGATGGTAAATTACAGATGTGAAATGGCTGAAAGTCATTCCACAATCATTACATAAGTAGGGTTTTTCTCCAGTGTGAATTCTCTGATGTCGGGTAAGGCAAGAATTCTGCCTAAAGGCTTTTCCACATTCGCCACATTTATAGGGTTTCTCTCCAGTATGAATTCTCTGATGCTTGGAAAGGGATGAGCTATGACTGAAGGATTTTCCACAATTGTTACAAGTGTAGGGTTTTTCTCCAGTATGAATTCGCTGATGCTGAATAAGAGATGAGCTGTCACTGAAGGGTCTCCCACATTCCTTGCATTTGTAGGGCTTTTCTCCAGTATGAATTCTCTGATGTTTAATGAGGTGGGCAGTTAGGGTGAAGGTTTTTCCACAATCGTCACATTTGAAGGGTTTCTCACCACTATGAGTTCTGTGATGTGGTGTGAGGGATGAACTGTCACTGAAGGTTTTTCCACATTCATTGCACAGATAGGGCTTTTCCCCAGTGTGAATTCTCTGATGTTTGGTCAATGAGGCACTATAGCCAAAGGCTTTTCCACATTTGCTACATTTATGGGTTTTTTCTCTAGTGTCTATTCCCTCATCCTTCTTTGAGGTTTCATCCTGACATTCATTTTCCCGACATTCATTTTTCCGACATTTCTCACATATAGGAGTTTTTCTTCTCTTAACAAGGGATAAGCTTTGAGTAAAGTCTATCCCACAGTTCGTGCACTTCTGTGGCTTAGTCCCCATATAAATTTTCTGATGTTTCTGATGTTCAGTACGAGATGAAGAGTGACTTAAAACTTTCCTGCCTTCATTACGCTTCCGTGGTTTTTCTCCAATGTGTTCTTTGCGGTTTGTAATAAGGTCTGAATGAAAACTAAAGCGTTTCTTGCTTTCATTATACTTCCGAGACTTCTTCTTTAAATAGCCTCTCACATGTTTAATTATATCCGAAGTTTCCTTGAAATTACTTCCAAAGGGGCCCTTTTCTGGGTCAGATTCCTCACCCTTATTGCCTTTCCTATGAGTTTTCTTTTGTGTGCCTGCTACCTGTGAACATTCCTTATCACTACGACCCTCCTCTAATCTACGTTTCAAAGATTCTCCCATCAAGCCATCGTCACCACCCATTAGGTACCTTTCTATTATTTTATCTAAAGTCGATTCGTCCATAAGAACATCTTGATTTTGAACAGATTTCTTCAATTCACCTCTAGGTTCACACTCTAAAAAAAAACACACACACAGAATATTTCCTGTTTGTAACAAAGGAAAGTGCTGTATTTGGGACTAAAATAGGAATACTGACAGTAATGGCTATGAGGATAGTGACTTGGACGGTTCTCAAATACAGTCTCGTGAAACAAGGAAGAAAAAAGCGATATGGGGAAAGCAGGTCGGCAGAGGGGTTAGGAAAAATATTGCGGAAGATGAAACGTTTATGCTTTATAGTTAGAAATACAAGTTCTCGCCCTCATTTCTAATTTCTATAATAGGTTCAAACAATAATAATAATGCAAACATTTATTGAATACTTACCAAATGCCAGGCCAAATAGCGAACACTTTACTTGCATTTCACTTAATTTTCACAACTCTGTGAAGTAGGTCCTATTATTATCCCTGCTTAATGGATGTGACAAGCAGGCACTGAGAATCTAAGTAGCCCACCCAAAGGCACATGTATTATAGTGGCAGTGCCAGGTTTTTAACCTAATCTGACATTAAAGCCCAAGCTTTTGATCCCTACGCTATATTGCTTTTCCTCAAAGTAGTCGAATAGCACTGTTTACAGATGTTATCGCATTACAGACACGCAATAACATCTGTGCTACTTTCAAAGGTCACCACAGTCTGGTCCTA
Organism: Mormoops blainvillei; assembly: GCA_004026545.1. NCBI lineage: Eukaryota > Metazoa > Chordata > Mammalia > Chiroptera > Mormoopidae > Mormoops > Mormoops blainvillei. The sequence goes on from PVJD01002877.1 coordinate 42,024, forward strand.
TAACCCTTACAGATACTCTAATCAGGCACCCATTTACTGTTCTGAAGATACTACAGCATTTTCAATCCTATTCTTTTAGTCTTGCTACTTCATACCACCTAGAATGCAATCCCACAGCACCTTTGTTATCACAAACATACACATGTGACAGGGCCTAGGCTTTAAGTCCCACAATCTCCACAGAGCTTTCTCCACTACTGCACTGTTTATGCCCTTCTCAAAACTTTGAGTTCACTTATTAATCACATCATTCATCTTGGCTCTTAATCATGAGTTTACACTGTCACTTTTTTAAAGTTATTTTTAAATAGATAGTTTTAGAACACAAAATCCTATTTCCCAGGAATTGACTATTGTTAACAACTGTGTACTTTCTTATAAAAACTGTTCTATATTTTAGAATAGAAAAACCATGTGTAATATGTAGGGTTACTTTTCTCATTCAAGATTCTTTCCCATCTCATTGGTAATTTTTTAAAAAAAAAGATTTTATTTTTAGAGAGATGGGAATGGGGAGAGAGAGGGATAGAAACATCTGTGTGAGTGAGAAACATCAATCAGTTGCCTCTCATATGTGCCCTGACTGGGAACTGAACCCACAACCCAGGCATGTTCCCTGACCGGGAATCAAACCTGCAGCCCTTCGCCTTGCAGGATGACACCCAACCAACTGAACCGCACCAGTCAGAGCTCACTGGCGATCCTTCATAAAGATAAAATTAGGTTACATAATAATTCATTTTCTATTATTATATTTCTGTATTAATATAACATATCCTAGTTTATTTCCTTATTGAATGTTCATCGAGTGATTAGTATTTCCTGTCCTGACCAGTGTAGCTCAGGTGGCTGGGCTTCGTCCCGCAAGGGGAAGGGGTTGCCAGTTCAATCCCTGGTCAGGGGCACATTCCTGGGTTGTGGTTAGGTCCTGGTCAGGGCGTGTATGAGAGGCAACCGATCGCTGTTTCTCTTTCACACTGATGTTTCTCTCTCTTTCTCTCTCTCTCTCAAAATAAGTAAAATCTTTTAAAAAAATCTCCTCAAAAGAGTGATAAAAATGAAATTACTGAATCAAAGGGTAGAAAAGTTATATTATCACATGAAGAATGATTAGCAGAAGTACCTCAGTAATCATCTCTAGTCAAATGATCTTTCTTTAAGTTTTTGTGTACCTGATTATAATAAATAGTATGGCTGCTTTAAAGGTCTATTTCATTTCTGACCAGTGACCTGGAGTTTTACTGTCATATCCACAGATATTTAAATTTTAATACTGTCAGTTATTTTTCATTTATCAGCTATCTGCTCAAGGTCTTTGCCCGTTTTTCTAATAGACTCAGTGCTTCTTGTTTTACATGAGCTTTTTGATAAATTATGGTTATTGACTCTGTTTTGGCTGTCAAAAACTTTTTTCTCCAGTCTGTTGTAAATGACTTTTTAAACAAGTTGTACATCTAAATGATGCTTCTTTTATATAATGGGGAGGGACATATATTTATACCAATGCTGCTAGATTTTACTCAAAATATTTTTAGAATCCACTTTTGGAAATACTCTCCCAGCTCCTTAAATAAAAGGTAATTGCTGTCTTTTATTTGTGCAATTATACTGAAAATAGACAACTGACTAAAATGAATAGTTAAGAAGACAGATTAGTACAAAGTGAATTATTGTTTTTTCCCTTTAAAATAAACTAAGGTATTGATATATAAGTAATTATGTTTTAAACATAAATTTTATAATTTACTGTTAAATTTTTACATGAAAGAAAGATAAAGAAAAAATATAATCCCTCAAAGATAACATGTGTTAACATGAATGTTCTCCAGGAATTAAAAATCCACACATATATCCACATTTAGACACTGACATATATATGTGCTATTCCTTTAAACAAAAATGGGATTATACTCTATATGCTGTCCTCCAGGAAAAATTCATATTTACCCTTCAAGATTCAAATCAGATGTTAATTAAGCTCTTGCTCCTATGTTTTTCCATTGCTCCTTACACTACATGCCATTAATATGGCGTAAATCCCATTACTAACACTTTTTGTTCTGATGTCTGTATCTATGGTGTCCACGGAAATGCACCTTTCCGATCTCCTCTGAGGCGCTTCACTGAGAGCTAACAGCAATTGCTGCTGCTCTATGAATCCACCACGACATTCATGCTAAGGCCATCTTCCCAGGGCTGGTCCTGGTCACTGACAAGTATAGCAGGGATACTCAGGCAGGCCTCTTTCTGTGAGACGTAGGACTCTGAGAGGCGACTGGCTCGAGGACTCTTTTTTTGGTCTTGCCAAAACTTTTTTTTTAATCCTCAACCGAGGACTTTTTTTTTTCCATTGATTTTTATAGAGTGAGGAAGTAAGAGAGAAACACTGATGGGCAAGAGAAGTATCCGTGCCCGGACTGGTGACCGAGTCTGCAACCTAGGTATGTACTCTGACTGGGAATCGAACCCACAACCTTTCAGTTATGGGATGAAGCTCCAACCGAGCCACACTGGCCAGAGCCCAAAACTTTCCTAAACTGTATTTTAGTCTAAGATTCTTCCTACCCATCTTTCCTTCCCTCTCATTCACAGGTGTTAAGCCTGCATCATTCTCTGACATCATTCCCCGCCTCTTCCAGAGCCCACCTTTTCTTTCACTGGAATTTTCCCCAATAAGTCTCTGGTATAGCTAATCATGTCTTGGCATCTACTTCTCAGAGAACTCAAACTAAGAGAGTGTCCTGTCAAAATGAATGTTCCAGGAGGGCAAGCTGTATATTCTAATCATCATTCTATTTTAATTTTAGCATATGGCCCACCCAACATTTCAAAAGCTCTTCCCAAATGACTCTGCAAGCAACCGTTTTAATTTCCTTGTCTACCTTTCACCCACTCACCTGATCCGGAGTCTTTTGAGGCCTGTTTTTCCAGCAGCCGTGGCAGTTCAACCCACTTTAGCTGGGAAACCAAATCTAGTTTGGAAACTGGAAAGCCTGCCCACAGAGAAAGGAATAGAGAGCGGCTGTTTTCCACAGAACAAGACCATCAACATTCACACATAGTTTCGGGTGCTCCAGGGAAGGGAAGATGCTGTCAAACACACACATCAATACTAGAATTTCAGGAGAACATGGGGGAAGGTATGGCCTTGATGACAGCAAAACGATGATCAAGATTTCCAATTCAATGAAGGACAGCCACTTTTTTTGGAGAAAACATTGCAGAGAAGTACATTCTTAGGACCCATTTTTAGGATTAATCATATCACCTCTGTGTGCCCAGCCGAAACAGTTAATAGCGCTTATCTTTCAATAACAGCAGACAGAAAGATACCCAGGTTAGATGCTAGATCATGAAAAGGTGTCTTTACCCACAAATTCTAGGTTCCTAAAGTTCTCCAGTAGCACCTCCTTATACAGCTCCTTTTGAGAAGGTTCCAGCTTCCTCCACTCTCCTCTGGAAAAGTTCACAGCTATATCCTTGAATGTCATGGATTCCTAGAACACCAAACACAGTCTTTTCGCATTGGATTGCTCCTAAAAAGATCCTAAGACTTCAGAGAACTGGTTAGTTTTGATAGTATTTAAGTTTCGAAGGATTCCAAAGCAAGCTACCAATACTTACCTCATTTCTTATCTTAGTACATTGGCGAGAATAATCAGAAAAATACTCATGAATAGCAGTAAGGTTAAAACATTCTTATCTTTTCCCGAGTGTTTTAAGGACTGCCTTCTCTTTAAATTTTATTTTTTTTTGCATTTACTGACTTTATAGAGAGAATGGGGCGGGGGCGGGAGAAACCAATTTGCCGTTCCATTCATTCACACATTCATCGTTGACTTCTGTATGTCTCCGACTGCAGATTAAACCTGCGACCTTGGCGTACTGGGAGAACATTCTAACCAACCGAGTACCCGGCCAGGGCCTGCTTTTTATTTTCCAACACTATCCAGCTGGGGATGTTTTTTTATCATGTTAGGAAATATAATTCTCTTTTCACCTAATTTTTATCAGGAACAACTGTTAAATTTTAGCAAATACTTGTTTTTGTTTTTATTAGAGTCGGACTTCTGACATACTCTCCAAACTAAAATAAAATAGCATGAGAAGAATAACTTCGAAGAACGTGAATAGAAGACTGTCTTAACTATTCTGTCTGGTATTGTTATACCAACCAGTAGGAGGTCAGCAAGTATTCACTTGAAAATGAAAACCAGTGAGAGGAAGCTCACCCCGGTCTCAGTATCTGGAAGGACAGAAACCGTTTTATCTTCCTTAGGGCACTCCTCTTGGGAAATAACAGAATCTTGAGAAACTGGATCTAGGAAGGGAAGAAAAAACACAGTCCAGTCTTTGAAATGAATTCCTCAGACTAGAAATTCTTGTATGTCTCTGGAGAAAAGGTTGTAAGAAATAGAGAAAAGTTTTCCCCAACTTTTTAAAACAGAAAGAACCACAGATAGTTTCCTATTAAAACCCAAGCTTTTTCCCCCATCCCGTAAAATATCCTTTCAATTCCTAAGCTCACAAAAAACTGATTTCATTCATTCCATACACCCACAGTTCAATGTATGTATGTATGTATTTATTTAAAATATTTTACTTATTTTACTTTTAGACAGAGGGGAAGGGAGGGAGAGGGGGAAACATCAATGTGTGGTTGCCTCTCGCACGCCCCCTACTGGGGACCTGGCCAGCAACCCAGGCACGTGCCCTGACTGGGGACTCGAACCAGTGACCCTTTGGTTCGCAGGCTGATGCTCAATCCACTGAGCTTTACCAGCCAGGGCTAATGTATTTATTTTTCAAAACATTATTCTGAAAATATTTATAAAATATATTAAGGTAAACCTGCATGTTTATTTTATGTTTTTTTCTCTTCATAGTCGTACCACAATGCCTTGCACAAGAGTCACTCATTAAATGAAAGCACCAAACTGGTGTCAAGAAAGGACTCCACCTCTGAAGTCATCAACAATTCCTAACGACAGAGATCAGGAATCTGAACAGGTGAACTGAATGTGTTAAATACTCTGAGATTTTAACAGTGCTTCTAATAAGAGAGAAGTATTTTTTAAAAATCATACTTCACTTTGTTACGAGAAGAATTTCAGACAGCTCATTGATTAGAGACAATGGACATTAAGAATCAGAATTATGCTACCAAAGAGAAAAGGGGGATCATTTTAAGGAAACTGTTCTAGCTTCCAAATGCTAGAGCTATCAATTCATGAACTTCATGATCGCAGGGCCTCCACCATTATGCAGAAGCACCATGTCACAGTTACAGATAAGTCAGAGAGGAGTCAGGAAGCCCAAATTCTAGATGCACAAATGAGCTATGTGACAACAAATTAAGGCTGTGGAGGTAAACACTACTTCCCCATTTATCTCAGAACTCCTGGTAGAATACAAACTGTCACACCTATGTACTGAGTACCTTAGGTTAAATAATATACAAAAATATGTGGAATATTTGTAGCATATAGAGGGATTTTATAAAAGTTGAACCACATGCTCTCAAACACCTAGCCACCCACCCTAGAAGTCTTTTTATCAGCATCGTACAATGATATAATCATTATAATTCAGTTTATTTTTATACATTTATATGTAAATTATAATAATGTAATTATGAAACTGTAAGTCAACTGGCCACTAAGGCTATGGAACTGCACTATCCAACAGGGTAGTTGCTGGCCACATATGGCCATTTATATTTAATTAAAAATTCCATTCCTTATTTGCATTAGCCACATTTCATATGTTTAACCCGAAAGAGTGCAGGACACACTTCCATCCCCACAGGTATTGGATGGCTCCATTCTAGAAATGAGCTACGGCGCACACACTGGAGTATTAAGTCATGGCCTGGCTGGAGGGTGTGCTTGTGACTCCAAACATTTTCAGGTAATTTCTTTCTCTCCTGCGTTCTAAAGTCCTCTCTTGCTCAAGGGTAAAGAGAAAGAACTGAATATTTCTTTAGCATCTACCATGTATTATTATACCTTACCTTATTGAATCCTCGTAACAAACTATGGATAAGATGGGATCCCCTTTTCACAGATAAAAAAATTAAAGTTCTGAGAGGTTATGCAGTTTGCCCAAGATCACCCAGTAAAACAGGCAGGGCCAATTCAAACCTGGTCCCACCTCTAAGCTTACATTTAGCCTCTTGTGAAGCAAGACATTGCTCTCTTTTGGGGAGTTTACTCTCTTACATGGGGAAGGAGATCTTACCCATGTACTCCCTCCATCTATAAATCTCACCTTCCTTTTCTTCAAGCGTTTGAGTCAAATCCTCTATTAAGGTTACCACTTCCTCACTATTCTCAGGATGTTGTGACTTTACCCAAATCCTGATCTCCCCAGGTAAAATGGTCAGGAATTGCTCAAACACCAAAAGCTCTAAAATCTGTTCTTTTGTGTGGATGTCTGGTCTCAGCCACTGAATGCAGAGCTCCCAGAGTTGATTCAGGGCTTTTCTGGGTCCAGCCTCTTCTGAGTAACAAAACCACCTGAACCTCTGTCTGAAAGACTCAGGGTCAGCAGTGTTTCCTCTTAGCATAGCTTCTTCGTCCCCACGTGTATCCATTCTTAGGACCTTGCTTTGTTCATCTGAGGTCAGCGTTTGAGGCTCTGGAGAGATGGCCGTCATTTTGTTTACGGGTACGGTACTATGGCTTGCAATGCGTGTCAGCAGCAGGAATTCAGTTCCTTTTACACTCTAGTGGAATATTGGCACAGTTCACCAAGAGGCACTACACACGGCAAGTATTACGATTCCAGGGATTCCGTTTTATGGTCTTGCAGAAACTGTTAAGAAATATAAGATATTAAATAAGTGAAATCATAAATCCTAAAAACACTGTTCATGGTTTGGGGTGTGTGTATATATAGACTATATATATATTCACTCTTAGAGGCCTAAACAGCACTGCCCAACTACTATATTAAAATAATAATTTTTTTCTTTTTAGATTTACTTATTTATTTAGAAAGAGGGAAGGGGAGGAAGAGAGGGGGAGAAACACTGATGTGAGAGATACATCAATCGGTTGCCTCTTGCATGTCTCCTACTGGGGGTCTGGCCTGCAACCCAGGCATGTGCCCTAACCAGGAATCTAACCAGCGACCTTTTGGTTCTCAGGCCAGCGCTCAACCCACTAAGCCATACCAGCCAGGGCTAAAAGAGTAATTTTCTTTGCAGGTAAAAAGCCAAGGAGTTACTACGGATAATTAAAGGTGCTCTCCAAGGAAACAGTTTCTTTAGGATTTAGAACTCCTCCTAAGCAAAAGGGATCAGAAAAGGATTGTGGCTACAAGAGGATCCAGTTACAAAGCTATTCAACGATTCCTGCCCTCTCTCGCCCTCTCAGTGAACGGCCACGGATTTCCACCAGTTGCTCAACTCAGACGCCTGATTTCTTATTTGTCTATCAAATTTCTCACATCATCAAAAACCCAATCCTGGCAGTTTTATTTCCTAAGAACCGTCCTTTCTAACCTGCTGAAACTACCTAAGACCAGGCTTCTCCAATCCAGCATCACAATGCAGCCTAAGGATTCCTTCTAGCATGCAAAATACGATCCCTCCCGAGCTGTCTCAAGATAAAACTGAAAAGCCTTGCGCTGCGGTCTAGAGACCCTGCCCAGATGACCTCACCTCTTGAGCTCTACTTGCTAGTGCCAGACACTGCAGTGTAAAGAAGTTATCTCCGGGTTCCCAGACACTCCATCTCCTTCCATCCTTTGCACTAACGCCATTCCCTCTCCTTGAAATGCTGTCATCTTTCCCTCTCAAAGCAAACTTGTTTCCAGTCTTTAAAAATGTCACCTCTCCGTGTGAAGCTGTCTCTGATCCCCAAATGCTCTTCTGCAAAGAGCCTGCCTTGTGTGACATGCATTCTTTCATTCTACAAATAATCAAATATCTTCAATGAGCTGAGAACGGAGCACTAGAGAGGCAGGGGCAGACAGGTCTGACAGGGTCCCCACACTTAGAGCACCCAGGAAGTGACAATATAGCCTGAGAGGTACTACACCGCAGCAAGCGCCAGAACACAAACTCTTTTTTCAACCCTGGTACCCACCTTGAGCACAGAACCCAGCACACAGCATGCATGACGTCATTCATTCCTCTGCCAAATATTAGGTGCTTACCCCGTACCTGGCGCCTTGCTGGGCACCTAGGGCTCTGTGGTGACTAAGGCACTCGTCTTAGACTCCAGGGAGCTTACGATGGGGCACCGCGAAAATGTGACGCAGGCAGAAAGAAGTTCTACAACGCGGGGCAGGTGGGGATTTGCCTGATAGTGACGTTGGCAACGTCTGAACACATTTTGGTTATCACAGCTGGGTTGGAGGAGTGCTACTGGTACCCAGCGATTAGAGCAAGGGATGCTGCTAACCATCCTGTAATACACGGGACAGCACTCCTCACCCCCAATGCACACACAACAAAGACTTTTCCCGCCCAAAATGCAAAAGTACCTAAGCGACAAGACCCGGGGAGCACGGAGGGGATGGTGGAAAGCTCAGTCATTTAGGATAGTGCCCACCTCCCACAGGAGCTGTGGCATTGGGAGCACAGCTAGATAGGTCGGCTGCCCTCGGCCCCCACCCCGCCCCAAGTGCGTCCTCGGAGCCGGCGACCTGGCCGTGGCCCCCAAACTATGTGCCCGGGAAAACCACTACCTGCACAGAAACCGCAGCCAGGACCAACGCTACTGCAATGAGCTTCTAGAAGCTAGTCCTGCAGAAGCTGCGCGCGCAAGCCGGCTGGGGCTCGCTGCGCCTGCGCAACGGCGCAGAACTACGATTCCCGGAGTGCGCTCGTCTGGATTTGCGAAAGTCCTGTGCTTTCCATAGGCTCTCACCCTCGCCTGTTGCGCACGATCATTGGGAAGCCGCTGGTGGGCTCGGCCACAGAATTATTGCTGCGCCAGAGGCCTGAAGGCCTAGAACCTTCTGAGGTTTTCAGGGCTATGATGTTGTGTCTCCCTGGTAACCTCAAATCATCCCGCTCCCCTCCCCTCCCTCCCCTTCCCTGAAATCGAGGCTGGAAAAACCCACCGCAGAAGCATATTACTGATGCATTCAATACAAACCATGATTAATGCCGCAACTTGAATTAAACAAACATTTATTTTATGACTTTCGTCCTGCCACCATGGACCAAACCACCGTCATGCTTCCCCTGAATTATTGCAGTAGCTTCTTGATTTCACTTTTCTTCACACCACAAAGAGATGCTTTAAAAACGTAAAACCCACTATGCCCCTCCTCTGCCTAAAAACCTGCAAAGGCTTCCCCATTTCACACTGAGTGAAAAAACATGTTTTTACAGCGGCCTATAAAGTCCATGGAATCTGGCCCCCATGACCTCCCTGACCTCTCCCCCCATTTCCCTGCTCCAATCACAATGGCCTCCTTGCTCCCTCTCTCTCCAACCTGCCTGACACTTCTGGCTGACATGCTCCTCCCTGAAGTAGCAGTATGTTTCACTCTGCCGCTCCTTCATATCTTCCGAGTGAAGCTCTCCCTCCACTATGCTTATATTGGGACCTGGCCAATCCCCTCCTACCACCCCCCCCACTCCTGTTTTCCCTTCTAACATGTCATGCAATTTTCTTATTTGTGTACTACTCATTGCCTCGTCTTCTTTGCTAGAATATCAGTTCCACAAGGATAACCATTTTTCATCTGGTTTGTTCCATGGATATACAATCCCCCAAGTCCTAGAACAGTGCCTGGCATATAGTAGGTGCTAAATAGATATTTGTTGAATATCTATATGAGCACTTGTCTGGATTCCTAGGGGCATAGCAAAAAGGGCTGAGGACCTCCAGAATGATTATTGGGAGGGTCCTAATAACTAGATGACTTTTGGAGAGGTGGAGTTGTGAGAAAAAGACATTCTAGGTTGAAGAAGAAGGGTGGGTCATGGCCCTGAGACCTTAAATGGAAGACCAAGCTTGACTAAATGAAACCACTGGGTTCATCTCAAAGGCAGCAAGGCCAGCTGAGGAGATAGGGCCGCCTGCAGTCAAGAAGAAGGTGTCCCAGTCCCGGGTCCGAGAGCATATTCTTCTCCACCTACCTCTGCTTGGCTGGCCGAAAATGGAGGGGACGCCAAGGAGAAGCTGGGGAAAGCCGGGGAACATGAAACGAAATTGGCTCATTTGTTTAACTGGGCAGGTCAGAGAAACTTTTAATTAATGGTTCTCAAGCTTCATTGGCCCTTAGAATCCCATGGTATTCTTCATTTGAATACAAATTTTGGGACTCTTTCCACACACAACCTACTGCAGGTGACCCTTGGATTACACTTTGAGAAACTCCGCGCTAGTCGACATATTCTGTAATCAAATGACATGCTACATATGAATAAATTACCAGGAAAGAATGATCCCTTCTTGAAACTGGTGGCCAAACTGTACATTTTTATTAAATCAACAATTGTAGTAAAGTGTGGTAGATTGCACATCAGTGAAAAAAGAGCCAATGACAAATCAATTAGTTTCAGTTGTAAACAAGCTGGTGGGATCTTTAACCAGGATAAGTGGACTTAGGAATACTTTAAGCAAATAAATGGGCTTCTTGCTTGTTTGTCTTTCAGCTTTTTTGGCTTCAGTACAGAGGATGGATTGGAAAGAGGTAAGGCTGGAGACAAAGTTGATGTACTACGTGGCAAATCGTGGTTTGTAAAGATAGCTGCACCAATATATACATATCCCACCTGGATATATATTCTTATGAAGTGATGTTAATGTTCTTCCATTGGGAGGAGGTAGCAATGTTTCCTCCCCCTTGGGCTGACCTTTGTAACTACTTGAGCCAGTAGAATACAGTGGAAGCGATGCTGCCTGACTTCTAAAACTGGGTACATTGATCTAACTAGCATCGAACATCCCAGAAGCCCCACATCCCCTCTGCTCTCTTCCAGTCACCTTCCCAAGGGTCCCACTATTCTGATTTGCAATGGAATAGAATAGTTTTACTTGTTTTCATACCCTAGACTCTAGATAACGCGAATCATGTATCTACTCTCTGCATACAGCTTCTTTCAGTCACATTATGTCGTGAAATTTATCAGTACTGTTGCATGTAGTTATAAATCAATGGGAATCATTTGTTTTCATTGTTGCATAGTATTCTTCTATGGCCTGTTATTTATATTAAAGTCTCCTGTTTTTTACAGCTGCTCGCCCAGCCTCTGTTCCCCTGTACAGCGGTGGGGAGTAAGTACGTGTGTGTAAAAGAGCAGGCCTGTCTGTTTTTCCTGCCTGCCTTCTAGAATCAGCCACTTTATAGAATCTGAAGAGCCAAGGTCCTGCCTGCTCCTCCCCATCCATCCCTGCTGTACAGAACATGACACCCAGGCCAGGGACGGGCCTTGCCCAAAAGTCACTCAGCTGGTGAATTGGCAGCTTACTGGCTTGGAGCAGATGCCTTTTAGGAGGGGGGAAGCACATCTCTCCCCATAGCTGGAGGGAGGAGGGCAGCCTAGGGGTTCAGGGTAGTAGTTTTTAAAGTTGTTGTTTAAGTGCCAAACTCTGTCCAAAAGAAATGTTACAGGTGAAAGAGGTGCATTCCTGACCGAAGCCCTGTGTTCCCCACCCAGGTAGCCTTTGAGATGTCTCCTTGGTACCCTGAAGGCCCCTACGCTCCTTCAGTCTGACCTGCCTCAGGGACACCAAGTTCTCACATCCTAGTGCCTCTGGCCTTGGCCCAGCTGAGACTCTAAGAATCCCAGAGCCAGTTAGAAGCTGTGATATTCCCTCTGGGAGACCTGACCATCTCCTGGAAAGAGAACAAAGAAAAGAACTCTCCTGCCTGGCTCTGTAGAGCTATAAAGGGAGAGGACAGCGGGAGTATCTTCCAGAAAGAAAGAAACAGCAAGCTAGCTAGCAAGCTACTACAGAACAGTAAGGGTCCTCTGGAGAGAAAGAAGATGAAGATATAGAGCAAAGCAGCGTTCTGTAGATTAGAGACTGAGAAACTAGGAGGAAACGCACAGATAGATTAAACTCACACCCAGAGTCAGGGTCCATGGTTCATTGTAACAGAAGAGAAGGAGGCAAGGGAGAGTGTAGATGCAGGTAGGTATGTGACTGATGGCCTCTGAAGGAGTCAGATGAGAGATCGTCTACTGAGACCTCAGCAGGAGAAGTAGGTGGGAGTGGGATATGAAGCTTGATAAGAGTAGATTAGGTTTGAGATAGCTTTCTGGGGAAAATAAGCGCTAACTAGGAAAACACTGAAAGATTTCCCTGTAGCGTTAGAGACCACCAATTTATGTCACATCGATATGTACATCGAGTGATTTTTCTCAAGATATGCAAAGTAGTCTCAGAATAGGTGTAGAGAAGAGGGATGTTTGGGTTGATTCAGGAGATGGGGTTTTGTAGGGTGAGTTTGGCAGGAAGGTAATGAGACATTGAGGTGAGGATATAAGCAAAAAGATGTTTGAAATGAAAGATGGAATCCAGTTTAGATAAGGAAAATGAAGAGTTTGCTAACATAAAGGAAGAAAGTAGAGAGATCAAAGGATTATAAATCAAAGCTTAATAATCAATGTAGTCATAAAGGTAAACATACACTTACTATGTGACCAAGCAGTCCCACTCCCAGGTATTTGCTCACAAGAAATGAAAATATATGCCTGCCTGTATGGGAATATTTATTTATGGCTGCTTTCCTAATAATTGCCAAAAACTGGAAACAACTCCAATGTGTAGCAACTAGTGAACAGATACTCACACAATGTAAGATACTGCTTTCTGTTACTGCTCAGCGACAGAAAGGAATAAACTAGTGATAGGTGCAAAAATATAGCTGAATCTCAAAATCAGTATGCTAAGGGAGAGAAGCCGAACATGAAGAGGAATAGAGTGTATGAGTCCATTTATGCGACAGTCTAAAGACGGAGCTACAGGGACCGAAAGATTAGTGGTTGGCAGGCAGCAGTAGTGGAGTAAAGGGGCTCAAGGGAACTTTTTAGGGTGTTGAAAATACTCTAGTACAGCTTGATTGTGGTGGCGGTTCCATGATTGTGTATGTTTGTCAACTTGTATGCTACACACACGTATGTCCGATAGAATTGTGCACATTCAAATGTGAATTTTATTATAAGTGGATTACGCCTCAACAGAAATGATAGCATATTTGTAAAGGACTGATCACGGCAGCTTTTTTTTTTTTTTTTGGTAGTAGTTAAAAACTGGAAACATCTCAAATGTCCAGCAACTGGTAAATGGATAAATAGTAAACAATAGTGGTATAGCCAGACAATAGAATATTACTCAGCAATGAAAAAGAACACATTATTGATACTTGCCACAGCCTAGATGAAATCTCAAAGTAGAAGAAGTCCAACAAACAAGCAAACAAAAAAGAATACATAATATGTGATTCCATTTATATACAATACTACAAAATATAATCTTTAGTGACAGAAAACAGATTAATTGTTAGGAAGGGCGAGGGTCTGGGCTAGAAAGGGAATTACACAGGTCCACTGGGAAGCTTGTGGGGGTGACAGATATGTTCATTATATTGATTGCAATGATGTTTTCATGGGCATATAGGTATATCAAAACATCTTTACTATTCTTGAAATACGTGTAGCTTATTTTTTTTCAATTAAATGTAACTAAAGCTTAACAATTTGTAACTCAACACACCTGACTTCGAGTAAAGAATGAACATATTGGAATAATTGAGCAAAAGGCAGGTCGACAGTCTAATGGGTGCATTAGAAGATGGAAAAGCTTTAAGCATGAGGAGTACTGTATGTGGTGACCAAGTCTAGTGTGTGCCTGTGGGAGTGGGTCACTGCAATAAGAGTGAAGGGGAAGGGGAGAGGAGAAGAAATATTTGAGGAAATGAAAGTCCAAAATGTGGGATGGCTCCAACAACAGATGTTGACATCCAAGATGCTCCAGGATTTAGGATGAAGAGGAAGACTTTGGTAGAACTTTGGTCTGGAAGTCCCATTGAGGAGTTGGGGAGATACTGTTTCTACCATCTCACCCAGTAGATTGTGGGATGTGAGAGATTTGGCAGTTTTTACCGGAGAGGGCTGCAGGGAAAGAGGCATAATCAGGTAAAGTAGGAAGTGAAAGTGAATTCTCTGAAGCTCTTGAGGGTATAGGAGTGTTTGTAACAACTAAAGTGGCTCCAGAAGGCTCAGTGGAGGTTTTGGGTGTGATCATGAGAGGTTGGGTCAGCCTGAGAGGAATGCACAGAAACATGGGGTTTGCAGCACAAGGACAGAAAGATCCTGGTGGTGAGGGCAGGGGGAGGACGTAGGATTATAAGGGAGACACAGCATTTCTTAGCCTGGGGTAAATTCAAATTGGGTTTCAATAGTTATTTTCCCTTTGTCTGATAGTATTGATAATGTTGTTTGCCTACAAATCTTCCCCGCGTCATAAATATTGGCCCCATCCAGTTCCAAAGATAATCTGGGCAGAGGGGCAGCGTATGTATCTCTGTGGGGCTTGGATTTAAACAATCCTTTGAGCCCCTGAATACAAAGGCTGGAATCCCATGAACACATGTTGGGTGCTCTTGACTCAGAAATTAGCTCTCATCCTCGGTGCTGGCTTGTTGCTTGACACTGGCTGTCAGTCTTCTCCTCGGGGCCCCTTTTCTGGGCCTCAATGCTCTTGGAGATGAGAGACAGAGAAGGGCAGGCTGTAATGTGGCCCAATGATTTTCTGAATGTGTCTGTCTTTCCCAGTGACAGTTGATGTCCTAGCTGGTTTAGAAATGTTCACCTTTGGTTTGACCTCAGCTGGTTGGTTTTTATTCGTTTTACAACTTGACTTTTGTCTTTATTGTCAACCCTTGTTTTCTGTATCATTTGTTATCAGGCACTTCCACTACTTTTTGAAAGTAAGCAGGTGGAAGGGGAGAGGTAATAAATATGTTCGCTTAGCTCAACATATTCAAAGCCCATCTTTTCCCTGGCCTCCAAACCTATCCCTCTATCTTGGTTAGGGACATCAACTACTTTGTCACTTCTCTAAACTGGAAATCTCAGGAATCGTCTCCCTGTCCCTGAATCCCTACGTCCCATCTGTTTTTGAATCGCTTCTTGAATTTGAAATTTAACTCTCCACTTCTATTAATTTTCATCTGAAATGTTGCAATAGTTGCCAAAATAGTTGCCTTCCCTTTGTCCCTTCCTGCATATTTATTAAACATCTGAGGACACAAATGAATTGAATAAGGTATGAGAGTTTAAAGCAATTGGAAAGTAACAATCAAGACAAACAATGAATGACAATGGATTATTTAATTCCTATTGTCTCATAAAAGACAGCATAGAAGTTTCCCTGAGATTTAAACATTTTCCTGGTACCAAATTCCAGGAAAAGCTATTCCTTGGGTAAAAGATATTAGAAAATATAATGCTCAATTACTTCAAATATACTGTTGTTTTAAGAAATTTAAAAAACTTCTTGCTACTAATAAAGCAAAATAGCTCCATGAGTGTGAATAAAAGCCTAAGGCAGGGTACTATACTATTTCTGGGGGATCTAATTGAGCTAAAGAAAACGAGGCATTGTGGAAGGTAGAAAAATTGAAAAGTACCTCAAAAAATTTGAGAAGGTATTTCCAATTTAGGATTCTATCTCAGCATAGATTAGAGACATTTTCAGGTATACAAGTCCCCAACATTCACCTCCCTATCTTTCTCAAGAAGTTTCTAGTGAGCCCTGGCTGGTGTGGCTCAGTAGATTGATTGCTGGCCTGTGAACCAAAGGCTCACCAGTTCAATACCCAGTCTATGGTACATGCCTGGGTTGCAGGCCAGGTCCCCTCTAGGGGGCACGTGAGAGGCAACCACACATTGATGTTTCTCTCCCTCTCTTTCTCCCTCCTTTCCCCTCTCTAAAAGTAAAGAAAACTTTTTCTTTTTAAAAGAAGGTCCTAGATGAGAACTTAGCAAACTATGGCCTTTAATCTATATCCAGCCAATTGCCTGTTTTTGTAAATAAAGTTTTATTGAAACACAGCCATGATCCTTTGTTCACGTGGTGTTTATGACTATTCTCATGTTATAATGGCAGAGTTGAGCAGTTGTAACAGAAACTGTATGGCCCACAAAGCCTAAACTATTTACTATCTACTCCTTTACAAAAAAGTTTTCTGATAAGGTGCGTAAGGGAGCAGAAAGGGTAGATAGTGATGAAAACAGGCAGAGTATGGGAAGATAGAATAAAAATGAGTCAAGGATGGCAAGAGAGGATGGGGTTGCAAGAAATGTTTGATGTTTAGGAGATGTTAGCAAGGCTAAGCTATCATGAAAAAAAAACAACACACCAAATATTTGGTTGGCCAAAAAGTCCATGTGGTTTTTGTCCATAATGTAAGACACATTTTTCATTTTCACCAATAACTTTATTGGTTTGGATATTTTCAGTATGTTGGCTATCTCCCCCATGGTAGAATGCTGATTGTTCTCAATTAATGTCTGCATTTGATGGCTATCAACTTCAACTCTTCTACCCCACTGTGGAGCATCATCCAATGAGAAATCTCCAGCATGAAACATCGCAAACCACTTTTGACATGTTTGATCAGCAACTTCTCTGTACACTTTTCTTGAGTTTCAGTTGCATTTTTACCTTTCTTGAAATAATAAAGTATAATATGCTGAAAATGTTGCATATTTCTTCCATCTTTGATATTAAAATGGCTACACAAAAATTCACCAATTTTGATTTTTTTTTAAATGCACACTGATATGACAGCTGTCACAATACAATCTAACAAAACTGTTTCAAATGAAGTTAAAGACAACTAAGCACTACTAGAGCCATTGTACAGAAAAAAAACAAATGAACTTTTTGGTTAACCCATTGAGGGGGTGGGGATGGGCAAAAATGGGTGAAGGTGGTTAAAAGGTGCAAACTTCTATTTATAAAATAATGAAGTCCTAGGGATGTAATGTACAGCATGGTGACTGTAGTTAATAATATTGTATTGTATATTTGAAAATTGCTAAGAGATTAGACCTTAAAAGTTCTCATCACAAGAGAAAAAATCGTAACTATGTATGGTAATGAACATTAAATTTATTATAACCATCTCATAATATATAGTTTACCTAAAACTCATACAATGTTACATGTCAATTATCTTTTTAAAAAATTTATTGATATGTGAGGGAGGGAAACTTGGATTTGTTGTTCCAATTATTTATGCATTCATTGGTGGGCAGGGAGGTAGAGGACAATCTTTATTCTGTTCAGCATTGTATTTTTTTGCAAATAGTTCATTGTACATTGACTTTCTGTCATTATCAAACAAAAGAGCCAGAATGTCTTCAAAAAAGGGATTGGTTAACTTAATGTATTATGAAGTCATGAACAACAACAGAAAAAGCATGGTGCTGTAAAGCTTTTGAACTAACATGGAAGAATGTTTATGGGGCAAAAACACTGCTGCAGAACTTTATAGTGATTGTGAATCCTCACCCCATCCAAGTTGCATTTGGGGCTGCACATATGTGTGTGGAGACAAGGAAGGGTTTTGGAGGGTATGTACTCAACTCTACGTGTTTACCATAGTTTCTCTGGGGAGTGAGACAGGGGAAAAGGCTTT
The DNA here is from genome assembly GCA_004026545.1 of Mormoops blainvillei. Classification (NCBI taxonomy): domain Eukaryota; kingdom Metazoa; phylum Chordata; class Mammalia; order Chiroptera; family Mormoopidae; genus Mormoops; species Mormoops blainvillei. Next base: position 59,646 of record PVJD01002877.1, read on the forward strand.
CACTTTTAATTTTATGATTTTCTGAATCATTTTTTTAAAACAGAGATCATGTATTTCTGTAATGAAAGCAATAAAGGAAATAGTGTCTTTAATGTTGTGTAAGTACCTACTTTTTTTTTGGCCGACGTTACACCTGGAATGACATATTCAGTTTCCTAGACATTAGCTAGGGCTTTATAGATGCCCTAGGGATCTAGGAATTTTAGGAATAAACGCAATTTTAGCCCATTTAGAATCTTAACTTATTCCTTTCATTAAAAAAGATGTATCTGATCTTTTACCTAATTTGTTAGGACAGTACCATCACTTAAAGCACACCAATTATGCAACCCCTTAATTTGAATTCCATTTTGCAAGCTTTGTTGTTTTGTTTTTTCCCCCCCAAGTACATAGCCTCACGGACGAACTGAAGGTATAAAGTTAGAAATCGGTATGTTAAAAGCAAATCATACGGAGTACCAGAAGGGACGTAGGTATTAGAATAAACACATTAAAAAAATAGCTCATATAAATATATATACTTGAATTTGAACTTCAAAAAAAATCTTGGTCCATTTAACTCTTAGTAGTGCTTAGTGATTTTCCTTCACTGGGTAGTCCTAGCTCCTAAGAGCATGAGAAGCCTACACTCGATCGCTGTCTTTAAGTCAGAAAAGGAGCCCTAGGAGCGTGATCCCGGGCGGCTCGCAGCGCCCGGGCTCGCCCGCCCGGGACTGAGTCAGCGCCCGGCCGAGAAGTTCGGCGGGAGGCGCAGGGCGGGGCTTCCTCCCGCCGACTCCGAACCCGGCTCTACTTTTCCGAGTCCACGTCTCTTCTTTGGACAGGCGTGTTTCTCCAGGTCTGGACCAGACAACGTGACAGCCACAGACCGTTCAAAAGGGAGCTTCGGCCACGCCTCGAGGATCTCCCCCGGTCGGGGCAGTCCTGCCCAGCTCGGTGGAGCCCCTTGCGGACCGCAGCGCGCGTCTCTTCGGAGTCGAGTCCGCCAAACGCCTCGCTTCTGGGCGCCCCCCGCGCGGCGCCGAGCGCAGCATCCCCGGCATGGAGACCGGCTCGGACTCAGGTCAGAGACCCGCGCGGCGCCACGCGCCAGGGCCGCTGCAGGCTGCGCCGGCGCGGCGGGGCGGCTAGGCCAGGTCGCCCGTGCAGGCCGCCGCGTGCCGGGTCCGCGCGGGGAGCGCTCACGGGCCGGCTCCGGCGCGCGGGGCGGGCGGCGGCAGGTGGGCAGGACGATCCGCGAGCGAGCGAGGGCGGGCGGGCGCGCGACGGGCCCGGCGGGGGGGCCGCTGGGAGGATGGCTCAGCTCTTTCTAAATATAAAACCAGCGTGAGTTGGGCGAGCGCGGCGCGGAGCCGCAGAGCCGCCGCGCGGGCCGGGCGCACCGGGGCTCGGCCAACTGACGGCGGCGGCTCCGCAGAGGCGCGAGGCTGCGGGAGCGCCGGAGTCGCGACCTCGCGGGGGACGGCGAGAGCGACGCGTGCAGCGAAGAGGACGCAGGCAACGGCGGCGGGCGGGCCTTGTGGGAGCAGCGCGGCCCGCGCGGAACGACCCGAGCCGGCTCCGGGCCCCTGCCGCACCGCGAGCCGCGAGCCCCCAGCGCCGCCGGTCCGCGCCCTCCCTCTTCGGCCCCTCCCTCCCGCCGCGGCGCAACATGGCTGCGGCCGCCGCCTCCGCCTCCCAGGACGAGCTGAGTAAGTGCCTCGGCGAGCCTGCGGCCGCGAGCCAGAGAAGGCGCTGCGCAGGGCCGGAGGGCAGAGGCCGGGAGGGCCGGGGCGCGCTGCCGCCCGCGGGGCGCCGGGCCGGGTGGGTGGGTGGGCGGGCGGCGGCCCCGGCGTGCCGGGGGCTGGGGTGTTCGGGCCTGGCGGGCGGGCGGGGCGCTGGACGCCGCCGCCGGCGTTTGTAGGCCTCAGGTTTGCACTGTCACGTTGCGAAATTGAAACCGGAGCCCCAGGCGGAGCCACCTCTGCCCGCGATCCGCCCCGGCTCTGGGGCGGGGGGGAGCCCAGCCCCCTGCCCGCGGTGCCTGGGCTGGCGGACCTGCCCGAGCCCCAGGGTTGTGTTGTGTCAGCCTGTCCCGTCTGACCCCGCTTTGGCCCCCCGGTCCCAACTGTTGGGCGAGTTCTAGAAATAGAGCTTTCAGGGAAAGGGAGAAGGTGCCTTTCTGTGACACCCCAGAAATCGGCGGCAAGGCCAAGAGCAGGAGGTGACCGTCACTCAGGTGGAGCAGGAAGGACGGGAGGGCAGAGAGGGTAGCGGCGCTGGCTGCGGGAGAAACCGCGGAGTGACAGCGCTGTCAGAAAGGAGAGCCAGTGCACACTCGACCTTAAACGTTGCAATTTTCCAGGGGCCGGCGATCCACGTTCGGGGAGAGCGGTGGTCACCCTGAATCCCAGGCCGCCACGCCCGCCGCCCGGGTTCGCCTCGATGCTTTGTGGGAAGTGTAGTCCCAGGGCGTCTCAGGCCCACGCTGGGGTCGTAAAAATTGAATTTTCCTCGGACGTGTAAGATAGTAATTTCTGATTGCGTTTGGGGTGGTTAGATGAAATGCCTGCAGTTGAGTTTTTGTTGTTTCCTCAGTGCTGCCCTTCAGTTTATGGCAAAACCGAGAGGTGCTATTTAAGAATGCATGTGAGTTTTACATGGGATGAAGCATAGGTGAGGTGTCCCAAGCTTTGTGAAGTTTCTGTTGTTACAACCCCTTCTGAATTTTCCATATGTAAGTAGCTATAAACATAATTTGTTTCTTTGGTGCTTGGCAGTTTAAAGGTATTTTATGTGCATGATCTCACTTTTGCACTCATAACAACCTTACGAGGCAGGTAGGTAGGTATTATCCTCGTTTTAAAGAGGAAGCAGGTTTAGAGAGATTAAGTTCCTTGCTGTTTTAACACAAAACTGGCGTGGCAGGAGTAATGTTTGCTCATTTTGAAGCTGAAGTAAACAATTGGTGTGACCCTGGGCAGGATGAGAAGACAAGGTCTCCGCCTGGGCTGATAACCACTGAGTTGATTGCTTGTCCGTCAGTTCCAAGCTGGAGCACCTTCAGGCACTCCAGGGAAATTAGTTCTCTGATTTATTTCTTCCATTTTGTTACTGTGATGAAATACACATAATGTAAAATTTAAAAATCAAAACCATCTTAAAGAATAGAGTTCAGTAGTATTACATACATTCCTATTGTGCAACCATCACCACCACCTGTCTCCAGAACTCTTATTATCTTGCAAAACTGAAACTCCCGTGTACATGGAACCCCAACTCCCTTATTCCTGTCTCCTCTCAGCCCCTGGCAACCACCATTCTACTTTTTGTCACTATGATTTTGACTACCCTAGGTATCTTCTGCAAGTGGAATCATACAAGATTTGTCTTTTTGTGACTGGCTTATTTAACTTAGTATAATGTCTTCAAGGTTCATCCATGTTATAGTATGCGACAGGATTATTTCCCTTTTAAGGTTGAATGATATTCCATTGTATGTGTATATCACACTTTCTCATCCATTTCATCTGTCAGTGGAAACTTGTGTTGTGTGTGTGTTTTAGCTATTGTGAATAATGCTTTGTACATCGGTGTATACATATCTTTTCGATATCCTGCTTTTAATTCTTTTAGGTAAGTATGCAAAAGTGGAATTGTTGGATCATATACTAATTCTATTTTTAATATTTTTGAGTAACTACCATCCTGTTTTACACAGTGGCTATACCATTTTGTGTCCCCACCATCACTACACAAGGGTTCCTGTTTTTCCCCATCCTTACCAACAGGTTATTTTCTGTATTTTTGATAGTAGGCATCCCTCTGGGTATGAGGTGGTCTGATGTTAAAAATTTTTATACTGCATGATATCCGAGTTCCTTTTGTATCACTAAACATGTTAAAACCTGAACTACCAGTTGGAATAGGAAACAAAACCAGAGGAAGAATTGGATATCATTTAAAAGTGGCTGATATATTTGTACATTAGGTACCTATTGAAGTGCTGATAGTACATCTGGTTAAGGAATTTTTTGGCTTTAGCAGGTACTGGAAAGTTAGGAACAAATAGTTTTAATCCTTTGTTTTCCATTGTTTTGTTTGGTTGAATCATTAATCATCAACCACAGATACGTGTTTACTTGATTTTTATATTTCTTCAGGAAAGATTAAACATGTGGCAGTTGGTACCTTAGAATATTTTAACTTGAAGTCATATACATATATACTGTCTAAAAAGTTTCAAATAAACAACTTAGTTTCAGAATGGCTATAAATAAAAGGATAGATGGCCAGCAAAAAGGTGCATTTTAAAATGCTGCCATAAAAAAGGAGCTACGTATTTGAATATATGGCTATTGTTTTAGACTAGTAGATGATGGTAATAAAAGCAAACTACTAGATGCTGGCATTGTTTTTAACCCTAATATTTTATTGTAACAATCCTCAAAAATACAGAAAAGTTGAAAATGAGCATTCAGATACCCACTAGATTCTACATTTCATATTTTACTAGCTTATCACATCTGTCTCATCTTTCAATCCGTGTTTTAAAATTTTATTATAATTTTTTTTATTCTGAGAAGATTGTGGTAAGATACACATAACAACCATTTTTAGTGTGTGCAGTGACATTATGTACTGAATCCATTTATTGATGCATTTCAGAATAAATTGGAGAGATCAGTTCCTTTTCCTCTAGATATTTCAGCACTAGCCTTGTTTTAAGTGCTTTGTATATATTCTTTCATTTGTCAAAATAATCCTAACAGCTAGGTAAAAGTATCACTGCTTTATGGAATGGAAAACAGGCTTTTTAGGTCCCCAAGCTGCCACAGCTCATAAGTGGTAGAGTTGAATCCTGATGTGTCAGACATCAGTGTGCAGTCATAACCAACCTCTGGGCTGAATTACTTCTGCGTACCACAGTTAGAATGTTCATGCTGAAGAAAAGGTGCTTTTGCTAAATTTTTTGCCAAATGTTACTTTAACTCAACTACATATTTGACTGCTGTTAACATTGCTGCGGAGTACAAAAGAAACACCAAAGAATTATAATACTGTTGAGAAGAAAGAGGAGGAATACATATAAATAGATATAAGGGCCAAAATGTATGATTATATGATATAGATAATGCTAAAGTAGTATTATCATCTGTAGTTCCAGGCCTGTTATTTAGAGATGTATAGCTGGTAACACTGAGTTTCCATAGATTCAAATAAACATTTTTTACCTTTATGTTTGAAATGATATCCATGTCATAAATTTAAATTAAATCTATCCCTGCTTTCAAATGTATTTGTCACCACACGTTGCAGGAGCTCCTGAGAAGAGTAGACTGTTAGGGTTGTCTTATTTTACTTTATTTTTTGGAGTAGTAAGTATAATTGATGTGTGAGGGTTGGAAAAAGGTAAGCAGGATAATTCTGAGTTGGGATTTGTTAGAGTTTATCTTCACAAATATCATGTAATTGTTGCTTTGAGTCAGGTATTGTAATAGGATAATAGTAAAGCTGATGTTAAGTCCTAACTGTATGTTCTAATCACTTTGTACATATTACTTGATGGAAGCCTTGCAGCAGTGTTCCCTGTGAATTTGCTACTGTTACTGTCTCAGTGGTGGGGCTTCCCTCATGCTGCAGTTACGGCATGAACTCATTCTCTGATTCCCATGTTTACTGGTTCTGCTCTGCCACTGTTTTTATTCTCTCTGAGAGGGAAAATATACAATTTATAACGAGATCAGCATGCCCCACCCCATCTTGCTAGCTTCTAGAGGAAATCTCCTATAGTGTATAAAATGTGGCAATATTCTGATCTACATTGAATAGAACATATTAGAGTTAGAGGTAAGATGGCGAAATAGGGACCATTTAGTTCCGATTGCTAAAGGCAGTTCTGAAATCTAGTTTGTGAATTACTGAAGGTTATAGTCTATAGTTTTCTTTCTTTATATAATTGTTTAGAATGAAATGAAATTAAATGCAGGGTATGTGAGCTAGTTTTTGTTCTAATACTACCCTCTGCCAGTTCATGGAAAAACTGACATTGTAGTTATAGTTTAGCAGTCAGTAGAGATTTCTGACAGAAGGAAGCATTTGAGACTTTTCACCTGGTCAGCTGTTTAGTGGTTTCACATTCAGGGCTTTATAATTATAAGACATCTTTAGTATCTGCTCTTCATTGGGATAAAGACAGCTTGTGAAGGAGCAACAGCCTGTAACTCAAAGCACACTGATACTATTCACTTTGACCACAGAAGTTAGCCAGATAATCAACTCGTCACGTACTTTTTGAGAGAGTTTCTGCCAGTGCCAGGAATCCTAGTGGCTTTTAGAGGATGAGACGTGGAAAGCTGTGTAGGTGATTATGACTCTGTGGGCATACTGAGATGGTTGCTTTCATGACAGCCACGCATGCAAATGAGCTGTTCTTTGACAAAAGGCTAAATCAAGCCTGTATCATTTAAATTTTGGTTACTCAACCAAATAGGAACGTTAAAATGGAAAATAACAATATTTCTGTTTCTTTTTTTTACTTCTAATTTTTCACTTCCATCCCATTCTGTTTTGCTTATGCTTTCAGTAAACTGTAATATTTAATAAAGGCCAATGTCTGTGAGAATAGTTGGCACTAGAGCATTCGACCTTGTTTAGAAGATAGATGTTAAAGTTGCAGGCACTGCCAGTGTGCTCAGATGGCCCGGTCCAAGTCGCTCGTCTCTGGGCTCAGGCCTGGCCGGCCTCTGCCTTGACGCCTGCCATTCGGATGGTTTTGCCCCTCCCCCCTCACATTAATTGATTCGATAAACTTTAATATTAAGGGACTAATTTATGGTCCTGTCTTCACAGGGCTTAGAATTCAATGTAGAGACAGATTTATATGTAAATGTAAAGAACCAACACAAAGTATGATATGGAAAATGCCTAACACCATTCTTTGGAAACATCGAAAAGTTAGACTAGCATTCCGGCCTAAGGGAACAGAAGCCTGAGCTAAGATAGAGGCTGGAAAATATTCCGTGTTCTTAGAGAAAGTGTCAGCCAGTCTGCTGTGCCTTGGAATGGAGTTGCTATGGCTGCCTGAAGTGCTCTGTGGAAGGAGAGAAGATTTGGAGTTTGAGACTTGGCCCTTTCTGCCTTTTACTATTTGGGATCTTGGGCAAATGACCTTACCTTTGTAAGTTTCAGTTTCTTTATCATAAAACTGGGATAATAAGAAATACTCATAGTGTCATTAAGGTTAATGTATGTGAAAATGCACTGCATAAACAATTAAGCTCTATATAGATTATTATTATTTTTAGTGGTGGGGGCAGTAGGAGATGAAGCTGGGAAGGTGGATTGAGGCCAGGAATGCCGACACAATTAGTTTGGACTTTGTTCTGTAGACGGTAGAGAACCATCAAAGACTTTTAGGCAGGGCTGTAACATGAGCAGATCTGTTTTATAAGGATAACAGGTGGCAGTGGTGTAACACTGATTACAAGGATCCGGGGACTGGGAGCAGCAAGACTGATTAGGAGGGTATCACGGTGGCCGGGAAAAGTAGTTTAGGGTCTGAATTGGCAAGGAGGTAATATAATCTAGAATTTCTAAAATAGGCAGAAGTTATTGGCGAAGTAGATGAGGATTATTCAGGAGAAGTAGTAGTTAGAGATGGTTCCAAGAAATCTCCCTGAGAAATAAGAGGGATGGAGAGTGTAGTCTCTAGACAAATGTAGTGAGGTAGAAGTGGAAGAAAGAGGGAACAGGTTTATGTTCAACAAATAATGTCCTTGTTAAATGAATGAATTGAATTATTGAGGCACCCATGTTGAGTTGTTTAGGGAGACTGTTTTGAAATAGAGACTAAAACCTCTGGCACTGAAGGCAGAGCTGGTTTTGAATCCTGGCTCTGCCTCATTTATAATGTCCTAAAGAAGGGACCTAACTCTTGGGTCTAGGTGTTCTCACCTGTAAAATGGGATAATAAAACCCACTCTGAAGGGCTGTCGTAAGAAGGGGAAGAGAGAACGCATGCTCAGAATTTGGCACAGCGCTAGGCACGTGGACTGTAGGTGTGTGAGAACTTTAGTTCCGAAGCCTGGGGGAGAGCGGGGACGGTGGCGGAGTCAGGGGAATGGACAGATGGCCCAGAGGACAGCTGTCTGGGGGCTGTGCGTATGTAGGAGTGAGAAGACGATAAGAAGAGCCAGGCAAGGGGATTAGGAGCGCTGAGAGAGGGCAGCGGCTCCCGGGGTTATGGCTGTTAACCATTTACATTCTCAGTTACAATGTGCTATTAACACGTGTGCCTACCTACCGATAGTCTTCTTGTAAAACTGTTGTATAATTCAGGTGCTTTCTTTTAATTTTAATGCAAGGTTTTGTATGCTTACAGTATATACACGTGTACCTATACGATAACATATATGTTGTGTTGGTCTTAAGATTTTTTTAGTTTTCAGTGAATAATTACTAGTGTATTGTTAAATTATTAGTATATTCTACACAATAAATTTTATTTATGAACATATTTCTTACTCTTTCTCCAATTTGGTAATCACTATAGTTTTTTCCCCTTATTCTGAATTTTCAAAGTGGGGCATCAGTTTGATGTTAGCATAGAAATGAAAAGTGCTTTAAAAAAAAAAAAGTGGTAGCTATGAATATCAATCTTTTAATTCTTTTTTTCCTGGTGTTCTAAATACTAGCTTCTTTATACACTTGCATGTGTGCGAGTGGGTGAACGTACCGTTGGTGATCCAGAGTTGTTTTGTCAAGATTGGATAAACCGTGCGTCCCATTGATTGTAGTGGTTAGTAGATCTAGTTCCTTAGGGTTTGTGCATTTTTTTTTTTATATTAGCATTTAGAAATGCATCGATTATCAAGTAGCAGTTTCCCCTCTAGATCTTCAGGGCTTTTCTCCTTTTCTAGCTATGCTGAGGGAATCTGTTTAGTTCATGTTAGTTTGTGTAGACCTGAAGCCTCTATTCTCTGTCGTCACGTAAACATAAATTCAGAATGTTAACAAGAAAGAGAAAAGGATAAAATTTCAAGATGTTGGCAGTGTGCACAAGGGACAGACTATGACTGTTAAGTTTACAAGTAGTATTGTCTGCCGCAGCCGCAGAAAATGATTTTACTTGCTCCAGGAATGTCACCATGGAATTAATTGCTTTATTTGTGAAAAGAGTCATTGAGAGAGAGATTCTGGTAATTGGATAGTCCTAATTCTCCCAGTTTGACATGCACTGTGATGGAAAAGCCACTTGATTCTACTTCCTTCTGCGCCTGAACAAGAGTATGGTATCAGTTTCACTCTTGGATGATATTGGGTGGCCCTTTGATTTGAAACTCTGTAAGTTCAGATTGTAATTCTCAGATATCATGAGCTCAGTATCCAGTGAGTTCTTGGGATTTTGTAGCTTTAATCCAAACGTGCATTTTGTTGCTATCTTCTGATTTAACTATTGGGTTTGGGTTCCCCCTCCCCCAGTGCATTTTATTTTTATTTTTTAATCTTCACCGGAGGACATTTCTTTTTAGAAAGAGGAAAGGAGAGAGAGAAACATCCATGCTAGAGAGAAGCAGCATAGATCGGTTGCCTCTCATATGCTCCCAGATTGGGGATCGCATGTGCCCCGACCGATTGAGCCCACAACCCTTCTGTTGTGGGACAGTGTTCCGGCCAACTGAGCCACACCGGCCAGGGCCATTCTGTTTTTCAGTGTGTGTATTGTTGATGGTGGTGTTTGATGCCTTAATTAATTTAGGTGGAATTTTGATGGATGGAATGAATGCAGTATTTTATAAACCAAAGTTCAGCTTTAGAACAACTTTTGCAGTTTTATATATCTTCATTCCATCACAGAGAAATGGGAAATTGAGAGGTTGGAGGAATTGTTTAGACTTGTTAGAAGAGAAATGAGGACATTGTTTATTCGTTCTTAGATTCTTTCTTTCTTGAAGCTTTTGGGCCCGTAATAGATGTGTTAGTGTCATTTTGATATAGTAAAGGCAGGCAGGTCAAACCGCAGATGCTGGGATTTAAATAGTGACTTAAAGAACACTCTCAAGCTTACACATCAAGATGAGCATTGTCCTTAGTAATTAGCCACTTCGGGTGGATCTTACCTATCAAGCACTTGACTTTTATGCAGACTGAACTCTTGTACAGTATATATTATCTCCTCTAAGCCAGCTTTCATAAGCTAATCTCTCTGCTCATCTGTTTACTAACACTAATATCTAACTGGGTATCTGCCAGCTACTGCCCAGGGGGAAAGGGCCTCGTTGGGAGGTGGGAGTGTTTGTAGACCTCAGTGCATCTGCAGTCTGGCACTTAGTCATTAAATTTGGGGTACAGATGTGGGTTGCTGTCTCCTCATTTGGCCCCACCCTGCCAAACTGGCCCTGTGACTTCTTCCCTCCCTTTGGGTGTACGTTAGGGGAAGAGGGGCATTGGGGATGGGGTGTGTGAGCAGGGAGGAGTAGCCTTGGTATGGGCTATGTTGGGTGGCTTGGTAGGGGACTTAAAGTAGCCTGACATCATATGCAGATGGCTGGGACTTCTGAAGTGGCAGGAGAAGAAAGACTCCCTTTTCCTGCTCAAAAGTCTAGTCCCTGGTGCATCCTGATGGCACAGGCTTCTGTCTTGGAGTATCTGCCTGGACCATGGGAGTAAGACTGGTGGGCTAGGGCACAGGAAGGTGGCCTGTCTGATTGTCGTACCTCTGGATGGAAGGGATGCCAGCAGGGTCTGCGTTAGCAGGAACCTCTTGCTTAGGACCTCATTGGCGGCAGGGGATCTTATGTGCCCCCGACTTGGGCTGTCATGGCTGGAAGGACACAACTCTCACAGGATGGAATCTGTCTCTTGCTAGGAATGGATCCTCACCGCACCTGTAACTTAATATCTTTGTGTTTAGTGCTGGACTTCCTGCTATTCTTCTTAAGCCCACTTGCATTTAACGAGTTCTGTTAAAAAGGTTGGGGAGGGAGCAAGCCTGTGTTTAAAAGCTGATGAGTAGAGATCACCATTCTAAACATTAATTCCTAAAGAAGTATCCTGCTGACCTCATTTGGATTTTGCCAAGTATTTATTTATTAGAGGGGCATTTAGTAAGTTGAAATGGTCCATAGGAATCAACAGATGATGTGGACTTTAACTATTAGTTAGCACCTGGTTAGATTTATAATTCACAGGATTCACCTACCAGAAAAGATCGAGTGTTACATACAAAATCTAGATGCCAGCTAGAGCTTCCTTATTCTTCATAGTTTCAGCCTCAAACTCCTAATTGCAGATATTGTGAAAGTTCAGGGGAATTTATCCTCCCACTATCACGTCTAATTTTTGTGAATTTCCTATAATTTAGTTTACGTACACTTTTCTTTGCTCCTGGGCTCTTATTTCTGAAAACGGTGTTTTGATTCTACCCAGGTCAACTTGGACACGGAACCCCTGTTTCACTGGTATGCACACACACGATCCCCTTTTCCCAAGCATTTCAGGAATTTAGTTAACTCTTGAAGATGCGGTGAGTCACGGGGCAAGGCCTTGCCGTGGTGCCTTGATTTTCCTCCCTTTTCACTGGTCCGCCCTCCCTCCCTCTCCTTTTCTTTGCTTCTCGCCTCCCCTCTGTAATAACTGTTGCCCCCTCCTGAGTTGGAGCACACTTCTGCCACACTGTCTGATCTTACGGAATTTCTCTCCTCTTTCTCCTCCTTTTCCTTTTCTTTTACTCAAAATTCCTAAGCGCTTGTCATAGTATTAAAAAACATATAGTCCCCTTTTCCAAGAGGTTCTGATGTAAGGTTTTATAAATTGCCACCAATCCCCTTCAGCCCCTTGCTGTAGATGTTAGCTGTATAAACTAAATAGCTTTTCTAATGCGGAGGAAGTAAGGTTTCAGATGGTCAACAGGTATTTGAGCAACTACTGTTTGCAAGGCACTAGTTAAGTGCTGGAATACCAAGAGATTTATGTCACAGCTTCTCAACCTGGGGAGCTCTAGAGGCGGATGGAGCAAGTGAGGGAGTTTGGTGGAGTCAGATTCAAGGCACACCTCAAAGAGTTGTTGTGGTCTAGGGAAGGGAAGATCAGGCAGTTGCATAATGTACAGCAAAAGGTAACAGATGTAGAAAGGTGTGTGGGAGTTTGTAGGACCAGGGTGGGTTGTGTAAGTATAGAGCACGTTGGATTTGAGCTGGACTTTTTTTGAATAGGGAGGATTTTTGGATGTGTGGAGATGAAGAGATGGTTGGGAGAATATTCCCGATTGAGGGACTGGTTGACAAAAAGAATTGGGCCAGGAGAACATACGGTACACTTAATAAGCTATCACAATTTGGATGGCAGTTGGGGAATGAATGGGATGCATGGTTGAGAAGGTCTCTTGAGGCTAGAGTCTTAGAAAGGACTTCCTCTTTGATTTGATAGTCATCCTAGGTATGTGCTGGCTGCTTAATTTTTAATGTATTTTTCTAGAAGTACATCTTTTTCTTTTCCCTGTTGGCAAAGACCTTCCATTTGTACTTGGACCCAGTTGAGAGCTGGCTTAAGCAAAAACCAGGCGCTTGCAATAGGGAATCAGGGCGTTTATGGAAACGAGAGGGGCCTTCCGGAGGGGTTTGGAATGAAGGACTGGAGACCGTCCAGTTTTTCCAGCTTCTCGCTGCGCCTCTGAGCCGCTCTTTCTGCAGGCCAGCTGCTCCGACTTTGTGCTCTGTAGGGTAGGCTGAAGACGCCTGTCTCATATCTCTCCTGGTGTATGCCTACAGATTCAGACACACGAGGGAGGATTGACTCTTTGGTCCCAATTCTGAACCTGAAGAAGGGATGAATTGAGGGAGAGACCTGTTCTGACAACACTGGGTGTGGCCAGGGTACAAAGCCATGTTGTACCTAGTTGTCTAGTAAGGCTCGGAATCATCTCCCACTTTCTTCACCTCGCCCTCACTGTAATTTAGCATACTAGAAGGAACATTGGTTTTGGAGTTAGACTGCCTGCAGTTTGAATCCCAGCCCTGCCACTTACTACCTTTGTAATCTTAGTCAACATTCCTTTCTTATTTTTTATTTTTTAAAGATTGTATTTATTTATTTTTAGAGAGAGGAGAAGGGAGAGAGAAAGGAGGGGAGAGAAACATCGATGTGAGAGAGAAGCATCAGTTGGCTGCCTCTCACAGGCCCCGCAACCAGGGACCTAGCTGGCAACCAAGGCATGTGCCCTGACTGGGATTTGAACCAGTGACCTTTTGGTTTGCAGGTTGGCATTCACCCCGCTGAGCCATACCAGCCAGGGTTTGGTCAACATTCTTAATGAATTCTAGGCTCTGTTTCCTCATCTGTAAGTTGGAGCTGGTATTACCTACTTCAAAAATTGTACTTTAGAGGGAGATATTGTGTTCTAATGTGTATTTGGAGGGTAAATACACATTATTTACCATTTGGAGGGTCTTTCTAGGTTTAACTTAACAAGTCTGTGTCTCATTAACTGGGTGACCTTTGGCAAGTTAGTTGGATCCAGAGCCCCAGTTTTTCATGCATAAATGCAGACAATGGCTGCCCAGGTCACAATGCTTTTTTGAGGCTCAAAAGGCCATGTGAAACTGCTTTGTGACTATAATATATTTATATATGTGTGAATCAAAAGAAAGTCAGTACCATTAGGGAGAATATTTCCTTGTGAAATTGTTCTGTTATAGTCTAGTATATTTCTGTGGTAACTTGACAGATCTTTCTCAAAATATCCTGTAGCTTTAGGTTATGAATTGATTTATGATGCAGTAGGCAGTGGTCTGGGCATTTTTCAGCTTTTCCTTTCAATCTCAGCTTCCAATTAAGGCCTCTAACTTGATTTGTAATTTAAAATTTACTTTCATATTCAAAAAAATATTCTTTGCAGAAAATTTAAGCAACTTAAAAAGATCTAAAACCTATCATCCTGAAATATAACCATTTTATTTTTTTAAAATCACACAAGTTATTCATGCTCATGAAGTAAATTAGTGATGACGTAGAATTAAACAAACGAGCCAAAACAGATTCCTCAGATTCCTCCTCACAGGGTGCTCACTACTTTATAGTCCTTCCCCTGTTCTTTTTGACAGTGTGTACTTTCCTTGCATACTTTCCATGCAGTGTTTTGATGTTCAAGTTGTCATGAAAAGATGACACCTCTAAGGAAACTGATTTATTGCTTTTTTTCTTTGCTTTTTCCTTAAATGATGATGTGAGGAAAAACCAGTGTTTGCCTTTTGTAATCCTGTGAGAAAATAGCCTTTCCTCCTTAATTTAGAATTCAAAGTTGTATTTTTTTTTAGAGAGATCTGGAGAGTGAGTGATTTATAAGGACAGTTTTATTTCTCAAGAATAATTACACGTTTTCAGAAATATCAGTGTCTGGTGGTGGATGACTCCAAAGTGCAGTCCTTAACCCTTTGTTGGTGATTTCTTCCTTGGGAGGGTAGAAGAAGGGAAGGCCTGCCTCTTCTTTCACTTTAGAGAACTAAAGACAGGTGAATAATATGAATTAGAGAATTATTTAATGGAGAGTAAATGAATATATTCATTTTTAGTAGATTTTTTTCCTATATCAATGTAATAGTTGACATAATCTAATTTGGATTTTTTTAAATTTTGGGATTTAAGATTTTCATTGTTTTTGATGTTTCCTTTGAGACTAATTTTTAAAAAAGGCATTATTTTTTTAGATCAGTTTTAGCTTGACCACAAAGTTGAGAGGAAGGCGCTGATTTCCCATGTACCTCTTGCCTCCACCGTTGTAATAGCCTCCTGCATTATCGACATCACTCCCCGGAATGGTTCCTGTCTTTTTTTAAACCAAGAATAAACATACATTGACACATCATAATCACCCAGAGTGCACAGTTTATATTATGGTTCCCTGAAGGGTTTTTATATTCTCTCCCTCGGGACAAATGTATAATGAGGGACGTCCACCCTTATAGCATATGCAGTGTTTTCACTGTCCCCCAACTCCTCTGTGCTCTTGCTTTTCATGCCTCCCTCCTCCCAACCCCTGGCAACCACTGATCTTTTAACTATCTCCATAGTTATGCCTTTTCCAGAATGTCAAATAGTTGGAAGCATACAGTCTGTAGCCTTTTCAGATTCGCTTCTTTCACTTAGTAATATGCCTGTAAGATTCTTCCATGTTTTTTCACGGCTGGATTATTCCTTTCTTTTTAGCGCTGAATACTATTCTGATGTCATGTACCAATTTATCCACTCACCTACTGAAGGACATCTTGGTTGCTTCCAGCTGTTAGCAATGATGAATAAAGCTGCTATAAATATCCACATTCAGGTCTTTGTGTGCATGTCAGTTTTCAGCTCCTTTGGGTAAATACCAAGGAGTGAGACTGAGGGACTATATGATAAGAGTATATTTAGTTTTGTGATAAACCTCCAAACTGTCTTCCAAAGTGGCTGTGGCATTTTGCATTGCCACCAGTAAAGGTTCTTTTTGCTCTTCTATATTCTGTAGGGTTCCCTTTAAACTTTAAAATTCTGTGATTTAAATTTATTTCCTTATCTTTGAAACATGGCTTCAAGCAAACATGGCTTCAGACAAGCAAACATTTAAAAATAAATATTTGCTCTGTATATTATTTTTCTATAACGTATTTTATTGAAGAATATTCAAAGAGTATATGAAAGTATAAAGAAGAAAAATTGCTGATGTGTTTTATTCCCCTTCTTATGTAGTTGTGCCACAAAACAGAATTATTAAGATATATATATATATTTTAAAAAGAATGTACATATATTGTTTTTAAAATAATGAACTATTTCAAGTATGAAGGAAAGTAGAGAGAGTAAACTTAGGAGCACTTATGTATGTCCCACACATCTTTGACAGAGCTTTACATTTTTTGATATTAGCTTTAGATCTATTATTTTATTTTATTTGTAAGAAATAAACGTTACAGATACAACTGAAGCTCCCAGTTACTCCTTACAGATTTTTCTTTTCTTCCATCTCCTTTTCTCTCCTTCCCCAGAAGTTGTCATTCCTGTGATATATATATATCGTATGCAATATACATGTATTGCATTTGAAAACTTTACATAAGAGGAATCATATCCTTCTGTAACTTACTTTCTTTGTTTGCTCTTAGTGTTTTAGATATTGTCATGTTGGTCCATGTGGCTTTTAATTATTTATTTATTTACTTTTTTTGTCCATGTGACTTTTTTAAAAAGATTTTATTTCTATTAAAGAGTGGGAAAGGGAGGGAGAGAAACATTGATGTGCCAGAGATACATTGATCTGTTGCCTCTCTCATGCCCCGACCTGGGGACCTGGCTGACAATCTAGGCATCTTCCCTGACTGGGAATTGAACTGGCACCCTTTCAGCTCACAGGCCAAGCACTCAGTACACTGAGCCACACCAGCCAGGGCTCAAAGAGAAATGTTTTGCTGATGTGGAAGAGGTGAAACAAAAAATTGGCAGAAGCACTAAAAGCCATAGAAATCAATATGTTCAAAAACTGTTTTGAGCAGTGGAAAAAACATCTTGATAGGTTTATTGCATCAAATGGAGAGTACCTTGAAGGTAACTGAAGTTTAAACATGTAAGAATAAAAACATAGTTTTTTATAAATAAAATCTGATTTCTTTTGGTCCCCCGTCATAAGACCCTGCCTCACTCAATTTCTTTATCCATTCTCCCGTTGACTTAGATTTCCTTTTTTTTTTTGCTTTTACTGACGCTGTGGCTGTGGGCAGTTTCTTACAGGTATTGTTTGCTTGTCCCTTACTTGGAAGAGTTTTTCTTCAGGACTGTGATACATGAAGTGTGGTCTGAGGACTGAAGAATTACTTCTTGTAAACATGAAACTTATCTCTGATTGAGCATCCGCCTGTGAACCCAAAGGGCGCTGGTTTGATTCCCTGGTCAGGGCACATACAGACCAGGTTCCCAGTAGGGGACGCATGAGAGGCAACCACACATCGATGTTTCTCTCCCTCTCTTTCTGCCACCCTTCCCCTCTGTCTAAAAATAAAATAAATAAAAAAATCTTTGAAAAACAAAACAAAACAATGAACTTAGGGAAGAATGTAAATCAACTGCCATTGTAAACTTATGTAGCATTTCTTATCCTAGTGAGACTTTCTCAAGGAAGAAGTATGCCTTTTCTCTTTGCTGACAAACATGGCACTGCTAGGTCACTGAATAGCGCTGCTCTAGAGTATGTTACCTGGTGTAGCACTGCCAGGTAGAAGGGCATGTGCCTCATGCACCTCTTCAGCTTCACTGGAGATTTGTTCTTCAGGGATTACACTGGGCATAGCCATCAGCAGTGAACTCAAGTACTTCTGGTTTGTTTCCTTTTTTTTTTTTTTTTTTGCCAGCATTTGGTACAATTAGTTTTGTGAAGGGTGTGAAATTGTATCTCATCGTTGGGCTAATTTTACATATTCCTGATCAGTCTGATTGAGCATTTTTTTTATGTGTTATTTAGTATATGGGGTTCATCTCTGAAATTACTTGCTTATTCAGATATTGTCCTTTTTCTTTTTAAATACTTTATTTATTTTTAGAGAGATAGGAAGGAGGGAGAAAGAGAGGGAAAGAAGTATTGATATGAGAGAGGAATATCGATTGGTTGCCTCTCATATGTGCTCCGACTGGAACCAAGCCCACAACCCAGGCCTGTGCCCTGACTGGGAATTGAACTGATGAGCTTTTGCTTTGTGGGACAATGCCCAACGAACAGAGTCACACCGGTCAGGACATATATTATCCTTTTCCTTTCAGTGTGCAATTACCATAGATGTGTGCCATAAACTTTGCTACTTCTTTCTTTACCTGTGACCACCATGCTCTGATATGGGTATGAATGAGTGTATGAGTGACCCAGGTAGGGGAGTCAGTGTGTCCCAGTGAAAGGAGGGTGCTGAGCCTTGAAGGGTTAGAGCATTTAAATGAGCAGGGAGCATTTAGAGGAGGTAGGATGAACTGCAGTTTGATATGTTTTGGGGTATCTTCTTCTTTGTAGTAACCAGCTTTTTCTAGTGTTGTTTTCTGATCTTTGAATTTATTTTTCTGTTATTTTCATAAATACCACCTGAATGAGACAAATTCTTATGACCTTTTGGCATTTCTCTCCCATTAGGCTGCCTGTAGTATTATAGCACAATTCCCCATAGAAAATAGGGTCATTGTTGTAGACAGTTGGATGGTGTAGGCAAGGATTTTTAGACTGGAGGTCAGAATACCCCATTCTGTTTTTTGCTCCACTGCTAATTACCTCAGCGACTTTAGGTGAGTCCTTAAAACACTGTGCTTTTTATGTTAAGATAGTCTTCAGTCCTCTCCAACTCTGAATGCAGTAGGAATCCTTTTATGTATGTTTCAAATAAAATTTTTTCTTGCCTCAGGCGGTAGTTACATAGGTGTTTATAATAATTCATTAAACTATATGCTTGTGTTTTGTACATTTTTCTAAATATTTAATTTCGCAATGAAAAAGATTAAAAAACCCACAGAAGACTAGATTTCCTACATCCCTCCATGTGCCCCCTTCCACCCCCCCCCAAAATAAATCAATAAAAATTACAACTGCATTAAAGACTTGCCCTGGCTGGGTAGCTCAGCAAGTTAGAGCGTCGTACTGATGTGCCGAGGTTGTGGGTTTGATCCCTGGTCAGGGCACATACAAGAATCAACCAATGAGAGCATAAATAAGTGGGACAGCAATCAGTGTTTTTCTCTGCCTCTCTCAAATCAATAATAAGAAAAAAGATGAATGCAGAAAGCAAAATTATAAAAGCTAGAAGAAAATGTAGATAAATATGTGTTTGAAGGTTTCCAAGACAGCCACCAGGTTCAATGATTTGCTAGGAGGATACACAGGACTCGACATTTGTTTGTACAGGGAGAAGGATACAAAGCAAAAATCAGCAAAGGGAAAGGCACGTGGGGCAAAGTCTGGAGGAAGCCACGTGCAAGCTTTCAAGTGTCCTCTCCCAGGGGAGTCACACCGGACATGCTTGTTAATTCCTGCAGCGATGAGCTGTGACAACACGTGTGAAATGTCCATCAGAGACACTCAGTAGAGACTCAGTGCGGAGGGCTTTTATTTGGTGCCGGACATGTCGGCACTTTTTGCCTAATGGGTACCAAACTTCCAGGTGCCCAGAAGGAAAGCAGGTGTTCAGCATAAACCATATTGTTTGTATCAACAGTTTAGACACAGGGAGTCACTCTTATCAGTTCTGGAAATGGTGGGAACCTTCCTGAAATCCGGGTTTCCAGGTACCGTCTGAGGGCCAGCCTTGCAAGCAGTGACTTCTAAGGGTAGCATACTTAGGCTTGCTATGTGAACTTGTTTCTGCGGGATATATTTTTTATAATCTGGGAGTGTTGGCATTTTTAAGCATGACTATAATCTCAGAAGCCATAAAAGGAAGGAATGGTAAATTTATATTTTAAAAACTTAGATATGAAAAGTAAGTGCTATAAAATCAAAAGGCATATGAGGAAAAAAAGTGTTTGTAACGGATGAGAGAAAAGGGGGAGAATTTTCCAATATACAGGGTGGGGCAAAAGTAGGTTTACAGTGGTGAGTACAGGAAACACAGAGTTTATTCTTGTATTATTATTGTATTATTTTCCATATGAACAACTGTAAAACTACTTTTGCCTCCACCCCCATATAAAAGCTTTTACAAGTCAGCGACTCAAAGGAATAATGAGTAGTTTGCTGAGGAAGACATTTCAGATGACCAATAAATATTCAAAAAGATACTTTACCTCAGTAATAAAATAGATATAAAGCAAAACAATAATGTGATCTTTTTCATCTATCACATTCACCTACTATTGATCACTTACAATCTTTGTAAGATTGATTACACAGTGTATGAGTGGATATAGGGATATTGCTGGTGTTATAAATTAGCACAACCTTTTTAAGGGGCATTTTCCTAAAATCTATTGAACTTCATGATACACCTGCCCTTTGACTTAGCAGTTCCATTTTAGGGTTTTACCTTACAGAAACCTATACAAGTGCACAGATACACGAGGATAAGAATGTTCTTTGGAGTGTTTATAGTACTGTAAAACTGGTAAAATAAATAGAGGGTTCAGTAAAGAAATTATACTACTTTTATAGACAAAGCTGCATGTAGACATGATCAATTAGATCTTTATGAAGTGCAATGGAAAGATATGTAAGATTTTATACGTATCCAGACATTTTTTTAGTGTAACTTATCTGTTGTTAAAACCTAACCTGAAGGGGTATGAAGTTCTTCATAATCTTTGATGATCTCACTCAGTGTGAGTATCCTTCTGTTTTATTGCAAAAATGTGAATGTATTTGATCTAGGTTCTGCCCTAGAACCCACGGGGTAGATGGGGTTATTTGAGATATGCAGCATTCAAAAATCTGAAAGGCTCTGAGGCAGGTATCACGTCAAGGGTTTTCAACAAAGGGTTCGCGTTGCCTGAGAAGCAGGCAACGCACTGTGCAGCACTGCCATATTCCAGTTGCAGGTTCCAGTGGTGTTTATGTGTGAACAGGGAAAAGCGGTAGCTAAGGATATGCATCACATCTAACCGTGATTATCTGAGGGTATGGCAGTGTTCTTAATTGTCTCCTAAATAAAATTAATTTGATATGAGTTTGAATAAGAAAGATACCAGGGTTGTGGAGATGTTGGAACTTGCTCCTGACTCTTAACTACTGTTTGCGATGATCTGGACAGTCTTAGTTCCTACAACTAAAAACTGAGCCTTTGTGAAAGGTGAACTTGAGTTTTAGATCCCTTTTGTGATTTCAGAAGTTTTGGTGCCATCCCTTCTTTCTGAGTGGGCGCTTTTGGGGATCTAGACCTAATTCGGATTGCCATTTTTAAGAGGCATGGGACACACATTCTTTCTCTGCCACTAATAACAGGCATAGGAATCATACTGTTGCTCAATCTCTGCTCTTTATTGTGCTAGCTTTTGACAGGCTTGAAAATTTAGTAGTTGATTATATCTGTGTTTATTTGCATTTCTTCTCATAAAGTTTGAGCATGGTTGATTTATTTAAGTTATGTATACGTTTCCAAAAATTATGTAACAGATCCTCCCTGAAAGGTGTAGATGGATTAGACTCTTTCTCAGGTGCGCTCAGGCTCTTTACAAGGGCCCCATGTGACGTTTGGTGCCCTTTCCGGCACACGTCCGCTCCCATTATGTGATTGTGTTGCGTTTAGGATGTGCATTTTTCTTTCCAGTGAGAGACTAGAAAGTGTTAGGTACTATACTGGGCATACATAGTTGTGAAATTGAGAGCACTCAAATGATTTTACGAAAAATGAAAGGGACCAGATATCACTGGGATTTTTAATCCTTTGGCCCAGATTCTTTAGATCAGTTTATTATGAAGAATTTAACTTTCTGCCTTCTTCCACAGAGCAATTTCTCTATAGTTTCTGTAGCTAAAATCTGTAGGCAATTCCTACTGCCTGTGAT
Source organism: Mormoops blainvillei (assembly GCA_004026545.1). Taxonomy (NCBI): domain Eukaryota; kingdom Metazoa; phylum Chordata; class Mammalia; order Chiroptera; family Mormoopidae; genus Mormoops; species Mormoops blainvillei. The sequence goes on from PVJD01002877.1 coordinate 81,117, forward strand.
CGATAAGGCACTAAGGCAGAGCCTCCCTACCTGTCACTTGCACAGAGATTGTGGATTGAATTCACTGTTGCTAAGAACAAAGAGAATCATTTGGCCTGGTAACCTCACAGAGTCAGCCCCACTCACTTGCCTTTTCTCCGTTTCTTCCTTTATTATGAATTTTAAAAGCTAAACTTGAGATCGTATTTGGATTTCACTAGTTCTTTTTCTCCTTTAATGTTCCCTTCCTGAGCTAGGATGCAGCCGAGGGCACCACACTGCATTTAGCTGTTGTGTCTCCTCGGTCTCCTTGGGTTTATGACAGTTGTTGAGTTTTTCATTATTTTCCATGACCTTGAATGTCTTGAACAGTACTGACCAGGTTTCTTGTTGAATATTCCCAGTTTGGCTTTTTCTGTTGTTTTACTCATGATTAGGTGGGGGTTATGAGTTTTGGAAAGAACACCGCGGAGGTGAAATGCACTTTTTGTCACATATTAGGAATCATGATATCCACATGACATAACTGTTGATAACTTCCATCACTTCTTTAAGATAGTATTTGTCAGGTTGCTCCACTGTAAAGTTATTTTCCTCTTTCCGTATTCTACTCTTGGGAAGCAAGACTAAATCTAGCCTATCCTGAAGGAGGGGTGGAGGCAGGAATTAAATTCTACCTCCTGTAGAAGGAGGTATCTATTGGAATTCTATAAGAAAGATTTGTCACTTTTCCACGACGTATTTAGTCATTTATTTATATCAATATAGACTCATGAAGATTTTTTGTTAATACTTTGGGTTATAACCCAGTACTGTGTTACTTATTTTGTTCTTCAGATTGTTCTAGCCTTGGCCATAATGGAGAGCTTTCAGGGCGATTCATGTATCCCCCCTGATATGTTCCGGCCTCGTTTTCTTTCTGGTTCTACTGGATGCTTCAGGATCATTGTGTTCTTGTTTTTCCCTGTCTCAGCCCTAGAATCAGCCATTGTTTCAAGATTCCGTTACCAAGATCTGGGTGTTGGGTGTACTCGTTGCTACAAAGGTGTCATTGCTTCAAGACTCCCTCAAGAGATAGACATACTCTTTAAAAATATTATGGAAAATTTCAAGCATACATGAAAATACAAATTCTCACTATCACACAGCTTGAACTGTTATTAATTACTGGCTAACCTTGGTTCCGTTTATGTGACTAAGACCAGCCACAGCACGGGAGGAAGAAGACAAAAATATCTCAAAAGCAGATGAGGGCAGCTTTGTAGTAATCACAACGAAACCCATGTGTTGGAAGCCACCCTGGCTTGTGCTTACCTGTGCTCTGTGTCCCATGCAGAGGGCGCCTGATCATTCTCTTGCAGCACTTGGTTTCTTTCTTCTTCACATACTTAGAGTACTTGATTCTTCAGTTACTTCGTTTTCCTAATAGTTCCCCTGGTGATCACTTTGACCAGTTGGTCTTCGTTTATCTACCTTGAGCACCTCACTGTAATTACCTGTGGGGCAGAGCTATTCTATCAGATACACCGCTGGGGAACTTGCCATGCCAGAATGCCGGTTCAGAGAGTCCTCGAGAAATTCCTAAAAATTAGCCTAGAATCAGAGTGCATTACAGTAATCTCCTGCTGTAATAGTGTAATTAACAGTGCATTTACTGCTGTTGCCATTTTGGGTGTGGACTTCGCACTTGTCCCCAGATTTGCCAGAACTTAACTCTGTGGGACGCAGGCAGTGGGTTTTAGAATAGGAGGCTTTGTTTTTGGGACTGCAGTGGTTCGTTCAGAGATTAGGAGAAAATGTGTGGAAGGGTGCAGAATTTATTATTTTACAAAGTTATTGTCCTCTCATTTGGCCATTAGTCTTCCTAGGAATAGGATGATTAATTATTAAAAAACCCATAGGCTATGAGGAACATTTAACTGAGTATGGAGTTCACTGGAAATTTTTCTTTACCTTAATAGCTGTGAAATTGATAACATTACTGCTTTTGATTATTTTTTCCCCCCAAACAAATCCTGGATTGTGGCCACCAGCATTAATGTTTTATATCAGCTAACCCTCAATCCCATTGAAAAGGTTAATTTTGTATGGCACTGATGGCAGTGGCACAAGGGTTGGTTTCTTAAATGCTGACTGAGAAGGAATATTGCCTGCCTTGGGGTGTGTGGCAATACACATAACTGTGTGCAAACAGGGTTGTATGTGCTTAAAAAAAGATCACCTGTTAAAGACTAGGTAAAAGTAGCATATTGTATTCTACTGACAGCTATTAGCCTCTCTGTATTTCTTTACATAGCTCAGGAAAATGTAGAAGTAGCATCTTGAAGAATGCCTAGGTTAACCTTTTGTATTTGGATATTTGCTTCTAGCCTGATCCTTCCTAGTACTTTATTACTGGGTGATATAATTTTGAGTTTTGCCAAGTTTCTAATTCCGGGGGCTCTAGTAGTGTGTTCTTGGAAACTTACTCCAGTCTCCTGCTACCCCCGTCCCCCCAAAATTCAGAATCTCCAGTCTCTGAAGCGGACAGAGAGAAACCCAGCCTTTGTTTAATCACAGCTATAAACCGAAACCAGCTGATTTTTTTTTCTTGCTGTCAAACATAACAACTGGTTTAGCCGACCTGGTGGTAGATATTTACATTGCACCCCAGTGCCTTGTGGGCTTTATTTGTATTCCGTCGCTATATGTCGACCGACTGTTTAACTATATATGTGCCACATTTACAAGATAAGACTGAAATTTCGGTGATCAACAGGGGTTGGATCTGTGTGGTCGAGGTATCAGTGAGGAAGAATAAATATTAAATGTGAAGAAAATGGGCTTTTGGCAATCCATTGTTAACTGTATTTTATTATAAAATTAAAATTTCAATTTTTTTCTATAACATTAGCAAGGCTTAATATTTTAATGTACCTCTGCACTATGTAAAACAAACCAACAGAGAAGAAACAAAGCCTTGTGACTTGTTAGAATATTAAATTACAGTATTTTGAAGAAATTGTTTATAGTTGAGACATTGGAACATTGGAGGGTGGGGAGGAGGGTTTTTACTTTCTATCTTATATCACCTTATACAACTCTTTATTGTTTATTGTATGTATTTTAAATATTAATACATACATATTGTATGTATTTCAATATTTTAAAATATTTACATTAAAATGGTGTGAATGGTGGGGAAAGAAAGATGTTATCTCCAATATATATTATCCCTGGTTTCTGAATAAAGTTCTCCTGCCTTACTCTCCTAAGTAGGTCTAGAAGATTTCTTCAAAAATTTTGTATCCTTTCTAGTATCGAAATCCTTTTAGGAAAACAGTATGTAGGAGAGAATTTTGTTATTCTTGGCTTTATTTTCCTCCCTTTAGATGTTAAATGGCCGGGACAGTTGTAAGACAGTATAGTTCGCTAGTAACCCTTTTCAGTGTTATTCCATAGCTGTGCTAAAATCTTCTTAGAAGGCTGGCTGTGATTAAAGTTCTGACTGAAGGCTCTGCAGTGCAATAAAAGGGTTAAGCCATAAAAACAATTAGTCTTGGTTGTGTTTGATTTACTGAATTCTTTCTTTTTCTTTTTATATTACAGATCAGCTTGAACGGGTCTTTTTACGACTTGGCCATGCTGAAACAGATGAACAATTACAGAATATTATATCTAAATTCCTTCCTCCTGTTTTGCTCAAACTGTCTAGCACCCAAGAAGGAGTACGCAAAAAAGTAAGCATGTCGGGACAGTTGGGGGAATTAAGTGGTGAATAAATGGATATATATCATGAAGTAAATTTTCTGTTCCTGTAATTGAAATCTAGGTTCATGATCCTAATTATGGCCTTTCAAAGTGGAGAGTAAGTTTAGGACCAGCTTACATGATTTAAAAGTAGCTTTCGTGTGCCTAGAACAGCTCCATTTAGCACAAGCTGTGTACACTTGGCATCAGTGCCAGATGATATAAGTGAGATAATTATTCTGGGAGGTATGGAAGCTTCATCTGAAATTCATGCCTTTGATTTCAATAGGAAAGTCAGGTGATCGTGGGGCAAAAATATTCTTTAATCATTGGTTGACTGTGAATATAACCTTAATTAAAAATAAGCAAAATAAGCCCTGGTTGGTGTTGCTTGGTTTGTTGGAGCATCATCCCATACACCAAATTGCGGGTTCAATTCCCGGTCAGGGCACATACCTAGGTTGTGGGTTCGATTCCCTGTCAGAGTATGTATGACAGCCAACCAATTGATGTTTCACTCTCACATTGATGTTTTTCTCTCTCTCTCTCTTTGCCCTTCCTCTCTCTCTCTAAGCAATGAAAAAAAGTCCTTGGGTGAGGATTTAAAAAAAAAGCAAAGTAAAAATTTTGAAAGCAAGATGTTGTATGAAGTCCTTTTACCAAAAGTTGGATAGCTGTCACATCAGGATTTTCTTTTTCAACCTAAATGTTTTCATGGAACATCTGCCCCCTTTATTTTTAAATAGTTCACTAGTCTTCTGGTCATACTTGCCCTTCGGTCCTTTGAGCAGTCATCAGATTTCATGCCTTGGGCTACTCTGATTGATTGGCAATGGCTTCCTGGAGGGCTGCCCTTAGAGGGATTCTGAGATCCATCCTGATTTGGGTTCATTGGAGAAAGAGTATCTTTAAGAATGTCTGTTATGTTTGCAGGAAGGAATAGGGCGTTCTTGTTATGTATTTGACATGCCTCTTGTTAATAGGGCTTTGCTGAGATAAATATGTATTTGATAATGTCACTATTCTATTTAAAACCCTTCTCTGGCCTTCTGTTACCCTCAGGATAGCAAGGTATGAAAGCGCCTACACAGTTGGTTTGTACTCACTTAGTTAGCCTTGTCAGCCTTGTCAGCCTTGTCACTCATTTGACAGATACTTGCTGAGAGCTTCTGTATGCCTGGGGTTAGGGATGTGTTAGTGGGTGAAAGAAAGATCTAGTTGGGGAGACTGGTATTAGACAGTCAGGCATATGATACCTAGTTATAACTGTAGTGCACGCTAGGATGGAACAGGATTCTGTGAAAGAATATATTTGGGGCGTGAAGGAGACCTGTGTGTGTGTGTGTGTGTGTGTGGGAAGTGGCCAGGCAGAGGGATGAGGGAGACCACTAACGACAGATGAGGCCCTGTGGGGAGCCTCTGAGCAGAAACAGAGTGAAGCCTTCACGGGGCTGAAGAAGGCCTGCGTGACCCGCCCAGTGCACAAGGGGCAGGTGGTTAAGGGGGCACGCACTGGGGAAGGAAACAGGGGTTCCAGTGTTTACACTGGATGGGCAGTGATTTGAGAGGTCGTGGGTAAATAATATGTGAGATTTTGAAATCAGTGAAACTAAGAATTAATTTGCATTGACTCTCAGTTAGGACATTTTTGGGTCTCTATCAGTTTCATAATGCATGTTAGATTTAACCAGGCTATCCTGTAAGGTAGCTGGGAATTTGTGGATAAATTGAGTGAAAGAGAAATAGAAATTTTAGATTTCTGCTGACATGTCATTAGAGTATATTTCCTATTTTAAGGAAAACGAAATGTGTTATTTAGAATTCTGTGTCACAGCTAACTTTGTATATTCAGACACATTGGAATCACTAAAAACTAAAGACTGACCAAAGCAAGTGTTGATGAGAATATGGAGCAACTGGAGATCCCATAGACTGTTGGTAGGAGTGTAAATTAATACTGTTACCACTTTGGAAAATTGTTGGGAAAATTCTAAAGCTTATCATATACACACTCCATGACCAAGCATTTTCAGCCCTGAGCCAATATACAACAAAAATGTGTACCTGTCTGCACCAAAAGGCATGTGTAAGAGTGTTCATAGCAGCGTTATTCATGATAGCCCAAACTGGAAAGAATCTAATGTCAATCAATAGGAGAATAGATAAACTGTGGTATTTTCCTGCTAAAGCAGTGAAAACGAACTACTGATAAGAGCAATAACATGGATGAATCTCAAATATAGTGTAGAGTGAGAAATATTCAGGCACATGAGTTCATCCTGTATGTTCCATTTATACAGAGGATGGGGCAAAAGGAGGTTTACAGTTGTGAGTAAACAAAACACAAGAGTTTATTTTTGCCTTATTTATTAATGTATTCTTTTTTTTAAGGATCTTATTTATATATTTTTAGAGAGAGGGGAAGGAAGGGAGAAAGAGAGGGAGAGAAACATCGATGTGAGAAACATTGATTGGTTGCTTCTCATATGCGCCCTGACCAACTGAGGATGAAACCTGCAAACCCAGGCATGCGACCTGACCAGGAATTGAACGGGTGACCTTTTACTTTGTGGGGTGACGTCCAAGTAACTGAGCCACGCTGGTCATGGCTATATTATTTTTCCGTACAACTGTGAAACTACTCTTTCCCATTAAAAAATGGTGTTAAAAATTAGTATAGTGATTAGTGAGTAGGAGGGGGTTGGGATGCAGGGCTCTTGTGGTTTTGGTGTGTTTATTTTGTGAAAATTTATTGAGCCACGGACTTTAGCTATGTGCTATGCTTTAAAATCTATTAATAAATAAATATAAGTGAATGAATAGTAAGGAGAACCGATATGGCCAAAATAATATATACCTGAGGTTGTTAATTCTGTAGGCTTACTGCAGAAGTTAACTGTTATCTGTTTAGCCAGAACTGGGTCAGCTGATTTCTTAATTTTTATGGCCTTATAGAGGACTCTAGACAGTGGATAACCAAATTATGAAATATTTAAGTGGATAAAATTGGTGGAAGAAAATTAAGTAGTTAATCCATTTAAAATAACAAAATGTTCTTAAAAAGAAAGCATGAAATTGTGCACATGATTGTCTATCACCATCAGTAACGATTTTCCATAGAGTCCTTCTAGGAATCAGCTGAGACGAATTAGGTTGTCGGAGGAGGACTGTTCCCTCTGGTCGGGCTCCTCGTGGTTCTTTTCCCTGTCATCAGCTCTATCCTTAGGTCCGAACCAGGTGGGAAATTTGGAAGAAGTATGCACGGTAATGAAAGTTTCTAGGTCTCTGTAAGGTATCAGTGGTCCTAAGGATGTTTCACACTGACAGACACTTTAGTTAAGATGAATCGAACTCAACTATCAGCACTCGAAAAGGTTAAATATAGGGACCTTGGAGTCAAATCTTGACAGTGCCACTTGCTGGCTCAGTATCGTTGGATTAGTTACTTTTTCCCTGAGCCTCTGCTTCCTCACCTGTGAAATGGGAATGGCACTTTCACATCTCCAGTTGTAAGAATCAGATGAGATAAGGAATGCAAAGTGCTGTGCACCAGTTTTTCAGTGGTCTTTGTTTAGCAAGTTCATCTCACTTTCATAGTAAGATTGGGACCCTTTGACATAAGCCTCTATATCTTTCTTTCCGCCTATGGGAATTGACTTGACCTCTGTTTCTGCTGTTTTTCCCACTTAACAGAGAGGAAACTTGTTATTACTTAAAGCTCTTTAGTGGAATAAAATGATCTTCAGGAAAAAATAAAAATTCCTCAGCATTTTACCCAGTGCGTTTTATAATTTGGGCCCTGCTTTTATCTCTTACCACTCTGTGTTTCATCAGATGCAGTGCCCAGTGTCGTTTTCAATCTCTGTACCTCCTTATAACTGATTCTGTGCTTGGAAATTTATCTGATCTTCAGGACTTGGTGTTCCTGTCCTCCTTGTCTGAAGTCCTTGATCTGTCAGATACTTTCTCTTCTGGAAACCCATTGTACATTTTACTTGTACATTTCACATACATTTCTCTCTCTTTTTGTATTCATGGTATGTCTTAGTGTGGGCTGCTATAACAAAATAGGATAGACTGGCTGACTTAAACAACAAATATTTATTTCTTACAGTTCTGGAGGATGGACGTCTGAGATCAGGGTGTCAGCGTGGTCTGGTTTTTTGTGCATCAAACCTTCATGGTGTATAGAAGGCAGCCTTCTTGCTGTATCCTCACATAGCAAAGAGAGAGAATTCTGATTTCTTCATACCCTTAAAAGGACACCAACCCATCATGGAGACTCAATCCCCATGATCTCATCCAACCTAATTACCTAATTACCCAAATCATCACACTGGGGTTTAGGCTTCAACGTATGAATTTTGGGGAGAAACAAACATTCAGTCCATACATGGTGTATTTCACTCATTTGTTCACCGGTCTTCTGGGGGACTGTGCCTCAGAGAGGAGGCCTGTCTCAACTTCAATTAACTGAAGGGAATTGTACAAATAAATTCACTAGTAAAATTCTGGTACATGGACTCTTGGGGTATATTGTATATTCCCTTTCTGGGATGGAAAATGTACTTTTTTAAAGAAAACAAAGTAGCCACTATTTATCAAAGTACTAAATGAGAAAGGAATTGGTTTTGTGATTCTCAGGTAAGTAATGCCTGAGAAATGAATTATGGTCAGTGATTTCTGTTCATATTTCTCTGTATTTTAGGTAATGGAACTGTTGGTGCACCTGAATAAGCGTATAAAAAGCCGCCCCAAAATACAACTCCCAATCGAAACGCTATTGGTTCAATACCAGGACCCTGCTGCAGTTTCCTTCGTCACAGTGAGTGCTGCCCTTGGAGTATTTTCTGACTTACAGTAGTTTCCTTTCATAACATTTATTAGATATCATCAATATATTGGCAACTCGGAATTGTACTGTGGGCTCTTTCTAAAGGAAGCGTGGGATGTTTTTCTTTAAATGACACGCCGTTTCACCACTGAGTACTGATTTAGAGGACCTTAATGGTAGGAACAGGTTCGTGCTTGGGGTGTTTACATTGGGCAAAGGAATGTTGGTGAAATGACTTGCCAGATATTCTGATCTATAAAAGAATGATTTGATTGTTAGTGAAAGATTATATGAGACCAATCTGAATAGAGAGAAGAGAAGGGTTATGTAGCATGGGGATGAAAAAAGGATAATAGAAGAAGAAAAAGGAAGGCTGAACTTAAAAACATTGGTGTTTCTGATCCATATAATATATTCAGAAAGGTATCCTTTTAAAAAAACTGAGGCTGGTATGAAATATTCCCCTTGAATTTTTGTCTTCACAAAAGTTAAATATAAAACAATGTTGTTTGAGGACAGGTTATTTTTTGCCCTGGCCCTTGTAGCAAGTTTCTAGCATTGAGGCAGAACCTGTTGACTCTTATCTAACATCTGGATTTCAGACTTTGGAGCCACCTACTGGTCCAGACATCTTGTCTGTGCCTGCTCTGGACATAGACCTCAGTTACAGATGTTCCTTTCTTTAAACACATAGGAACATTTTGTGCCAGCTAGTAAAATTGCCAAATAGAATGGCTTTAATGGAAAGAGAGAACCTTACTGAAGAGATTTAGAACTGCAAATTGGCAGTTACAAAATAATCATGGGGATGTAAAGTACAGAGCAGTTAGTAATATTGTAAGAGCTAGGTGGGTCCTTAAAATATTGGGGGGACCGCTTTGTAAGATATAATTGTCTAACCACTATACTGTTTACCTGAAACTAATACAAAATAATCTTGAATGTAAACTGTAATTGAAAATAAAATTAAAAAAAAAAAAAAGAAAGGGAGCCCTAACCAGGTGGCTCAGTTGGTTGGAGTGTTGTCCTGTACACCCAGAAGGTTGCAGGTTTGATCCCTGGTCGGGGCATGTATGGGAGGCAACCGATTGATGTTTCTCTCCCTCTCCCTCCTTTTTGCTCTCTCTAAAATCAATAAACATATTCTGTAGTGAGGATTAAAAAAAAGTAATAAAAGAAAGGGACAACCTTATGAAGTAGGTTCTAAAGTGAAGAATCTTTCAAAAAGCAGATCTTTGTATTACGTATAGAGCCGAATGTGCGTTGATGGGTTTGCTTAAAATGAAGCATTCACGTGGATTATAGTGATGCAAACATACTGACAGCATGAACTTCCCTTGGTTTATCATCCATTGGTCAGTTATTGGAGTGAGGAACCGGAGTGCTGCAATATACTAAGGTTTTAGTAAGAGACCAACTGGGAAAGGGCAGCCTAGGGCTTAACATGTGGACTCCTCTTAGCTTGAAAGGATTACTGCAACAAACTGGGAGATCTGGTGCTAATGTGTGGAATGTAGGTTTAGATCAGATGGTTACTTTGTTCTTTTCAGTGAAGGTAATTGTATATATGAGTACTTCCTGACCCAGCTTTATTGAGGCATAACTAACAAATAAAATTGTATTTAAAATATACAGTGTGCTACTTCGATATACATATACATGAATGCTTCAGGTTAGGTGTTTCTCCCTCACGTGAAGCCCATCTTAAAGCAAGTATTTTGAGTAAGTGGGGCTGGAATTCATCCTGAAATATAGTTGGTGAAACTGTAATAAGCTTGTGAAAACATATGGAAGGAGGATGTGATTTATTTAACTCCCTAAGTTATCAATATATGTTTATGTTGAAATCCTGGAGTGTTTCCTTCACACTCACTTGCTTTTCTCTCACTGCCTTAGAATTTTACTATAATTTATGTTAAGATGGGCTACCCTCGCCTACCAGTGGAAAAACAGTGCGAACTGGCCCCTACGCTGCTGACCGCAATGGAAGGGAAGCCGCAGCCGCAGCAGGATAGGTATGCTTTCCTCAGTCGCGGTGTTTCCCAGCTGCCGGAGCCGGCGGCTGCCACTCAAAAGTAGGCCCACACCTTTGGTTTCACTCGGGCTGTTGCAGCTGAGAAGTAATTGAATTTTCTGTGTTACTTCAGCTCAACATTATTGCTTTGTTAATACTGTTATAAAATTTCTTAATGTGAGCATACTGAAAAGTGTGCAGAGCTAACAACATTTTTCTCAATCGAAACGTATTCTTTGGTCAATGATTTTCAAGCAGCTAATTTTTGGTGATTGCAAAAATTAGAATTATAAAATACTTTTCATCAAAATGTGTCTGTCTTGGAGGATATCAAGTTTCAGAGCAGTTTTCTTAAGGAACAGATCATTCGTTTATACTGACATGGGAATCGGAGAAGTGGAAAGGTTTAGGTAACATCCTGTGTTTCTGGGCGTAGGCCAAAGTCTCGTCTTGTCGCTGTGTAGTGGCGAGAGTCATCAAGAAGAAGTTGTGGAGGAAAGACGGAGTTAAATAATGTTTTCAGCTCACCTTTTTAGAATATATACATTTCATAAAGAGAGACTGTAATACAGGTATTTACAAGTGAAATTAGTAAACATTAACAAGCCCTGTTTGAAATTATTTTTATGTATTTTAAGAATAGCAAAAGGTGTGAGAGATGGAATTATTGAAGCAGTGTTACTTAAATTCATACAGTGGAAATTTTAATTTTATATTTCAAATATTGACATGATTATTTTTAATTTTTTTAGCTTTAGAATAACTTTATTTTAATTAACTAGAAAGGAAAAATTTTTATTGAAAGGGCATGTCGTAAGTTGAATTTTACTTAAGGTTTAGTATAAAATCTGTTGTGCTGACAGATATTAAAACTGAACCCACATTATGTACGTTTTTTTCCAGTGTTTCTGGTGATGAGTCAGATGGGCTAAATGCCAGCTGTCACTCAATGTATTCAACTTCCAATAAGAAGGAAATCTAGGCCCGTCCCTAGATTAGGACTTTGTAAGTTAGTGGTATTGAAAATGAGTGGCCCTTGCTACAGCTGCCACTTTTTGTTATGTGATTTTTGTTTTGTCTGTTATTTCATGTATGAAAACCGTGTTTTTTAAGTAGTTGCAATAAATGTAATTGTTTTTTCAGCTTAATGCATCTTTTAATACCAACCCTTTTTCACATGAAATACCCTGTTGAATCATCAAAATCAGCTTCCCCATTTAATCTCGCTGAGAAACCAAAGACTGTGCAGCTGCTTTTGGACTTCATGCTAGATGTCCTTCTGATGCCTTACGGGTGAGTTAAAGAAGTGAAAACACAACAAATAACCTTGTTCACGACTGCTTCTAACTGTGTGGAGTTAAGTACTATTTTAAATGATCCCATTTTCACTTGAAAATGGATGAGTGCTAGGCTTTCTTTGCTCTGGCCCTGACCTCTCCTGAACTCCAGCCCCACCGCTTATTGACTTTATAGGTGTCGAGTTGCTGTTGTGATTTCAGACTCAGCTTGTCCAAGCTGAAATCAGTTTTTCCCCATAAAAATAGCTCCTCTTCTTTACCTCCTGTCATGATTCTGTGATATACTATGGTGATTCCCTTAGTCACGTAGATGTACAACTTGCTTCCAGCGTTTTTCTTGCTTCTTGCTACGATATCAGTTCCGCAGTGCCCCCTCCACTCTCCTTGACGTATCCTGGAACCAGTCTCGCTTGCAACCATGTGGTATTGGCTGTGTTCAACTGTTGTCACCACTTTCTCGCCAGCTCCTCTTCTTTAAAGCTCTGCCATAGAGTTTCCTGGTTTTTAAAACACAGATGTCATCAGGTCACACTTTAAAATCCTTGGGCTGTTCTTTTTAGTCATACGTGTACTCATGTATTCATGCACCCTTGTGCGTCCTTGCCTTAAAACTGTATGTTTTAAGAGAATACAGTTTTCTCTGATTAGTATGCTTCCCTCATCAAAGGAAGGAAGGCAGAAAGGAAGGAAGGAAGGAAGGAAGGAAGGAAGGAAGGCAGGAAGGAAAGAAGGCGGGCAGAAAGGCAGGAAGGAAGGCTGAAAGAAACAGCTAAAGACCACTTTGAAAAAGGCATCTCAAAGCAGCTTAAATGTCAGCCATGTGTGCTGTTAATTACCCATCTGTACGTGTTGCTGCTTAGTGTTTTTACTGCACTGCTGACGTGTCCCTCTTCCCTAATACACTGGGGGTTCCCTGCTACTTATTTCCTAGGCTGCCTTGCTGCCAGAGGTATTTTTCTCAAATCCTGGTTTTATTATTTTTCTTTCCGGATCAAAACTACAATATACACTGTAAGGCTGGCACGTGGGGCTCCACCTGTCCTTCGGTCTAGACACAGGAGTTCATGCCGTATGGTTTTGTTCCTCTTCAGCTTGCTCTCCTCCTGCCTCTCTAGCTTGATGGCTGTATTTTCTGGACCTTCAGACATTTTGACTAAGCTCTACCTGTTTACTTCCACTACCTGTGTCACGTCGTTTCTTATGTCATCTGATGACATGTTGGATGTTGCGATGTTATTGTCTCGACTTGCTCCAGACGGCGGAGACTCAGTCGTACTTCTCATGTTCCTATGTCTTGTGTTTAGGGTGACGTTTTGTACAGTGTTAGCCTTTCAGTAATTATTGATGGATTTACTTACTGCCACCGGTCTTGCTATAACTTAGAAATAAATGAATACCTCCTTTATACTTGTTAAATCAGGAGGCAGCCAGATTTGCCAGTTGATGATGGCTTTGCCAGGTGATGATGGCTTTGCCAGGTGATGATGGCTTTGGTAATACACTTTGAAACCCCCATTGAACTTAGTCACATAATGTACTAAAGTCAGCGATTCCTCAGATTTTTCTTACCAGCAAGAATTTGCCTTGTTTGTATAAAAATACAGTGATTCCTTAACAGGTTTCTTTATTTTTTAAAGATGAGTTTAGGAATTGAATGAATATAAAAAATGTGGTGTAATTTACTATGCTATCAGGATCTGAATGTTTTAATTTTTATTATAATGGCTATTTTATTTTAATATCCAGTCTGATGATTTGTCACCATATACTTTTAGAATTTGAAGGAACTTGAGTTAATAGTTATATAAAAATTTTTATTGTGTAGAAATACCAGTTTGATTGGATCAAAATGAATGTATCAGAAATCTTACTCTTAACCTATAGAAACTAACAATGAAATAGAACGATAAATTAAATAATTAAAAACTGAAGGGCTTTGAATGTACAATGGGAAAAGCTAATTCTCTTTTCCTCTTTGAACCTTTTTTGATTTTTTTCATTTTGGGAACATTATGTGCTTGTGAGCTAAGTGGTTTTAGTAAGTTTTATAATATAGGGACTGAAGGAGCTCAAGGAGAATTGAAAGTGAATTGCAACTTAGAAATATAAAAGACTGTAGAAATATTCTCTGCTTTGAGTGTAGAGCAGTAGTTCTTTTACCTTCCCTCCCGTCCCATAGTCAACACACATTTCTCTGTCTTTGTGAACTATAAACTCAGGATGCAGTGGGTTCATAGTGGCTCTTAGAACAATAGTTTATAGATTGAGAACGAACAAAATATTTATATTTATTGTTGGTAACTATTATAGTTCATTTGTAACCAGGTCGAACAGATGTACTCTTAACGTTTAAGTTGCTAAAGATGTAGATACCTTTAAAATTTTTCTTTTGTGATAAAATTTTACTTTTAAGTGTTTATTCTTCCAGAAAAGTTCTGTGTGAATATATTATGTATGCCATGTGTATGTATGTATTTTCATAGAGAGAAAATAAATTTCTGTTTCCTTTCCAGATATGTGTTAAATGAATCCCAGAGTCGCCAAAATTCATCTTCAGCACAGGGTTCTTCTTCAAATAGTGGGGGAAGTTCTGGAATACCGCAGCCTCCCCCAGGAATGAGCTTTTATGCAGCTAAACGAGTTATTGGTGATAACCCATGGACACCTGAACAGCTGGAACAGGTATCACACACTGCTCATTCATAACGCACCTTAACCCTGCCCACGCGCCCCTCCGCCGGCCACGAAAGCAGGTGTAACGTTATTCCAGTGTGCGTAGGCTCTCTACTGACACCTGTTTGAAAGGAGCAGCTGGCATGGTGTGTCCTCTTTATCATGTCAGCTCGTCGTCCGAGCCCCAGGGAGAGGGAGGGGTGGGAAATGCGTTTGGTTTTTCTAATATTGCTCACGTGTTTCAAGTATGAAACACAGCCCACTTATAAGTTGAGTTTATTTAACTTTTTTATTTTATTTTTTAATTATGGGTTTAACAGTTATTTAGCTGCTTTGGTGCATTTAAAATATAATTTTTAGGGTTGTACATTTTGTGTAAAGTGAGGAGCTCCTGTACTCACAAGTGACAGTGTGGGGGAAAGCATGACTGCCTTTTATATTTCTTCCTGGGAATTTAAAAATTGACATTAAGAATCTTATTCTGGATTTAAGCAGGACACAGATGTTCTCTGAGCAGCTTTTTAAAAAGACTAGTGCTCTACAGAGAAGGTGCCTCACTGTGTCTGTGTCATCAGGCACCTCAGGGAAGAGCAGATGAGATCAGTATGTAATTATTTTGGAATTCAGGCAACATAGGCTAGTCTTCCAGTCCTCCCTTTGTCTCTCCATGGCAGCCTAAACGATTTGATCCTTTTCTTTTTGGGGATGTAAATGAGCACTGGTCAAAACAGTGTTCTAAGGAGAGGGGAAAAGGCAAGTGGGACCTTCTCGCCACTCACAAATTTATAGAATGATTTGTTTAGCAAGGACAGTATGCGATTAGATTTACTTTTTCACATTTTATAGGTTTTTTTCCTCCTTAAGCCATGATGTAAGAAAGAAAGGTAAATAGTAGCAGAAGCTACTCTGTATTGAGTGTGAACTATATTGATGAGTACTTTGAATTCATTATTTCATTTAATCCTCACAGCAACCCAATGAGGTATCGAAATTTTGACTTCCATTTTGTAAAAGGTTTTGAGTTTCACCACGGTCTCACTTCTAGTACTGGGGTTTGAATCTAGATTTGTCTGAGGGCTAAAGCTGGATGTGCTGGAGAACAATTGTTAACATTAAATTGTAATTTGCTGTTGGTCAATATTTGAACATTTCTAAGGGCTCTGTATGTCTTTTGTTAATTTCATAATCTAGTGTTAAAAGGAATGATTCAGCTTCAAGAATGAAAGCTGTTTTCCTCTAATTTTTCAGTCTCTTTTGTTATATTTTTTCCTTCCAGATAAACAGCTTTTGTTTTCATGAAGTTAACAATAATGTAAAGATTCAGTTAGCCCAGAACATTATAAAGAGGTGTTAAAAACAGCTGGAATTCTGACACCCTAGTTTGTCGTTCCTCTGTAGACTGCTGTCTGTATGTGTATACAAATATAGTTTTATTCAGTATACAGGGTCCGGCATAAATAATACCCCTTTTTCATTACAAAATCATTAGCATGAAAGTCTATAACATAACAATATCACACTTAAGCACACCATGTGACATTTTAGGCAAAATGTTCAAATTAAAACTATAAATTATCACACCCATATTATTACCCTACTGACAACACTCAAGTAGGCCTTACTTCTGCTGGACCCTGTATTTTTACACATCATGTAATGTAAGATTATTTTTAGTTCACTTTTTTATTTAACAGTATATCAAGTTTTTGAAAAATGTCATCACTTTTAATATCTGTGTATTACTTAATTATATGTAAACCACATAGTCTCCTGTTGATGGATATTATTGTTTTCATTTTTCTTTGAACTTTTAAAAAAATTATATTTTATTGATTATGCTATTACAGTTGTCTCATTTTTTTCTCCCTTTTATCCCCCTCTGCCCGGCAAGTCCCTTTTTCTAGCATCCCTCCCCAACCTTAGTTCGTGTCCATGGGTCATACATATAAGTTCTTTGGCTTCTCCATTTCCTATACTACCCTTAACCTCCCCCTGTCTATATTGTACCTACCATTTATGCTTTATTCCCTATACCTTTTCCCCCCATTCTCCCTCCACTCCTGCCCTCTGATAACCCTCCATGTGACCTCCCTTTCTGTGATTCTGTTCCTGTTTTAGTTGTTTGCTTAGGTTTTTTTTAGGTTCAGTTGTTGATAGTTGTGAGTTTGTTGTCATTTTACTGTTCATAGTTTTGACCTTCTTCTTTTTCTTAGATAAGTCCCTTTAACATTTCATATAATAAGGGCTCGGTGATGATGAATTTCTTTAACTTGACCTTATCTGAGAAGCACTTTACCTGCCCTTCCTTCTAAATGATAGCTTTTCTGGGTAGAGTAATTTAGATTGTAGGTCCTTGTGTTTCATGACTTCAAATACTTCTTTCCAGCCCCTTCTTGCCTGTAAGGTTTCTTTTGAGAAATCAGCTGATAGTCTCATGGGAGCTCCTTTGTAGGTAACTGTCTCCTTTTCTCTTGCTGCTTTTAAGATTCTTTCATTACCTTTAATCTTGGGTAATTTAATTATGATGTGTCTTGTGTGTTCCTCTTTGGGTCTAAATTCTTTGGGACTCTCTGAGCTTCCTGGACTTGAATGTCTATTTCCTTCAGCAGATTGGGGAAGTTTTCTTTCGTTATTTTTTCAAATAAGTTTTCAATGTCTTGCTCTTCCTCTTCTCCTTCTGGCATCCCTATGATTTGGATGTTGGAACATTTAAAGTTGTCCTAGAGGTTCCTAAGCCTGTCCTCATTTTTTTGAATTATTTCTTCATTTTGTTCTGGTTGAATGTTTATTTCTTCCTTCTGCTCCATATCTTCGATTTGAGCCCCAGTTTCCTTCCATTCACTGTTGGTTCCCTGTATATTTTTCCTTGTTTCACTTTGCATAGCCTTCACCTCGTCCTCTATTTTGCGACCAAACTCAATCATTTCTGTGAGCATCCTGATTACCAGTGTTTTGAACTCTGCATCTGATAAGTTGGCTATCTTCTTGTGGCTTAGCTCTTTTTTTGGAGTTTTGATCTGTTCTTTAATTTGGGCCATATTTCTTTGTCTTGGTGCACCTGTTCTGTTGTAAGGGGTGGAGCCTTAGGTATTCACCAGGGCAGGGCAACCCACTTCGCAGTGTTGTGGTGCTGTATGTGGGGGAGGGGTCAGAGAGGGAACAGTACCCTTTGCTTGGCTCTCACCCGGCTTTCAGTTATTTCCCTCACTTCCCACAAGTGGATTGTGCCCTTTCAGGTGCTGATTCCCAGGTGGGTGGGCTTGTGTACGTCCTAGGACCCCGTGGGTCTCTCCAACGAACTATCCTGAGAGGCTGGGAGTTTCTCCTGCCACTGCAACCCCCACAGCTTTTTACAGGCAAGGCTTTGAGGCTTTCTTTTCCTGAGTTGCGTGGTCTGTCTTGCTCTGCAGTTGTTCCTCCCAGCTTATCTGCATGTAAATGTGGGACTGCCTGGTCTGCCAGCTACCACCTCACCCACCAGGGTCCTGGAGCTACCACCTTGCCTGTGTCTTCTCTGCCCCTGTCTCTGCCCCTTCTACCAGTCCGGATGAATGTTTCTTTAACTCCTTGGTTGTCCAACTTCATACAGTTTGATTTTCTGGCAGTTCTGGTTTGTTTTTAAATTGGTTGTTTTCCTTCTTTTGGTTGTGTGAGGAGGCAAAGGGTATCTGCTTATACCTCCTTCTTGGTTGGAAGCCTTCTGAACATTTTTTAAAACTTATGTCTTTGTGTACTTGACTTTCATAACTGTCTTTTTTTATGGTTTAAGTAAATATTTGAGTCTTTTCTATTGTAACTCTCCTTACAAATAAACCGTGTTGAATAGGAGGGAAGGCAGGCATTTTTATGATGTTTGTATACCTTTTTAAATTCTATCCTTTGTCATTTAATAATTTTAAGCTGTATCAATTCTAGTTCATATTTATAACAACTATTATGTAACTGATTTCTTAAGATAAATACAAAGTTTTACATTCCAGGTATATTTATTTTAGGGTTGTTTTTAGTGCAATTCATAGCTACTTTACATTGCACGAAGTTCCAAGCAGAATCTCTCTAGTCTGGGTTTCATTTTGGCCAGTTAATTACACTGAGTACTGTTTGATGAGAAATTCACTTGCATTGCCTAGTGTATGTTTCAAATCAGATCGTTTTCAGTATGTAAGAATATTGAGGACAAGAATTAGTATTTTAACAGTAGAGTGGAACTCCAAGGACTGCGCGTTTAGTTCCTTTTGAGCTATCATAAACCATGAAGTTCTATATTTCTAATATGCCACCATTCTTACCTTGAGGCCCCAAATTTGGACTTCAGTTCAAGGTTTTGTCATTCTAGAGAGGCTGTGTATCATAATTGTCTTGGAAGACTTGGGTTTGAATCCTGCCTTTATCGCTTGCCAACTGTATGTCTTAATCTCTTTAAGTCTTGCGTTACTTTCCTTATCTTAAAAATGAGTATGATCATAGCTCATATACCCTTTGCGACAGTATGGATGGACCTGGAGAACATTATGCTAAGTGAAATAAGCCAGTTAGAGAAAGACAAATACCGTATGATTTCACTCATATGTGAAATCTAATGAACAAACTGAGCTAACAAGGAAAATGGGGACAGATTCATAGATGGAGAGCAGATGACAGCCAGTTTGGGAGGAGGTTTTGGGGTGGAGGGATTGAGCAAAAAGAAAATGGACTCGTGGACATGGACAACAGTGTGGTGATTGTGGGGGGCAGAGGGTATAAAAGGACTAAAGGGTAATGGAACAGAAATACTATAAAGATTAACTCAAAAAACAATAAAATACCTCATAGATTGTGAGGATTAAACGAAATCGTGGCTATCTATGCTTTAGTACAGTCCCTGGCACATTGTAAGCATAAATAGGAGCTGCTACTGTTGGTACTATTAATCCTTGGTGTATGGCCATACTGATATGTTAAGCAGTATTTTTGGTTGGTGGTCTTTGTTTCTCGGATCACTGTTTCTCCTTCCCTTCATTTATCCACAGTGCAAATTGGGTATAGTGAAATTCATAGAAGCCGAACAGGTGCCGGAGCTTGAAGCTGTTCTCCACCTGGTGATCGCTTCTAGCGACACACGCCACAGCGTGGCAACGGCTGCGGACCTAGAACTGAAAAGCAAGCAAAGGTGAGCTACGTCTCTTTTAAACTCTCAAAATTGGAAAGAGGCTAGATTTCTAAAAGCTTACTCAGCACATATTTGTTTTTTTAGGAGCTTATGTAATGAAACATTTAGTTTATGAGATTATGAAGTATACTTAATTTGTAATGAGGACAGCTGGTTTAAGAGCAGAATTCTGTATAAGAAAAAGAAGAAATGCTGTTTGGAGAAACAGTTTAAAACTGCAGGGGTTAGGGTATTACTATAAGAAGGGAGACCTTCTAGGTAAATGAACTTAAAAAATTGATGTTAAGAAAAAGGCCCAAACCCACAGTTACTCATTTTTTATTTTCCTTTATCTCAAATCACTTGAGATTGCTTTTGATAAAGGATATGTAGGTATTATGGTTAGTGTAGTGAAACTCAGATCCCATGAAAAGAGATGCTGAATAGATGTTAATTAATGTAGGAGGAACTACAAATAGAAAAGAGGTTCATAGAAAATGTTCTGTGTAACAAATCAAATCGATGCAAAGTAAAGCAGTGGTGTACTAGTTTGTACCCATTGGTAAATAAAATTGTGTAATAGTTGACAACTCCATTTAAGTTTCTGTTGAAAATACTATTCTTATACTTTGTTGATTTGCATTATTGATTGAAATAATTTTTTGGAAAGCAGTTTGCAGTAAGTAATGAATCATAAAAATCTTTATAATCTTTTATCTAAATCTTTTGGGAATTTATCTTATGAGAATTATTTAAAAGAAGAAAATGATTATACTTAGAAAATATTATAGATTTGCTTATTATATTATTTCCTGTAAATGTGAAAAAATGAAAAAATCAAATTTTCACGATAGGGAAATAAATAAGTAAATTAGTTATGTGTATGTATATGGAATATTATATAACTGCTGAAATAATTATAAAAATAATGAAGCAACATGTAAATTGCCTCCAAGTAATGGTAAATGAATAAATCAGACTACAAGATGTTATGTGTAGTGATTTAAAAAAAATGACATGTCCAAAGATTGAAGAATAACATAAAAAACTAAAGACAGTTGAATGCTGATAAGGCAATAAAGCTTTATAAAGGTTCCTTGTATTGTAGTTTTCTCTTTCCTGAGAAACCGATACAAGTAGGTGCAATAGTATAAGGAAGTTAACTTCATTGTGTCTGTATTTTGCTTGTTGAAATATGAGCTAACTATATGTGTGTGGTGGTGGTGGGAATGGCTTGCCTCTGAAGGGCATGTGAAGTAGCATATAGGAGGCGTGTGTTTGTCCTGGAGTTAACTCTGGTCATGCCGCTTGCTGATTCTCTGAATTTGGAAGACTCACTTAACCTTGCCAGGCCTTGGAAAAATAAGGAAGTTGGACTAGAATGTATTTAACATCCGCCCCCCGCCCCCCACCCCCCGCAAGTCTAAAATTCCTTCATGCTCCTTATGAGTGTACCTCCCTGGTATCCCTTTTGAGGAATTTATTTGGTTTTGAAGTATTCAAATACTTTTCCTTTAAAACTTCTCATTGTGTTTGAACTGGCCTCATTCTTCATACCATATAGTGGATTGGCTTGTTGGAAATACAAATATGCTGCTTAAGTGTTAGTTTCAGTTCTGTTAAGAGTATGCATTTTTCTATAAAATAATACAACATTGTTAAGAGGTAAAAAGTAAGTTGAGAACAGTATGCAGATATTATCCCATTTTGTTAAAGAAAAATTCCAAAGTATCTCTTCAAGTGATGCATCTGTTGACCTGTTTTGTTTTAATCTACCCGTGTGCCCTACCCATCCACCTATTTTACATGCATAGGAAAGAAGTCCAGAAAAAGATACATAACAAAGTTAGTGGTTTCTGAAAAGGGAATAGAGAGGGATATGGTGCAGGTTGTAAGGAATTTTATTTTCTATGTTGTTTTTGAATTTTTACAATAAACATGTAATTCAGGAAACTAAAACTAGAAAGATGGCAAGAGGAAAAGCAGAAGAAACAGTGAAAATTATCCCTAATGGTTAGCCACTGTTAAGTTTTAAGTTTTTACTTTGTTTTACTAAAGTGTTTTGTCAAAAACCTCTAACCCTGCTGTATTTATGGAAAGGAAACAGGAGTGGAGCTCGGGGATTAGGTAGCAGCAATCAGCTGAGGAAGGATGTAGGCGAATAATAACTAAGCTCTAATTGCAGAATGACTTGGAAGGTAGTGAAAGCTGTGGATATCCAAAAAATAAGGCAGATTGGCAAGCTATTAAAGAAGAGATGGATTTGAAAACAGTCAAAGCAGCAGGATAATTTGTGTTTGCACAAATAAAGCATATCTTGAAAGCAGATCCAGTGTCAAAAGGCAGAGAGAAGAGAGTGTGGTTAAATCTTACTAACCAAGTGAAATGCAGGATTGCATTATTGGTAGGTTTATAACGTGACCAGATGGGGGCTGCTGCAGAGGGTGGGTGCCAGTCACCAATCATGTGATATGCTAATTTACGTTATTGTGGGGCCCAAGTAGGAATTTGTCTTAGTGACTAATGGCAGCGTGACTGCTCTGCATAGTTAGATGCTAAAACTGCATGTGTCTGCTGGTAGATAAGAAAGAGGGATGCTGGCAATTACAGTGACGTAACGTTAGAAAAATGTGATGGCTGTGAGCTTCCTAGGGTTGTGTCTTTAACGGGTAAAATTTTTTTGTCACCCTCCTTATCACTTTTGAATTTCCAAGTGAGTGAATTTCCAAGTGATTAAACAGAAGATTCATGCCCCAGGGCTCTTTGAACAAGTGTAGAATAGCTGTGCTCTGTTGGAACTGCTCCATGGCACTGGCCCTGAGAGTGGAATACAGTTGTGTTCTTGTGTGGAACCAAATTGGGCCCTTGGATACAATGATCTAATGAATCAAGGTGGGATAAGTGACTTTTTTTTTTCTGTTTAAAAACTAACTTTGATGGAACTTAATCTCTTTTCCTTTTCTTCTCTTTTATAATGTCAGCTGTGCATTTCATTTGTGTGTTTTTAAACTATTTTTTTGGTAACAAATATTGGGGCTATGATTTTTTGAAATCATTGATGTGGGAGAAAAAAAAAGTCATTTTAACAAGTTGTGTTGAAACCTTCTGTAGCTTGATTGACTGGAATAATCCTGCCATCATTAATAAGATGTACAAGGTATACCTTGGAGATATACCACTGAAGACAAAAGAGGTAGGTTGTTTATTCTCACATCATCATAAAAAACACTTTGTTGACATGAGCTCTATGTATTTGAACATTTTTTTCCTATTTGACTGAAGCTGAATCTATGCTGTAGGAAATAATAGTTTTAAACCAATGTAAGTCTAGCTAGATTAAAGTCTCCTGGTAACTTAGTTTACCTGATCTGGTGTTTTCAATTCAGATACTTAAATAATGATGATTGTCTAGATTGGGGATCAGTGAACTTTCTTCTGTGAATATTTTGGGCTTTGTTGGCTGTTTGGTTATGAGACTGCCACCACTCAACTCTGACATAACATGATAGCAGTTGCAGGCCACACGTAACTCAGTGAGCATGGTTGTGTCCCAGTAAAACTTCAGGGATACTAAAATTTGGATTTCATCTAATTTTTATGTATTTTGACATGCTATTACTTAAAAAATTTGAAAATGTAAAAACTGTTCTTAACTCACAGGCCTTACTGGGACAGATGCCAGATTTGGCCCGTGGGCTGTACTCTGTTGGCCCCTCGTTGAGAATCTAGAGCAGCGATTTTCAACATTTTTTATCTTATGGCACAGATAAACTGATTACTAAAATTTTGCAGAACACCAAAGAATGTATTTTTTGTTGATCTGAAAAAAATTGATATAATTTTGATTCATTCACGCTGTACAGCTACTGTGTTGGCTGTTGTCATTTTTTTTGGTTTGTTTGATAATCAAAGGAAAAAGAGATCAGTGCTGCTGACTGAATGGTCAGGTATTGCATGTTTTAAAAATTCATGTGCCTTACCAGTTGAAAATCATTGATCTAGAACAATAGGTAGGTTCTTCTGAAGTCTCAGAGCAAAATGTTTGCTTAATAATGTGTTACATTTTGTTCACTGTGTTTAAAAGGGTTTCAAGTCCAAACCCAGACATACAAGGATTATTTGTTTGCTTGTTTTTAAACCATCAAGAGTTGTTTTGAAAATCATTTTTAACTCCAGTTAGATTAAATTGAGTGTGGTGTCGCGGGATCAGGAAGTGGGCACCCCCCCACCCCTGCCGCGCCCGCGGTGGGCGCCCACTGTAAATGCCCTGTGGAGGAGATACTTGGCTAATCACAGAACTTCTCTACGGCTCATGTTCTTTGTGTAAAAGATCGGTGGTTCTCAGAGTGTGGTCCATGGACCCTTAGTGAGTCACTGAGAGATTTTTAGGGGTCCATGAAGACAAGCAATTATATATGAACCGATGGTGCAAAAGCAGTGGTAGGTGTATCTGCTGGGGTCTTAGCATGAATCAAAACTGTGTCACTAACTAATACTAACAGTCACTCTGTTATTCACTGTCAGCATTCATGAAAAAAAAAAAGAAAAAGAGAATCAAACTCAGCTTTACTTAAGGGTATCATTGATGTGGGTATTGAGACACACATGCTTGGCAGGTATTTCTCTAAATTGAATAAGTGAGGCTTCAAGAAAAACAACATGATTTATTGGCAGTGGTAAAAGTTGAGCTTACAAGCCAAAAGTAGAATTTTGGAAAACATGTATTCATTAGAATGAGCTTGACAGCTTGGCAGTACTTTCCTGACTTTTGTGATGAGATTGGTGTTAGTATTCTCCTTTTTGGATGCATGATATTAAAACATAAGCTTTATCTCAGGGAGCCAGTATTTTCCAATTGACCAGTGATATTCCAGAAGCATACAAAGAGGCTTAGATAGACCAGGGGGATTTAGTATAACAGAGCGTGCAAACGTTCGAGGATTCCAAATCCAGACGGCAGCTCACCTTCAAAGAAGGATTGTTTTTCAGATTTTGGTGTGGTAACAAAGAGTATCCACAGTTACCTGAAAAGGCTAAAATTATCCCTACTTCTCCATCCACATATCTGTGTGAAGCTGGTTTTTAAAAAATATTTTTAACCAAAACAACGTATCACTACAGATTGACTGCAGAAGAAGATAAAATAATCCAGCCCTCTTCTATTAAGGTGGACAGTGGAGAGATTAACAGAAAATGTTAAATATTGCCACTTCCTCAGTACAGTTTTTTGTTTTGGAAAATATAGTTATTTTTCTTAAAAATATGTTATGTATGAAAATATGTAATGGATTTATTAATATTAGGTTAAAGTGAACAAGTATTTAAAATTTCTCAGTTTTAACTTTAATCAATATTGATAGGCATTCCAACATAAGCAAAAGGTCTTTGGAGTCTTTTGTAATTTTTAAGAGTGTAAAAGGGATTTTGAAACAGAAGTTTGAGAGACCACTATTTAGGTGTTCTCTCATGCCTTTTTCAGTTTATAATAATTTTGAATTGCTGAGTTATAATCCAAAATATTTTTGACAGGGAGCAGTTCTGAAGCCAGAGCTGAAAAGAGACCCGGTCAGTACAAGAGTCAAGTTAAAGATTGTACCCCACCTTCTTCGTTCTAGACAAGCTGCGGAAACATTCCCAGCTAACATTCAGGTAATTCGTTCTTTCAAGAGAAAAATGGCCTGTTTACAACCTTTTTGTCTGTTCAGTTAGAGAAAGAGCTGCGTTAATGGATATTCAGGAGGTAGGTTGATGTATATGTATAACAAGATCAATGAGACTGTATTTTTTCTGTCTCGAGTTTAGCTTTAGAAATGATTAAAATTTTTTTAGCACATACACTATATAAAGTTACCATTCACTCTAAATGTGTGATGATAATCTCTTTAAAACTAGTGTTTTTCTGATTGGCTTTTCTCCAAAAATGGTTCCACTAGAAACTTTGTTACTTAAGCGGAGAAATGAGTCATCCTTAACCGGGACCCCACATAAGGCAGTGGTTCTGGTTCTTGATGTCTTCATCTCCCTCCACCTCTTGCCCATGTTCTCTGACGCTGCCACTTCTTGTTTTGGCTGTGGCAGGAGCCTTCTACCTTGCTTTCCTGCCTTTAGCCTTGCCCACAGCCAGTCTCTTTCCTGTGTTGCCTCCAGAATTATTTTTGCAGTTAGAAATCTTGTACTCTTGGCTGCTGGGCGATACAAGCGCCTCCACAGGAGCCCTTGCCTTTTGTCCAAGTGATGACCGGCTCACCTCTGGAGGCAGACAGATTTGAGCATGCAGCTGACCCTTGAATAATACAGGTTTGAACTGTGGGATCCACTTATACAAATACTTTTTCATAAAAACTGTAAATGTATTTTCTCTTCCTGATGATTTAAACATTTTAAAATGGTCCGATCTATGGCCATTTTCTCTTCCCGATGATTTAAACATTGTAAGAATACAGTGTATAATACATATAGTATACAAAATATATTTTAGTTGATTGTTTATGATATTGGTTAGGCTTCTGGTCAGCAGTAGGCTGTAAGTTTTTGAGAAGTCAGTTGTATATGGACTTTTTTCTGTCCTCGCCTGGGGGCATGCTTATTGATTTTAGAGAAAGGAGAAGGGAGGGAGAGAGGGAGCGGGGGAGGGAGGGAGGAAAACAGCAATGCGAGAGAGAACTATCACCAAACCCACAATCTAGGTATGTACCCTGACTGGGAATTGAACTCCCAACCCTTTGGCTTACAGGGCAATGCTCCAACCAGCTGAATGACACCAGCCAGGGCTCTACATGGATTTTCAACTGCCCTGGTGGGGTGGGCATCTGTGCCCCTAACCCCCTTATTGTTTAAGGGTCAACTATAATTTGTTGTTAGTATTTGCTTTTTATCTTAAATAAACCTCAGGGTTTTTTGTTTTTTTTTTTTTGCTTTTCTTTAAAACTTTTTAAAATCTGTGAATGGGTGTAGTAATAGCAGCTATCTCATAGCAGTGTTGTAGAGACTAAATGGGGTCACAGAAAGCTTAGAGCATGGTGGCTTGTACTTACTCGATTACGAAGTTTTTGGCAAATGGTGACAAGTTAGCAGTCATTTCCCTTCCGGTCTCATATCTCCCCAGCCTCTTGCCGGCCCTGTCCTTACACTCCACCCAAACTGTCACTCTTTATGCATGCTCTCCTCATGTGGCTCTGTGTCTCCGCTCCCGGCGCTCCCTCTGCTGGGCGTTGCTCCCTCCCCCTTTAGCCTCTCAGACATTTGCCTGTTTCAGGGTTCAAGTTCCAGGGTTCGCTTGTGTGCCTTCCACCTGAAATGTTCCTGTTTCCTGTCCCCCCCTCTTTCAGTCCCAGAGTAAGAACCCTCCTTTGTGCTCACTGTGTGGTGGACGTAGACTTCTGTCTTGCCATCTGTCCCTTGGGAGGCTTATTTGTTTAAGCGGCTGCTTCCTCTTTCTACACGATAAAACTTTTATTCCCAGTATCTGGCACTCTAATATGTGACTAATTTCAAGTACTCTGTTGTATGTCTCCAGGAAAACATAAAATTATCAGAGTTTCTTCCATTTCACTTCTTAAGCCCTGTGTCTTTTTCCAGACAGTGTCTTGATAATTTTGGTTCAGAAAATTTGGTTGTGGTAACACTACATTATATAATAAGTAGCTAGAATTTCGTGACAAAATATTCATAGACCTCCTGTAGGTGTACACTTTATTTGCAGTTTTCTGTGTCTTTAAAATAGGTCCTAAAATTTTGTACATTCAAAGACAAACTTACTGGCCATCACCCATAAACATTCTCCCTTTTTTTATATTCCCATTTCTAAGGATGGCATTACTGTTCTCCTACATAGTTGGCCCTGCCCTTCTCCACTTGTGTGTCACAGCATTCTTCAAAGGTAGCTGCTTCGTATCGGTCCTTGGTAGCTTTAACTAAGCACATGTCACCTCACCTTGATTTTGAACATATGAAGGCAGCTTGAACAATTCTTCACATGTAATGTGTGTACCATGAATTTTATTTTTTCCTTCAAAACATTAGTGTTCTAATTAATTCTTCGCTTCTGTTATCTCACTATATTATTCTATATGATATAGCATTTTTCACATTAATTTTCTAAAAAAAGTCTTCCAAATAATGTAGCACTTGATTATATTGAGTAGAGTCATAAGTTCGTTTAGTTTTTTTCTGTATGATGACTCTAGTAGTACTTAGTTATGTTTAACTTCATTTGAAAGAGTCTTTTTAGATTGTATTGTGACAGCTATCATCTCAGTGTGGATTTAAAAAAATACACTTATCACAATTGGTGAATTTTTGTGTAGCCATTTTAATATTGAAGATGGAAGAAGATCATGCAACATTTTTGGCATACTGTGCCTTATTATTTCAAGAAAGGTGAAAATGCAACTGAAATGCAAAAAATGATTTGTGCAGTGTATGGAGAAGGTGCTGTGGCTGATCGAGCGTGCCAGATGTGGTTTGTGAAGTTTCTTGGTACTATTGCCATTTTGGCCAAATAATTCTTCGCTGTGGGGCTGTCTTCTGCATTGGAAGATGTTTAGCAGCACCCCTGGCCTCTACCCACTAGAAGCCAATAGTGGGAGGTAGCTGACATGCTCAAAATACCCAAATCAATAAAGCTATTGGTGAAAATGAAAAATGTGCCTTTTATTTGATGGAAAAAACCACACAGACTTTTTGGTCAGCCCAATATATTGTTTTATGTCATTTTTAATGTATGTACTTGACACCTTAACAAGGGTGAGTGCCCTGATAGCAATACTTGTCTTTTTTATATCTCCTGATACCTTGCATGCTGTTGATTACACAGTGGTTGTGCAGTACTGTGTCCAGTCAGTTGTTATTATTAAGTGTTTAATTAAGTCAGAATGCAGTTAGTAATTTTAAGAAACAATATGTTTTTTTAAGTGTAAATTTCTTTCCTATAAACAGTAGGAATTTGAGGAGTTTAGATTTCTTTGATGTTGATGTTTAATATCTGAAACTCTGGATGCTTCACAGGCCCCATCTATGGTGTGATATTTTTGCTACCTAGACACGACTACACAATACATGGAGCACCTGTACCCCTGCTGTACACTTTAGAATGCTTTCATTTTGCCCTGGCTGGTGTGGCTCAGTTGGTTGGAGCATCATCCCATAAACCCAAGGATTGTGGGTTTGATTCCTGGTCAGGGCACAGGCCCGGGTTGCACGTTTGGTCCCTGGTTGTGGCGCATATGGGAGACACCTGATCAGTGTTTGTCTCACATTGATGTTTCTCTCTCTCTCTCTCTTCCTTTTTCTTCTTCTCTGGGATCAAAAACAAAAACAACCCCCCCCCCAAAACAACAACAACAACAACAACAACGTTTTAATTTCTATATTTTCCATAAAGCTTTTTAAAAATAACTTGTTCTGCATGACTATGTAATTAAACCTAATTCCCCCAAAATGACCTTATCTGCTGGTGTTCTCTGTATAACACGGAGCGACAGTGTGGTGGCCCACAGCAGTGTGAACTCTATATGACTTTCTAGTGGTAGAGCCCCAAGTTTTGCAGACTTGCGAGATCAGCCATTGTGTTTGTCACTCTACAGATTATTGGTTGGAGCTACTAATCGGCTTCCTCAGTTTGTCAGCTAAAACGCATGCATATATTAAAAAGAACAGCAGTAATTCTGAAGAACAAGGTGTAGTGCAAAAGATGTACTGTTGAATCCTAATATTTCAGAATAATCAGTTACTGTTTTTATTAATTGGTATTCTTGACCACTAGTTTCTTTCTCATAGGTGGTATATGATGGACTTTTTGGTACAAATACAAATTCAAAATTAAGAACATTATCCCTGCAATTTGTACATCACATTTGTATAACGTAAGTTTTTTGAACTATTTGTCTATAAAGTTTTCAAGCTGTTGGAGTGATCAAATGATTCAAGTATATCTTTTCTAGAAAAAAAATCATGTTTGCTCATCTTAAAAGAAATTCAGATTTTAATAGATGATTTTAATTTATTTCAGTTGTTGCTAATATTTTAAGAAATTATCTGAAAATATATGTAATGACGAGATTCTCATCTTGCTTTGTGTATATGTGCTATTTTTTTTTTTTTAAGTTGTCCAGAAATCAAGATTAAGCCATTAGGTCCAATGCTTTTGAATGGCCTCACCAAGCTAATCAATGAATATAAAGAAGTAAGTGACTTCTCAAATTTTTTTAACATTGTATATTTTAAAGTATTTTCTGTCATAAACTTTTCTGGTCTACATGTTGGTTTAGTTAGTTACAATTTGATATTGTACCATCACTTCTTAATATTTTTACTTAAAGTAGTGCAGATTGAAGAAATTACTGGCATCGTTTGTGTTTTCTTTTGGAAATAGGTGATAAAAACTGATATGAATCCTGAGGCGTCTTACTTGAATGTTTTAAAAAGACAAATACATTTTATTCTACTTTTAGGCACTGTATAAAAATAGAATGAAAAGAATTAAATTTTATTTTATGATTTATTTCTATATGAGTCAATTTGGATTGGCTTATATTGAGAAACTGTTAATTCTTAGGGTCTCGTAGATTCAGAGTTCTATCAAAACATGCATTCAGTAAATTTTTGATTCCTTAAGCTAAGTTGGATGAAGATTCTTTGGATTATAGTGTTTTGAATCCTGTTGTTTGTTCATACTGTGTCCCTCTTACTCTCTCCAGTGTTTTGGGGGATTTGCTTAAAAAAGTAAGATTTTAAGAACTCTAGTTAGCGTTATTTTCCTGTCTTAGGTAAACATGAATGCATGTTTGTGATAATATAGTGAATAAGATTTTGCCACCTGGAGTTAGAATTGAACTTGAATCCTAGTTTTGTTCTTTGGTGAGTTACTTAAATTCTTTGGACCTTTGTTCTTTATTTGAAAAATGAAAATAATATCATTTACTCGAATTATTGTAAACATTAAATGAGATGAACACGTAAGTTATTCAGCATAACGAAGGCACATTAGTAGGTGTTATTATTAGTAAAAGCTGTTTATTTGTTGTGCATTTGTAGTTTGGGGCAGTGTTAGGCCTGGCCCTCCTGTCATCTGTATAGTGCTTACGTGGTTTCTAAGGTCTAGAAACCAGATTATTTTTATGGCATAGATAGTCAGGTGCTTTGGATGGCTGGTAGAAATAAAAATGGTTTGGGGCTTTTTGGGAGAATTTGTATATTTAAAAATAGGTTAGAGAGGCCAGATAAACCACAGAGTCTGAATCTCCTTACCTCCAGATGGTATCTGTATGTCTTCCCAGTGATAAATCCATAAAGTTGAATCCATAAGCATGGCCGTCTAGGTGTGGGAGAGTGAATCCTGTGTTAAATGTATAAACTTCAACTCACAGAAATGTTATTTTGTTCTTAGCGATCAGTTAGACAGTTGGTTTACATAAAACCATGTAAAATTCATTTGAGGAGGCAACCTCACTAACTCACTTGATGTCTATGATCCCCTTAACTTTTTATAGTGCAAATGAGAAGTGCAGGTTTTAAAAGAATTGCTCACTATTATTTTGGGTGATAGAAGGAGGATCTTACCTTGTTGGATGAGTGGTGAATTTTCTGATAAGTTAGTAAGCTGTCTTCCTAGTGTGTTGAAGATGAATTTTGGTGTTTGCAGGTTACATAGTGTTGAAAGCGTCCTTAACTTAGCACCAGCTAAGAGAACCTTTTCATATATGACCACTGCATTTTCCCTTTGGATTGTGTTGGGATAAAAGGTTTTGTTTGTTTTTCCTTTTAGAAGCATGATGAACTCAGGGTTTGGACTTCTGTTTGTTTTGTTCAGATGTTAATATCATGCAGTTAGGCAGAGTGAGACTAGGTTGACCAAGGAGTAAAATAATGCATATAAATGCAGCAAAAGGTTTTGCCGTTTACTGTGTTTTTTTGTTTTGTTTTGTCTATTTTTTGTTCTTTTTTTTTCTTAATTTCAAGGACCCTAAGCTACTGTCAATGGCATATTCAGCTGTTGGAAAACTCTCCAGGTGAGTAAACTCCTTTTTCAGCGAGAGGTACCCTGTTGGTAAACTTAGAAATTATGTGGCATTTAGTAACGGATGGAGAATAAGTTCGTTGTGATTCTGAAAGGAAATGTATTTAATGGCCATAGATTGTTTAGAAATGTCTTCCTTGTAGCAGGAAAATGTTGGGGGACATTTTAATGTACTTTCGAGGATATGTTACCAAATTAAATGGTAGTCTTGAAATGAGATTTTGAACTGGATTGTGTCATAATGGGTTCCATTTTCTTGTATCCAGGAGACATTTGATTGACCTTAAGTGTTACTGTTGCTGCTTATGAATAGTTTTTATAATCCCCATAATTAAGGTTTTGCTAGTGATTCTCTTTTCTGATAGTGTTATCTTAGGATTCTGAGTGGCCCCGTTTCCAAAGCTGGATTTTTTTTTCTTTTGCTTAGTATGATTTCCTCCTCCCAGTTCCTCCTGGTTTCCCCTTCCTTCAGTGTATCTCACAGCAGGGGGAGAGAGGTGCCGCATCCTCAGCGGCACCAGGTGCTGCTTTCAGCCCCGGCGCAGGTTCTGTTCCGGCCCGTGTAGGCTAGGTCTTGCTCTTCTGTTCTCTGCGGGGAAGGGAGCTTTGGAACTCAGAAAGAGGCCACCCGAGGCCAGCAGAGACAGGCAGGGTTGTCAGCAAACCTTGTCCCTTGTCTTTTGGCATGAAGTGACAAAGCCCCTTATCACAATAGCCTTTAGTTTAACTAGTAATTTGGCCTTAATTATCTATTAAAATCAGAAATGTTAACTGAATGCATGGAATATAATGAGAATATCTGGATAATGAGTATATTAATCAAGGGTTCTTTGGATTAGACAGCTGGAGGATTAAATATTTACTTATATGGGTAGGTAATCTAATGACGGCGACATGGTGCTCAAAGATGAAATGACGAGTTCAGGAAAATTTGTATTAATTTTGTTTTTCTTCCATCTCATGGAGATTTCTCATAGTAGCGATGGTCTTATATCTCTTGCAGCCGAATGCCCCATTTATTCACAAAGGACATAGCTCTCGTGCAGCAGCTTTTCGAAGCCCTGTGTAAGGTAGGGAGACACCTTGCAAGTGCATGCTTTCTATTTGGATGCTTACCTGGAAACCCAAGAAGGAGGGAAACACTTTTTATTACCTTTATAGGAAGAGCCCGAGACTCGACTTGCTATTCAAGAAGCATTATCTATGATGGTTGGAGCATATAGTACTTTGGAAGGAGCACAGCGCACTCTCATGGAGGCACTTGTGGCTTCGTACCTAATAAAGGTAGGTCCAGCGGTGTAAACTCTAATGGCTGGTAGTATATGTGTTTTGCATTTTTAAGATCAAAGTTTGACGTGCTTGTCTCTTTAATTACCATGATAATTAAGAGGACTGTTTGCTTTCCCTTGGACTGTGATTTATGATCTATATAGCTTTAATTTTTTGTGATGGGAATCTGATTTCAGGGGAGAAGGAGTAGTGATATTCACAGAAGCTTTGTATTTAAAGCTTTCCATGATGGAAAACTCTTCTTAAACGTCAACTCCTCCAGGTTGGGTGTATTGTGTCTTAGCTGGTAGCTGTGCACTGCAGTCCGTGGGTAGAGTTCTCTAGGTGACGACGTTGGGGGAGAAAAGCAGAGGGAAGGAAAGACAAAGTCTGTGCGTTAAAAGTAAGTTGGTAGGAAGTAAACCAGCACTGTCTCACACAGGCTCTTCTTCCTTCTGGTCCTCATTATCTGGTTTCATGGGCATTTATGGGAGAGTTTTGAACATCCGTAGTTATAGACACATATATACACATAGGTATACATATTTCTCATATACAATATCAAATAATATATATTTTCTTTAGTCAGTTCTTTGTCCTTCATTTCTATGAATAGAAAGTGAGGGAGATGAGAAAAGGGAATGATGTCAAAAGCATTGGTGAAATGAATATAAATTGCATTTTCTGAGATTTGGCTAACATATTTAATATATTGAGGCAATTATTAAAGGTTCAGAAATGTCTCTGGTTTCTGTTGAAATATGACAGGATAACTATGTACCCTCACAAAGCTTATTATATATAGAGTCCCATTGTCAAATGCTCTTGGTTTACATGGTTCATGGTCATATGTCATGGACAGAGAAGTATAGGCTTATTCGGAAGGTCAGAGTACTTAAAATTTTTTCTAGGTGACCCTACAAGGAGGTGTGATGTTTGTATAACATATGTGGGTGCCGTTTATATTTGTGCAGACAAATCACATAACAATATTACCAAACCAAAGGTAATTTATTTTCTTAGCATACATTTAAGGTAACCAGACCCTAGGCCAAATTATATAGACTAGTTCTTAATATCATTACTCTTTTAAGTAGCTCAAGGAATGCTAAAGAGCAAGGATAGCTGAATGAATGGGACAGTATCTGTTTTTAGTGTCACTCATCCCACGTATGTTGTGACCGGAGGAATGACCTAGGGGGAGGGTACATGAAAATGAAGCTTTTAGCATTATTAGGTTCTACAGTTGTTTTTCTGGTTGAACTTTGTTCTCATAAATTATTAATCTATTTAAGTTAACTGAATATATTTATGTAGTGAAACTGTGCTTTGGAGTAAGGTTTAACTTTAGAGCAGATCTGAAAGAGCTGGAGGTATTTTGCTTCAGATTTGCAGGGATTTCAAGTAAGCTCTGTGTGTGTTCCCTGCAAAATATCCGGATTTCACTCATATGACTCGGAGTTTGAGAGTTGGAGGAGCAGAGGCGGTGGCCAGAAATGTTCGCAGTGACCTTGGTCCCGAGGGCGGGCTGAGGATGTGCGTGCACCGAGAGGCTCTCTGGCCGCCATCTTTGCGGGTTTTCCTGCTTTGCTCGGAAGGTCCTCTTAGATCATAAAAGTGCCTTTTTGAGTGATATCACTGTCCAAAGACATCATAACACCCTGATTCAAGATCTTAGACAAATACTTTGTCTTGATTTTATTTATTTCGACATTTATTGAAACAGCAACGTAGATTTTGATTGTTTTACAATTAAGATGACTTATCTTGGCTGAAATGAGTTGTTGTTAATTTAAAAAAAATCTGTGTTTTTTGTGTGTCTTTATGTGACAAATAGCCTGAAGTTCAAGTTCGACAAGTGGCTGTGAAATTTGCCAGCACAGTGTTTCCCTCAGATCACATACCTTCCAGATACTTGCTCTTATTAGCTGCAGGAGATCCGTAAGTTTTAAAAGGTGTTAATTTGAATTTGGGTTCATTTTAGATTTATTTGAAAGTTACTAAAATTATGTTGTTTGTAATGGTGACCTATGGAATTTAGAAGCAATTAATTAAAGAGTTAAAATTATGGCCCTTGGTATGATATAATCCTGTAGTCATAGCCTGTCTTGTTTATATTGGAGGGTGAAATTCAAAGATGCAAGCCACATGACTCTTTAAATCTCATGAAATTGCCAAAAAGAAGTAATTTCTCATAATGTATCTTATGACTCTGCTTAGATAGCCAAGAATGTATGAAAGACCATTTTCTCAAAACTCCAGCTGCCAAATAAAATTGCTGTTCTTAGTTTTTAAATGACCACTCTGCAATTGGTGAAATAATTTTTTATTTTTACTTGTCTGAAAGACGAGAAGAAGTTCATGGAGAAGCACAACGAGTATTAAGGTGTCTTCCTGGTAAAAACAGAAAAGAAAGTGCTTCTAAGCAGATGCCTTCTTTCCCGGAAATGGTATATTATATTCAAGAAAAGGTATGGCATTTAACTTCAGATAATTATTTTGAGTTATATGATGGGTGATGAAAATAAACATACATATTTTAACTGACACACTTAAAATGTTATCACTAAGTGTGGAATGGTAGTAGAGTTTCTAACAATGCCAATATTTACAATAAGGGGAAGGTTCAAAATGAGAAGAAAAATACAATTCTTAGATCGATCTGTTTTGCCCAAATCTGAATTGCTTTCAGTTCCTTTTATGTTCTTTATCACTTTGGCTGCACTTGAAAGTTTTTTCCTTGGTGTTACATGTTTAAAAACACATCTCCTTTTTATTTTTAATGACATTATTGAAGGCACCATAAGTTTAAGAGTGATACGGGGAGCAGTTCAGATTTTTTCCACCATGATCACCAGAGAACATCACATCCGCTTTTGCAAGCGTCCTATTTTTGCACAGTGTTCTTTGCTGATAGATTAGAGAGTGTTGGCAGTCCTGACCCCAACCCTGACCCTGTTCCACTTTTTACATCAGTGTTTCTTTGAATATGCTGGGGGGTACTCTAGCATACTCTGCCCATACTGGTGGTCCCTGCCTTTTCTCAGATAGACAACCTAAGGGAGTTGGAAGCTCGGTACTAGGAAGCCATGACTCTCTTCTGCATCGCATAGTCGTGTTCGTGGTCAGAAGATGCTTTTGTGCTCATTTGTTCCTTCCACCTCCATTAATAAAAAGAGTGGCATGCAATGGCCTGGGGCGGCTGTGTTAGTGTGTTAGTGGGGTGTCTGGAGTAGGTTTATTTTTTTTAAATAAGCCAGTAAAAACCTGAGGAAGAAAATGCAACACGCTTGTCATTTAAGGTTTGAGGGACATGAAAAATCTGGATGAATAATAGAAAAATGTTTTTGACTAGAAAAAACAGTAGCAAACAATAATGTAGCTAGAAGTACAGTTATTTTTGAGTTGAAGGACACCTGTGATCCATTTTTCAGTAACTGTGTTTGTTTTGGGCTTATTTTGTTAGGCTTCTCATCGAATGAAAACCCCAGCCAAGTACATGACAGGGACCACCGTCCTTCCGTTCAACCCAGCAGCCTTTGGAGAGGTAGGGCTGGCACGTGAATTTTTCGTGTTCTAAATCGACTCATATTGTGGTATCAGTATTCTTTATTGGTTGTTTATTAGGAAAACAGTATTAGTCATTAGTATTACTTTAATTCACAGGGGTCTATAAATAATTTATCTCGGTGAGATTCTCTTTGTGAAAGAACTGGATGCTCCACATTGATTACCATTGGGATTTTACAGAAAATTAGATTTGAACTTGAAAGCCAACAATATGTGAGGTGGTTTGGGTTATCTAGTTTTGATGGCTGGCGACTGAGATTCACTTCTCACATGCACTAATGGAAATTCTGTAGTTTAGACCATTGGCTTGCATTAATTAAATGACGAGAGTAAGATTACTCCCAATGAAATTGCTGCCTGTCCTATTTTAGTTATCAAGGAAAGAGCTTTCAGAGGACTCCTTCATAGCCAGTTTATATCAGAGGTTTTTAATGGGGTTATATTTACTCTTCTGTAGGTGATTGGAATAATTTTCTCAAATCCTTGTGTAGGTGGAGATTAAATACAACTGGAGTTCCATAGGAACAGATCGTTTGCCTCGGGTTTTTGCTAAGCCAGTCTCTGTCTCTCCTCTCTCTCTCTCTCTCTCTCTCTCCAAACACACACACCCCTTTTAAAATGTAATGATTTTTGTTGTAATTGTTTAGATTTTAAAAGTTGAGTTTGCATTTTAACTCCATTAAATACCACTAAAGAACACTCTTTGGATTTATAAAAGCTTGTTAGGTAAACTTTGCTCCATTATAGTAATTTCAGTTAATATATTGAGTCATGTTTTTTAGCTTTCTGTGAAGATTGTTGAATAGCTTTATGAAGGAGGTAGGGGAATCAAAACTGCAAGCAGTCACTTTGAAGAATATCCTCCCCCATTGATTTTTTGAGAAACTTAACCTGGTGTTATTCTTCCTTCTATTTTTAGATAGTTCTGTACTTACGAATGTGCCTAGCTCACAGCGCGGGAGTGGTGCCCACCTCTCAGAGTTTGGCGGATATGCAAGATCATGCCCCAGCCATAGGACGCTACATAAGGACTTTAATGTCAGGCAACCAGACGACATCCTCGTCGTCTTCTTCCAAGAGTGGAGAAACCAACCCCGTTCAGATCTACGTCGGCCTGCTTCAGCAACTGTTAGCAGGTGTAGGAGGTAGGAGGCTGTGGTGCCGAGGACAGGGAGATGCCTGCGTACATAGCACACAAGAGAAAATCTAATTTTAAACTCAACTAAGAATTTATGGCAAAAATTATTTTCTCTCTTCACTGCTGTAATTGAGCATTAGTCTTTGTTTCTTTTCTAAACTTATCTGATTCATCCTTGATGTATTGTTTCTCTTTTCAGAAAGAGTAATAATAGATAATACATTTTTACTTTGGAAGTGGGTGTGAAGAACAGGGCATCTTTTTATAGAAAACTAGTCTGTACATTTGATATATTGAATCACACACTGTATTTAGGTTGATTTTTGTAGAACTGGAGAATGCCTCCTATAGCCTTATCCTTTAAAGGAGTTTAATGATCCCTGAATGTTTCTCTCTTCTCTTGAAATTAAAATGGTTCTGAATTCTTTCTTATTCAGGCTTACCAGTCATGTACTGTCTCTTGGAAGCTGTCTCAGTGTATCCGGAAAAGCTGGCTACCAAATTTGTAGACAAAACAGAATGGATAAAAGTATGTCCCGTGCATGTATATTTCTCTTTGATTCTGTATATTTTAAACATCAGTCTCATGATTTTTGTCTTCTTACCAGGGTTCCTATGACCTGTGCTGCCTTTAGGTCATTTTGAAAACTCTCCTCATCAAACATTTAATGAGAAGCATGTAGGCCGTTGCATGTCAGTGATCCATCTAGTGAGAGTGGGAGATGAGTTGAGAGTCATGAGTAAAAAATAATTGTTTTTCTGTTTTTTAAAGTTTAATATATTTGTATAGTTTAAGTAAAATGTCTCCTTTCTATAACTGTCTCCCACCTACCCAAACGCTCCCATTTCCTGTCCCTTCCTTTCTCACTGACAAGTACACATAGGTTGTCACCTATTTGCAGGTGCTGTATGTTCTACGGTTTCCTTATACATATATACACAAATAAAAATGAGCATTTTTAATTTTTCTCCCTTCTTTTACACAGTGTAGCATAGTAGTCACTTGGTTTCCTGCCTTCCTGTGTTTCACTTACTGCCAGAATGTCCAGGTATTCCTATGTAACTACAGAGAGAGCATCCTCCTTGGTCGCCTCGTTGTTTTCCATTGTATAAATGCGCCATATTTATTTTAGATCCTTGCTGATGGTCATTTAAGGTACTCTTCCAGCCTGCTGCAATGAACCATCCGTTATTCTGAATATGAGGGAGTATATTTTTAGATGGAGCCCATAGAATTGGGGTTGAGGACATGTGCTGTAGCAGTTTGGACAGTGCACACCCACATGAGTGGTACCCGTCTGCCCTCTCACCAGCTGTGTAGGAGAGTGTTCTTGTCCCACGGTCACACTGAAAGGATTGCCAGGTGTAGAAATAAAAATACAAGATGCTCGGTTAAATTTGAATTTCAGTTAAACAATGAATAATTTTCTCAGTACAGCTATGGCTCATGTGTTTTATGTACTCCTTGTGCTACATACTGCAGTTCTTTTTGGAGATTGCAGCTTGAATTATGGTAAAATGTACAGATTGTCTCTTTATGTGTGAAAGCATGAATGGATCTCACTGAGAGGTGTGAGTTTCCTACTTTTCTGGAAAATCTGCTCTCATGAAACTTCTTCTAGTGTAAAATGTTTTTATTCTTTGTGAATATTTGCTGATCTTAAACTGATGTTAGAGTTTTTGACTTTTGATCCTGTACCTCAGGGCTCATCAAACTCCAGTCCATGTGCCAAATCTGGCCTGTTTTTGCGCCACCTGCAGGCTAAGAATGGCTTTTACATTTTTAAATGGTTGAAAAATAATCAAAAGATGAGTAACATTTCCTGACATGTGAGAATAGAGTGTCCATAGAGTTTTTTTTGGAACATAGAGGCACCTGTTTATTTATTGTCTGTCGCTGCTTTTGCACCACAGTGGCAGAATGGAAAGTGACAAAGACCATATGACCCACATAGCCTGTTTGGCCCTTTACAGAAAACATTTGCTGACTGTGTAAGATCATCTGTGTATTAATTTCACCTGAACCATTTTATACTTTGTACCTGTGATGAAAATGCTCAGATTTTGGTGACTAATTCAACTTTTATTTTGAAATAATAGTTTGTGTTTTTTTCTCATGGATGCCAAAAAATTGAACAATGTGTCATTTATTCTTTTAATCTTAAACGTTATCAGAAGGATGATGAATACACTTCACTTATATATATATGTATATCTTTTCTACACTGTTCAGAGTCTGATGAACAGCAGCAAAGAGGAGATGCGTGAACTGGCGGCATTGTTTTATTCTGTGGTGGTATCCACGGTGTCGGGAAATGAGCTGAAGTCAATGATAGAACAGCTTATAAAGACTGCAAAGGATAATCATGTATGTTACCAGTATGGTCTTCATTCTTTTTTGTGGGAGATAGCAGAATTTTACAAAAGCATCTAATATATTTTTAGTTCTTGTGTTCTCATTTATAAAATGAGCTTTTATGATTGCAGAGATTAAATGAGGCAGGTAATACATTGACTGAGTCAGTTCATTCAATAAATTTGAGTGCCTCGTTCTCCGATAGACACTGTTTTCGGTGCTAGGGACGTAATGGGGAGTAAATGCATATTCTGCTGCCTATTATTGTGCCTGTCCTCCCGGAAAACACTATCAAAACCAGGTGCTTTCAAGTATTTCATTGCTTGCCTTGTATTTCCAGGTTTAAGCAATTAGAAGTAGTATCTGTTTATTGTGTTCAGTTGGCACTAGGGAGAAATCATGCTTGAATATTATGATAGTGTCGTTACGTAAGTTACATAAGCTGTACTCTAGAAGAACGTTTGGGTGCTGTATGAACATGCAAGAGAGTCACCCCCCAGCGCTGGAGTGGGATTAGGGACTCTAAATCTTGATTAGTGTGGATCAAGACTCATACTAGCTTCTTGGAATTATCGGTGTTAGAAACTCAAAGTTCCTTTTGTTCCCTAAGCCTGATACATTAACATCCAGTAGAACCTCAAAAGATCACTTTATTTCTTTGGCCTTATGTTTTTTTGGAGAGATGACTAATAAACACACAGTCATTTCCATGCATTCTTGCACATGTGAGAGACAGAGGCATATGCTATTGTTTTGTTAACCTCAGAGCCCGGAGGTACAGCACGGATCCTTGCTTGCATTGGGATTCACAGTAGGAAGATATCTGGCTAAAAAGAAAATGAGAATGGCAGAGCAACAAGACCTGGAGACAAATGCCGATTACCTGCCGGAGCAAGAGGAACTCATTCAGAGTGCCACAGAAACAATAGGTATTTAATGCGTTGGTGCTGACTTGGATGTTGTTGCAGTTTTTTAATTAGGTTAAAATGTAATGTGACATTTTGATTCCTTTTTATAGCAGGGAACTTGAAAGGCACAAACCTTTGCACAAACCTTACTTGATGCTAAAAAAATTTTGTGTTTTTAATAACAATAAAAGTACTTTCTGTGCTTTTTTCCCTGTATGTTTTTATAAAACAGATGATTCTATTATGGGAAAAACTTTAAACATTAGAAAGGACACTATGCCCTGTTTCCATCATTTTATTACTGAGTACACATTAACAAATTACCAACTAGAAGATACTATAGACTTTGATTTTGTTTTACTGTCTTTTTTTATATATATTTTATTGATTATGCTATTACATTTGTCCCAGTTTTTCCCCCTTTGCCCCCCTCCACCTAGTATCTCCCATTCCCTCTGGCAATACCCTCCCCCTTAGTTCGTGTCCATGGCCCATGCATATAAGTGCTTTGGCTTTTCCATTTCCTATACTGTTCTTAACATCCCACTGTCTATTCTGAACCTACCAATTTCTTCTTCCTCATCCCTGCACCTTTCCCCCATTCTTTCCTATCCCCCTCCCAACTGACAACCCTCCAAATGAGCTCCGTATCTATGATTCTGTTTCTGTTCTGCTTATTGCTTAGTTTGTTTTTCAGATTCAGTTGTTAATAGTTGTGAATTTATCCCTATTTTAACGTTCATAGTTTTGATCTTCTTTCTCTTAAATAAGTCCCTTTAACATTTCATATAATAATGGCTTGGTGATGATGAACTCCTTTAGCTTTACCTTGTCTGGGAAGCACTTTATCTGCCCTTCCATTCTAAATGATAGCTTTGCTGGGTAGAGTAATCTAGGTTGTAGGTCCTTGTTTTTCATCACTTTTAATACTTCTTGCCAGTCCTCTCTAGCCTGCAAAGTTTCTTTAGAGAAATCAGCTGACAGTCTTATGGGGACTCCTTTGTAGGTAACTCTTATACTTTCTCTTGCGGCTTTTAAGATTCTCTCTTTATCTTTAACCTTTGACATTTTAATTATGATGTGTCTTGGTGTGGTCCTCTTTGGGTCCAGTTTGTTTGGGACTGACTGTGCTTCCTGGACTTGTATGTCTATTTCCTTTACCAAATTAGGGAAGTTTTCTTTCATTATTTTTTAAATAAGTTTTCAATTTCTTGCTCTTTCTCTTCTCCTTCTGGCACCCCTATAATTTGAATGTTGGTACGTTTGAAGTTGTCCCAGAGACTCCTTAGCCTATTCTCATTTTTTTGAATTCTTTTTTTCTTCTTGCTGTTCTTATTGAATGCTTTTTTTCTTCCTTATGTTCCAAACCATTGATTTGATTTGATTCTCACCTTCATCTACTCCCCGGTTGATTGCCTGTAAATTTTTCTTTATTTCACTTAGTGTAACCTTCATTTTTGCCTGGGTCTTTTTGATGTCACTGAAGTATCCAGTGAGTTTCTTGAGCATCCTAATAACCTGTGTTTTGAACTCTGCATCTGATAGATTGCTTATCTCCATTTTGTTTAGTTCTTTTTCTGGGGTTTTGTTCTCTTCTTTCACTTGGGCCATGTTTCTTTGTCTCCTAATTTTGGCAACCCCCCGTGTTTGTTTCTGTGTATTGGGTAGAGCTGCTTTGACTCCCTGCCTTAGTAGCACGGCCTGTCTTAGAAAAGCACACCTATAAGTTGGATGGGGTGGAGCCTTAGGTAATTGCCAGGGTGAGGCAACCCATGTGAACCAGGTCGTTGGAGTCTCAGATATGGTGTCTCCGCTTAATGGCTCTGTGCAGGGGAGGGCTTAGAAAAGATACTGTGGCTGCTGCCTGGCCCCTGGAGTTTTGCCCAGGAGGAAGGTGCCCTCTGGCACTGACCTGGATGCCCAACACTTTTGTTTCTTCCCATATGCCACTGATGCCCTTCCAGCTGCTGCCCTGGTGCTGGAACTCAGAGGGAGTGAGTCTGCATAAGTCCTAAAAGTCCGTTTCGGGTCCTTTAGGAGGAGATGCCCAAGAATCCCGCCGTTTCTTTCTCCACCTCAACCCCCACTATTTTTTACAGCCAGAAGTTATGGGGAATTATCTTGTTGGCACTGGAACCCTAGGTTGGGTGGTCTGGTGTGGGGCTGGGACCCCTCGCTCCTGAGGTATCCCTCCCAATTTTTTCCCATGACATGTGGGTGTGGGACCACCAGTTCTGTGTCTCTGCGTCCCCATCCCTCCTCCCCATCTGGATGAATGTGACCTCTTTAATTCCTTGGTTGTCGGACTTCCGTACAGCTCAGTTTTCTTATGATTCTGGGTGATAGTTGTTCTGTATTTTAGTTGTAATTTTTGCTATGGTTGTGCGAGGAGGGGAACCATGTTTACCTACGCCTTCATCGTGACCGAAAGTCCCTATTCACAGTATTTTCTCCTTCGTTATGACTCTTCGTTTCCCCAGAGAATGCTGTCCAACACAGAGTAAGGATCCCATCAGTCCATTTAACAGAAGCAGCCGGCAGAAGGGCTGGGGTTTGCTCAACATCCCATAGCACAGCCGGACCCAGAGTTTTCCCTTTTCCTTAGAAGAGGGCTTGGGTGCTGGGTCTCTGTGGCTGTGGGGCCCTCATTCTGCTTGTTTCGCTCTCTTTCACAATGTCTTGAGTACACTGCTTTGGTTCACAAGGAAGGTAATGTTTTATTCTCAATTCTGTGTGCATGTGCTTACAGGGTCATTTTTGGACAGTACGTCGCCCCTCCTGGCCATCGCTGCTTGTACAGCCCTGGGTGAAATCGGCAGAAACGGTCCTCTCCCCATCCCCAGTGAGGGATCTGGCTTTACCAAATTGCATCTTGTGGAAAGCTTGCTAAGTAGAATACCCTCCAGTAAAGAAACAAATAAGGCGAGTCTTTTCCTTTTTTCCTTCCCTTCTGGAATTTTTATTCATGTATAAGTACATGCAAATACACAATTGTAATCAAGATAGGTGGCATTGCAGCTGGCAGAAGGCTTTAATGCGGAAAGAGTGATAAAGAGGAAAGTCTAGGTGACCACTTAATTTTTAGTAAGGGACAATTTAGTAATTTGTGCATAACCTCTGTGTGTGTACCGTTTGACCCAGTTACTCCAGTACAGGTGATAACTGAAGATTTGGGTAAAGCGTTAAATGCCTCAGGTAATTCTTCTGTCAGGCAAAAGGTAGATAATAAAGTGGTAAATAATTTGATGATTTTTGCTATTTTAGATCAAATTTAAGTCTTAACCTCCTGCAGCCAGTTTGGTTTTAAGAAGCCTGGGCGTTAGGAAGCAGTATGTGTAATCTGTGAGGGAAAGGACATTTATTGTTTTTAGTTTTAGGGAAAAATTTTCATAGATTTTTCCTTTGTGGTTAAGGCACCTCAGTGTTGAAGTATATGATGATGTAATGGGCAGAAAAATCAGTTTACTACAGGTTTCATAAGTATGTAATCTTACTCTTGGTGTAGCTACTGTTTAAATCTTTCTGAGAAGATCACAAAGTGTAGTTTTTATTCGTCGTAAGTAAACTAATCATTACCAACCATTGCTGAGCACTTGTGATGTGCCAGGCATATGCTAACTGCTTCACATTTATTAATTAATTGAATTCTCCAAAAGGCTTAGTGAAGTAGGTACAGTTGTCATCTGTGTTTTCCAGATGAAGAAATAGAGTCACACAG
Source organism: Mormoops blainvillei (assembly GCA_004026545.1). Classification (NCBI taxonomy): domain Eukaryota; kingdom Metazoa; phylum Chordata; class Mammalia; order Chiroptera; family Mormoopidae; genus Mormoops; species Mormoops blainvillei. The sequence goes on from PVJD01002877.1 coordinate 125,747, forward strand.
AGCTGAAGCAACTTGCCTAAGGTGACACACCTGTAAAGGCTATGAAGATGGTCAGACTCTGTGATTTGATCATAGACCCTTTGGGCCCAGAACCTACATTTATAAATGGTTATTGTTTGAAGGATAATAAACTTTGTTAGAGGCTTTCTTCTTTATTCTTTTGCAGCTGAAAACTTAATGGATTCAATTTTGTGTCTTTCTCCCTCCAGTGTCTTGCAGACTTAATTCTATAAAATTGGATACGTTAAAAAAATAAAACAAAACGTTATTCACTGCTGCATTGTTAGACTACCGCCCTCCTGCCTTCTCGTTTTGGAAACATTCTTCTGGGATAAAGCTTTTACATACTTTGTTTAAAGAATAATTCTCTCTTCTTCTAGATGAAAGAACGGGCAATCCAAACACTGGGCTATTTTCCAGTTGGGGATGGAGATTTTCCTCACCAGAAACTCCTCCTGCAAGGTCTGATGGATTCTGTGGAGGTATTTATATTGCTAACTGATTATTTGTCATTCAAACAAAAAGCATTTTTTTTTTTAGTTGAACTATTACATGCTGTGAGATTTTAAATTTTGAATAAATTTTATTGATTTATTCGCCCAGTATTTATTGGGTGCCAGCCTTGGGTTCATTACTGCGGTTGGCATAGCACTGACTAAATCACCTAGGTGGGTATCATGGTACAGTACGGGTGAGAGGGGAATACTGACCTTTGTCACCCCCCAGTCAGCCAGATGTGGGCCGAGGATGCAGCTGTCCCAGGTGCTCTTGCTCTGGGTGGCTTAGCTCTGTCCTTCGGCACAGTGAAGACCTGCCATTTGACTGCTGCCACCCCAGTGCAGTGAGTGTCTTCCCGCAACCTGGTCGGGCCCCGGATCTGGCGTTGATTCTTGTCACTCATCACCTTTTTGTACACCGGCCTCTCTGTCCTTTGCCCTAAGCTTTCGAAAGACCTGTACTCCCTTCTTTCTTGGGCTGTTGCTGTGCCCCCTGAAAAGCCTACCTTGACCCTTCAAACTAGAGTGGATTCTTTAGTTATCTGTGTGGTCATGACTCTTCATACTTTTTCTTCACAGCATTTATCAGCATGTCTAATTGCCCCCTAGACTGAAGGCAAAGACTGTTTTGCTCCTTGTTATAAAACCAGTGCCTAGCAGTGTGATTGTTGATAGTAGGACCTTAGCAATCACAGTAAATACTGGTAGTATCTACCAGTAGATACTGGTAGACTAACCAGACCTGGTGAAACATTTGTGTATAAGGCAGTAGACTCGCAAAGGAGGTTGTGGGTACTTTGTTGAGAGAATTGGTTCAGGTTAAGTCAAGGTGAGGTTGCTGCTGGGGCTTGCAGGATGTGAGGGAGGAGAGAGGAGAGTTAGGGCTAAGGACTCAGGCAGCTGAGTGACAGAGCTAGTATTAAAATACAGGTCTCTGGATTCTTAACTTCATATTTTAAGGTGAACATTTTTTTTTAGATTTTATTTATTTACTTTTAGAGACAGGGGATGGGAGTAAGCAAGAGAGGCAGAGAAACATGTGACGGATACATCGATTGGTTGCCTCCCATGTGCCCCCAACTGGGGACCTGGCCCTTAACCCAGGCATATGCCCTGACTGGGAATCAAACCAGCGATGTTTCGATTTGCAGGCTGGTACACAATCCACTGAGCCACACCACCCAGGGCAAAGGTGAACCTTTCTGATAGTGAATTATGCCCATATCAGGTTCTCCCTGGATGTTACTGACATTGTAGCCACCTGGGGGAAAGTTTATGATGTTTGTTTTTTCATCTTTTTACTTTTATAAATCTGTGAGAGAGAAGGGTTTCTTCTTGTTTTGTTTAAATAAATGAAGGTTTATTTGGATTTTAACTTGCTATTGGAGCCATTATTTTAAGAGTTTAGAAGTACAGAAATACATGAAAAGCTAGAAACATGATGGAGAGATTGAAAGACTCAAGGATAGGATTGAAAAAAAGCATGAATCAGAAAAGCAAACATCTCCACAGTAAACTAGGACAAAGTTCTAAAGCTGTATTTTTTTAAAACTTATTATGGAAAATTTCAAACAAAAGTAAAGAGATGATATAATGAAGGCCAATGTGCCTATTTTTATTTCATTTATTTCTTTATTTGTAGAATAGAGTATGTATCAGGGTAGGTAATGTATCATTCATAAATGGAGTTGAGAGTTTTTTGTTTGTAATACCAACTTTGTTGTTGTTAACAGGACACATGTAAAACATAGACACATAAAGTGAATCCCTAATCTAGGATTCTGTGGGTTGAAATATCTTTTTTCTCAGTTTAGAGTTGCCAAGAAAAGCTTTTGACCAGGTAAGCTGGAATTGAAGCCCTTAAGTCCCTTTTCTCAGAATAGGAAGCATGTGATATCAGCATCAAGACTAGAGCATTTGCCCTGGCGGATACGGCTCAGTGGATTGGGTGCCAGCCTATGAACCAAAGGGTCGCCAGTTCAATTCCCAGGCAGAGCACATGCCTGGGTTGTGGGCCAGGTCCCCAGTAAGGGGCGCTTGAGAGGCAACCACACATTGATGTTTCTTTCCCTGTCTCCCTCCCTTCCCATCTCTCTAAAAATAAATAAATAAAATCTTAAAAAAATAAAAAAAAGACTAGAGCATGTGGTTGATTGAGCTTAAGAAAGGCTAAGCTATTGTCTGCATGCATTGTAGAGTTCTCCCCAAAGGTCAGTATTCCCACATCCCTCATGCTTTCTGATCTTTATTATCTTTTTACTTTTCCAGTTTTAGATTTTTCCATCTCACAGTAGACAAAGAAAAATGCCGAAGGGAACTAAGATTTATTTCTGTGTTGAGTCAGTGATTTGTAATTGTGAAGCATGTCAAAATTTCAAAATCAAATTTTTTAAAATTTGACAGTTTTTGTATAGAATTTTTCTAACATTTGATTTTTAAAACAGTTTCAATCATATAGTGCAGTTGTAAGAATAGTATGAAAAACTCCTTTAGGCCCTTTATCCAGAGCTACCAAATTTTAACATCTTACCACATATGCTTTATTATTCTCTTTTTTTCTGAACCGTTTAAGAATAGCTTGTAGATACCATGTAATTTAAGATTGTCAAGAACAGTTGTTAAAAATTATAATGGCTGCTATTTATTATGTGGTTACTGCAAATCAGGCGTTCACTAGAAGATTTCTGTGCATTCCCCTCGTTTAATTATTCCAGCTGGATGAGGTAGGGTGGTGGTATTATGCTCATATTACATATGAGGATGTTGAGACTCAGAGTTTAAATAAGGGTATACGGCTGGTGAGAGAGCTGGTATTTGCACTGAGATGCCCCTGCGCCCCCACCAGAGATTAAACCTCAGTGGGTTGTGGTTCTCTGCCTAGAGGGAGGAGTGCAGCATGGACTTGGAAAAAGACCCCCACGTCACCTTACCTCCTCCATTCCCTCACCCGACCTCACTTTTGAACCACCTGGGTTAGCCGAAAGCAGTCCAGGCAAAAGAGTGAAAACAAAACATGCTGAGGAACAAGATGTTAAGCAGACTTTCCATAAAATGAATGATGTTGGGAAATGTTCTCTCCGACTCATGGCATTCCTTTCCTTCGTCACAGGCCAAGCAGATAGAACTTCAGTTCACTATTGGCGAAGCCATTACCAGCGCGGCAGTGGGAACGAGCTCCGTGGCTGCCCGCGATGCTTGGCTAGTGACTGAAGAAGAATACACTCCTCCTGCTGGTACCAAATATTCAACTAATCGATTTGTAATCCTCAAGTAACCCTTTTCTATTCTCTTTATCAACATTTGAGGCAAAAGAAAAATTTATATACTTCATTTTAACTCTTTTTCAGATACTTATGTCTGTCTGAGTTTGGTTTAGTCAAGAAAAATTGTTGTTTAAAGGAGAGAGAGCATGCCAGGAGTGAGAACTCTTTGTTAATCTTTTGGCAAGCATGCAGGGGAGAGAGCCCGGGGCGACCTTCACATTTGTGCTCTTTTCATGAGGAGGGGTGCACTGGCCAAGTTTGTAAGTGTAGGGATAGCAGTTTCCAAATGACATGCCTAGCCCTTTATCACATAATGATGCCTCAATATCTTCTGCTCACCCCCACTGGTGCCTTTGTACTACAGGCGCCCCTGCTTTTGGTGACTACATAGTTGAGGGGCATGTAGTTTCTGATTACATCTTGTAGCTACTATGATTTCAAAGGTCTTATGGTTTGATTTGAATTTGAAATTGAAAATATATTCTAATATTTAAACCAGAATTTATTTTCTGTCTTTAAAATAAAAGTCACCAAGTTTTTATATTATCTTCTGAGTTCAGAAAATTAAAAAGAGTTCTCATGGTAATGATTCCATTACGAATTATATTCCATCATGAATGTGTTACTTTAGTTATTGTACTTGGTGTTAGACCATGAGTATAGATAATTATTTTTGAAGTCTTTTAATGTAAAGCAGTGATTCTTGATGAGGAGAAGGACACTTGGCCTCATGGGGGGCATTTGGTAATGTCTGGACACCGGCAACCGTCAGGGTCTCCAGTGGGTGAAGGCCCCAGATGCTGCCAAATCTTACAACGCACAGGACGGCTCCCCACAACAAACTTACCTAGCCAAAAATGGCAGTAGTGTTGTAGTCGAGGAACCCTTAATTAAAACAGGAAAGGAGAAAAATGGCAATGTAGTTGGAGGGGAAAGAGAAGTCAAAAGAGGCTGGTTTGTGTGTTAGCTTTAGATGGGGGTTGGGAAAGATACAGTAGAGAAAGAAACAATACTGAGACTAGAGAGAGTGGGGATGTTCTTCAGAATACTTACTTTTTTAAAGAGAAGTTTTAGGTTCGCAGCAAACTTAATAGGAAGGTACAGAAGTTTCCGGTATACTGGAATAGTTTTTCATTCTAGGGAACTAAACTCACCCGACTGCCTTGGATGGTTACTTGGCTTGTGCTGGTCGTCTTATCGTTCTTTGCTTTTCCCTAGGAGCCAAAGTGAACGATGTGGTCCCCTGGGTGTTGGACGTGATTTTAAATAAACATATGATCAGCCCCAACCCACACGTGAGGCAGGCAGCCTGCGTCTGGCTCCTTTCCCTCGTGAGGAAGCTGAGCACCCACCGAGAGGTGAAGGTGAGCCGTGCGTAAATGCGGTCAGCTCTTTTGCAGAAGCTCTTTGTGAAATACGGATCATTGAAAGGCGGTGGGAAGGAAAAGCTGTGAAGGTGGGGGCCATTCACCAGTAACTGATACTTTGAAATGAGCTGTACATGAAGGAATGAAGCGCGGCAGCCTGGTACATGTTGGCTGGAAGATGATTCTAAACTCGAGGGCGTAGAATCAGAATGGCAGTAAAAGGAAGGGGAGGCTCAGACTGTGTGCATTAGACCACCCGGAGGCAGTCCAGCCTTGGGTGGGTTGGCCGCCCTAGGAGCTGAGAGCACCCCGGGTTTGGGACTGCCTCGGGCCCTGAGATGCTACCGGTGGTGTGTATCCTGAGAGTGAGGTTCTTATGCTCTCAAAGAGGTGGAGTTTCAGTTTTCTCAGTGCCTTTTTTTTCTTCTTTCAGTCTCATCTTAAAGAAATTCAGAGCGCATTTGTGTCCGTTTTGTCAGAAAATGATGGTAGGTTATTGCTTTCCAAATTTAATTAAACGTATTTCAAATTTTGAAAAAAAATAGATTAATGAACATGAAGGAAGGGTATAGGAATCTTTATTCTTATTTATTTATTTTCAAAATAAATCATGTTCTTCAGTTTTGCATTTAAAAATGGAGCTGAAGCCCTGCCTGGTGGCTCAGTTGGTTGGGGCGTCGTCCTTTGCACCAAAAGTTGGCGGGTCTAATCCTCAGTCCAGGCGCACACGGGAGGAACCCAGCCAGTCTCCCACATGGCTGTTTCTCCCTCTGTGCCCCCACTCCTTCCCTCCCTGTCTCTAAAATCAATAAGAAAAAATATCCTTGGGTGAGGATATTAAAAAAATTAAAAAATGGAGCTGAAGGCTTCTTTAACGTTAGTCCTTCTACTGCATAATGGCTTTCTTCTACTTCTGATTCCTTTCCGCTTTATGATCTAAGCCAGGAGAGACCGAATGCATGTAGCTTTGTTCTGTAAATTGTTTTAGATGCGTGGTGCCGTGTTGACTTTTCATTTAAGAAAATTGGATGTGGGGATATTGAAATTACGTGAGGCTCTCTGCTTCTCAGATGCACGACTCGGTCTGCTGAGCCTCTGTCACTACATGCTGCATACTGAGGCCAGCAGTGTGGACGCCTTGGATTGCGCGTTGGATCTCCTGTGAATGTCGTCCTCGTTTACAGGGACTTTTGGGGGCCATGTCCACTGAGATTGATTTAGTATATTTTTAACAAAATAGGCAGATTGATTGTGTTTTCATATCTTTACTTTTATATAATTTTGTTAAAAATTTCAACTTGATGCCCTGTAGACAGATTTTTCTTAAAGTAATATTATTTTGTCTGATTTTTGTGTAGAACTTAGCCAAGATGTTGCTTCAAAAGGCCTGGGGCTGGTATATGAACTGGGCAATGAGCAAGACCAACAGGAGTTGGTTTCTACGCTTGTGGAGACACTTATGACTGGTAAAAGGTACAGTGAACTTGAAATTTTTAGATTTGAACACACGGGACAAGTTTTGCACATGCTGAGAATATGCAGTGAAAGAAGGAAAATTCAACTCTTTATATTCCTGTTTATTAAGTCTTTTCTAAATTGCAAGTCAATGACTGCTATGCTGTGGATAGCAGTGTATATGGTTTACAGAGGACACGGAACTGCTATTTAGAAACATGCCAGTAGGCTAGATTTAGGAAACTGAGTGATCTCAGGACAGTTAAAGCACTGGACTACAAAAATACTGTAATTACTATTGGCTAAATGACAACGAAGACACGGTGAGGGAGCTGCGTGTCATTCACAGTTGGACCTGCAAAGAGGATGAAAGAGGATGTTTATTCTTGTAATTTAGTTAATTATGCTGTTGCTGTTTTATGTTGCCTTCCCTGTAGGAAGGATGGCTTTTAATGTGAGACCACATCGACTTCAGTGTAACTTTACACGGGATGTCTTTTATATTGGGACCTGTTAATTTGTTTACTCTAGACTTTGTTTTACAAAGTTCTCAGGCTGATGGAAAGGAACGGTTGACTTACATCTTGCACTTGGTAGCTGCTTGACAGGGAATTTGATTTTATCTGTTTGCAAATGAAATGTATCAATTAGTTGAATGCTGGTATGAAAAAATTGAGTCTAATGTAAATTCTTAATGTTTTGTTTAGAACTAAACATGAAGTTTCTGGAGAGACAGTGGTATTTCAAGGGGGAGGTCTTGGCAAAACACCCGATGGGTAAGTGTGTCAAATCCATCGATCAGTCATTGTAGGTGTCGTTCGTCTGGTGAATAAGAGCACTCACACAATTGATTTCCACCCTCCTAGAAAATGTTGTGTTAGTGGAAGAGGAAAATGTCTGGAAAAAGCGTAGTGTTGTAGAGTGGGTTTCCTGGGAAGTGGACTCTGAGATGGAGATTTGTTTGCTGGAAGTTGATTGAAGAGTGCCCTGGGATCATCTCCTGGTGGCAGGGGTGGCGGGTGTGGTGGGGTCGGGGAGTGAGGAAGCAGGATAAGGGCCAGTGGCCCAAGGAGGAGCTGACCTGCGGTCAACACTTAAGCCCACACTGACCTCGCAAGGACCTCTGGAGCTGGCCTTTAGTGGCCTTTTAGAATTTTCCTGCTTTGAGGGGCCAGGCCTTTATGTCCCTTCATCAGACCTAGCCACTGGTGGTAGGTGGCTCTGGGAGAGGACCGACCTTGGACTGAGGGAGGTTCTGTCAGCCCCCGGCCAGTGAATCCTGTGGGTGGGGCGAATCTGACAGCATAGGTGGTATCCATGGCACCTAGTTGGAGTGGGGACTGGTGAGACTGGATTTGGTGTCAGTTTAGCATTTCAAATTAATTCCTAGAGCCTTATCTCCTCTATCTTGTCATTACTCCACTGTGTTTACACTGTTGCTTTTCCTCTAAAATTCCTCAGATAAAACTGCAGCTCCCCGGCCTGGCTGTGGTGTCAGGCAGAGCCCGCCTCAGTGTTGTCTGCGACGTCAGCATTCTCCCTTTAGCTCCCTCCCTGTTTTCACATCAGAAGTTGTTGTCATTTACTTACTCTCCCTGTAGACTCCTGAGTTTTTTAAAAGTGCTCATTTTTGCCCTGGCCATTGTGGCTCAGTGGATTGAGTGTCATCTTGCAAACCAAAAGGTTGCCAGTTGGATTCCTGGTCAAGGCTCGTGCCTGGGTCATGGGAACCATCTCATGTCCCGGAGCATTTGAGAGGTAGCTGATTGATGTTTCTCCCTCGCATCGATGTTTCTCTCCATCCTTCTCCCTCCCTTCCCCTCTCTCTAAAAATAAATAAAATCTTAACAAAGTACTCACTTTTCATAAAATAAGTAACACAAATGATGAGGTATTTGAGCAAATGTTATTTGTTCAGAGATAAATTAACAGGACTCAAAGATATTACCAAGGTTGGTGTGCCCTGGCCAGAGAAGACTTAGGGAAGACAGAAGTGACCTTCGGGTCAGTCTCATGATTGTGAGAGAGGTTCATGCACAATACAATACAATACAATACAATACAGAGTTGCTGAGCTGCCTCCCAAGGGGGTGAGGGCTCTACTTCCAAGAGAGCTGCAGATGCGTCTAGGACATTTATCAGGCATTGCTGATTGTTGAATTAGGTGGCTCTGTTTTGTTTTGTTTTTTCCCCCAGAGAGAGGGGATGGGAAGGAGAAAGAGAGGGAGAGAAACATCAATGTGAGAGAGAAACATCAGTCAGTTGCCTCTTGCATGCCCCCAACCAGGGACCTGGCCCACAACCCAGGCATGTGCCCTGACTTAAACCAGTGACCTTTTGGTGCTCAATCCACTGAGCCACACCAACCAGGGCTAGGGGACTCTATATTCTTTTCAATCTGGTTCTCTACCTCTGTGGTGATGAGATAACTCAATATTGGAAATTTAATGAAAACATAATTTTAAGATGTCTTAGTAATATTGGTGATGTAATTTTCACTAGGCCAGAGACAGAGAAATACATTATTGTATACTTTTTGTTTGTTTCCAAGCCAGGGTCTCTCTACTTACAAGGAGCTTTGTTCTCTGGCCAGTGATCTTAGTCAGCCAGATCTGGTGTATAAATTTATGAACTTAGCCAACCATCATGCGATGTGGAACTCTAGGAAGGTAAGTCACTATCACTAGATAGTTTTTCTTTATTGCTTTCCTCCAAAACCAAATCTGTTACAGTGGTGGACTGTGGCAACTGATGTGCAGTGTGTTTTGTAAAAGTCTGTGATTAGAGAGAGCCAGACAACCACATGGTGAAGCTCGGACACCCAATAAATCAGGCTCAGTTCAGGGACAAGTTTGGGGGGGTGGGGATTTTGTGATCTTCATATATTGAATATGTTAGTATTTTACTAACAACAGACATATCTGACCCACTTCATCTTATTTTTTTTAGGGTGCTGCTTTTGGTTTTAACGTAATTGCGACCAGAGCTGGAGAACAGTTGGCTCCTTTTTTGCCTCAGCTTGTTCCTCGTCTCTACCGTTATCAGTTTGACCCGAACCTTGGCATTAGACAGGCCATGACAAGTATTTGGAACGCGTTGGTCACTGACAAATCAACGGCAAGTATCTGTGAGCCCTTGTCTAAGATCGTGTACAGGATTTAAACGCAGTGCCCGTCTTCCTTTCTTCCCTTCTTCCTTTGTATATCTTTCCTTCTTTTATTCTTTGCTTGCTTTTTTCTTTGAAACTATCGAATATGCTCTTGGCAACATTTATCGAAACCTCAAAAATGGCCACAATCTAGACGCCCACTGGGTGGCTGGGCGAGGAAATGGCAGCATCGTCACACACGCGGAATCCTGTATGTCGGTAGGTCCTGTTGGTGTGTGCGGAATAGGTCATGGTTCTGGCCGAGGAGCTGAGTTAGTTGAGACCATGTGTAGTTTTTTCTCTTGGTTTTCTACCATCTGGCTGCTTCTCATATTCTGTCCCACTCTTAGATGTTAGGACTTCTTCGTCCCAGGCCTGCCTCCGAGTGCCTTTTACTCTCTCAGCTTCGTCATTCTAGGTGAGCCCGTCAGTTCCAGGGCAGTTATTGTGGTGGCTCCTAATCTTACGTTTGTGGCCCCGACAAGATTTGTGCTCCTGACTTGCATATCTAATAGCTGCTTGTCATCTTCCCTTGGGTGTTGTTTCAAGATACCTTACACTTTGCGTGTCTAGAATAGGACTTAAAAAAAACAACCTTCCCTCTCTATTCTCAGTGTTCATCCATTTACCCAAGCCAGGAAACTTGGTGTCATCTTTGATTTTGTCTGTCTTACCCCCATCCTCAATTGAATCCAGTGGCTCTTTCTGGTGCTTCTGCTTCCAAAGTGTTTCTTGAATCCATTCTCTTCTTTCCTGTATTTTTCCCTGATGAACAGGTTACCATCTTTCTCTTCACCTTCCTTCATTCAATTATCAGCAGTAAAAGGGATTTTAAAAAAATGCAAATTGGATTGTGTCTTTTTGGGCTAAAACCTCTAGGGTTTCATAGTTCACTTTAAATAAATTACGTGATCCTTATTATACCCTTTTAATCCCTGCACATGGTATGTGGCCCTTTCCTTTCTCTTCAGTCTGTCAGTAGGTCAAGTGGGTTCCTCTTCATGGTGGTGGGCACTTAGGGATCCGCTAGAAGGTCAGCAAGTTTCTTTCGCTCCAGGAGATTATTTAGTACTGCTGGGTCCATCAGTATCTAACAGGCCGGTTGGCTTTATAGGTCTGAGCTCAGGGCACACGGCCTAGGCTCTCAGGTGATTATCATCTCTGTACAAGTGACAGGTGATGCCACAGTGCAGATGAGGCCACTATGGGGAAAGTTTAGAGAAGCAGACATAGAAAGACATCACTTCGCTAAATCTTAGGTGAGTTATTTACCTCTGTGTCTCGGCTTTCTTACATATAAGTGAGGAAAAGAAAACGTGTCCTATAAGAGTAAAGTGGGAAAGCCCTAAGTTTTGAGATTCTCTGGATCAGCATAGAGACTGAGTCTGCCATCAGTTTGTTGTTACCAAATCGATAAATGTATATCAAAACAGAGGCTTCAAAGGTTAAATTCATCTGTGATTCTGAGCAATTATAATACTTCTTTATGTGCTAGTCTGTGCAAGGTACCAAGGGAGGCAAGGACCAGCAAGACACTGTCTTTGCCCGTGAGGCCTCGGTGTGATGGAGCAGCACAGTTACTGTGAGGGCTCAGACATGCTTCAGGAGGTGCCGTGGGGGCACGGAGGAGAGTAGGTCAGTCTTCTCTGCAAAGGTGGTGCTGGATTTGAGGACCAACCTTGTGTTTTAGAATGATCAGTCTGATAACTTTCAGTAACTGTAGTGGGAAGAGAGTAGTGGGCTGAGAAGTCTAGATACTCGGCTGTTACATACAGAAGCATGGTCAGGTGGTTAAGAGATGCATAATTTGATTATTGATAGATTTCACATTTTAAATTTTATCATTTTTTTTTGTTAGGTGGATAAGTATTTGAAGGAGATTCTTCAGGATTTGGTAAAGAACCTTACCAGTAATATGTGGCGAGTTCGAGAATCCAGGTACTATTTTTGGAAATGCAAGACTAGTCCAAAGCAGCAGAATTTTTTTTTTCTTCGTTTCCAAGTTTTATACTTTGTGCCAAAGGGGTAAATTAAAGCTACCAGAATGCATATTTTGGGCAGGGTTAGACAGTTACTGTTATTTACCTATTTGAACTCTAGTTAATGGTTTTCCTAAGTTGTCTTAGTTTTTGTAAGTGTGAAATTAAAGAAGTAGAAGATCACTTGTTAAATTGGTAGACATCAAGATTGTACACTCTGATGACTTTGTTAGGGGAGGATTTATGTGCACATATAATTTATATTTATTTAGTGCCTGCGGTGTGTTTGGCAGAGTGCTAAGCCTTGAGGGTACACCGGTCAGCAAAAAATGACGTGTCACCTTGAAGAGCTTGTATTATAGTTGCGGGAAACAGACATTTGATGACTGTAAATGCCGTATGTCTGTGGTGTATTTGAGGTGCCAAGGAGAGACTAGGTATTGTTGTCTCGGGATGGGGTTAGGACTAAAAGTATATGCAGAGTCCAAATTCTTATTTGATATGAATATTTCAGAGTAAAATATTGAGCTTTCTTGGTCATGTATTTAAAACCAAATTGTTTATTTTCAGCTGTTTAGCTCTGAATGACCTGTTGAGAGGAAGACCCCTAGATGACATCATTGATACACTTCCAGAAATTTGGGAGACTCTTTTTAGAGTACAGGACGATATAAAGGTAAAATCTGCATTTATTTATAGAGTGCTTAAACTGAAATTGTTAAAATGTGTATGGTAATGTATTTTAAAATTCAATATCCAAGTAATTTTTAAAGACTGCAAGTCTCCCCAAAGTTTCAGTCTTGATGAGCCTGTGAGTTTGTAAGGCCGGGTATCTTTAGATCTAAATTGAATTGACTTTTTTTTTTTTTTTTTTTAAAGATGGCTACTGCCTTTCTTTCAATAGAGATCTCATGTTGCTATTGATTAGGGACAAATAACAGTTTAGAAATAATCCAGAATGTTTCATTAATTGGATCAGTCATTCCCAAATAATGTAACCAATTCCCTGGATTTTTTTCCTGGGCAATCTAAATTTTAGATATTTTGATATCTTGCATTAAAATTAGGCATTTTACTTTTGCCTTTCTTTTTGTTTATTCATTAGAGATTTTAAAAAGTCTTTTAGAATCCTCACAAAAATTTTTAATTTGTTTTTAATAATACATTTAGTTTCTAAACTGTTTACTTAATAGCTATATTTTTATAAGGTCAAAATAGGTCATATCTAATAATTTTATATGTGTGTGTGTGTCTATATATATACATATATACATATATATGGCATGGTAATATGTTCCTTGATGGGCAAAGGGTCTAATGAAACTGTTTTTTACTTAGTATTAAGTAGGACTTTTCTCTAATCTGTGTAGAGTCAGAGGCAGCTATTATGTATTGTAGAAGGAAACTGTAACTCTTATGCCAAACTCTTCTCATTTTTAGGAGTCTGTACGAAAAGCTGCAGAACTAGCTCTGAAAACTCTGAGCAAGGTGAAAACTCTTATTTTACATTGGGGGGTGAAGTGGGGCGGGGTTCTGAGTGACTAGGATTATCACCTACTTTTTATCATATAATGACATTTAGTTGCAGTGTAATTGGTGTCATGTTATAGCTCACCGTTCTTACAATGAATGAAAAGCTGGTGCTATAACACTAGACTATTAGTATTTTTTAACAGTGCGTATCTCTGTTTTTTTTAAATGGTCAGCTCTTTTGAGTCTTTATGTAAGGTATGACTTTTATCTGACCCTGAAGTACACATTACTCATTTAGATTAAGCAACACCTGTCTTTTCTCTCTATTATTGCTATGTTTATGTGTTAATCTGCCTTTCATATTTATGAGGTTGGCAAGCTTTTTGAAATTGGCTTCCCCCTTGAACTTGATTTTGTGATACATTCTAGGTCATGTTGTCAAATACTTTCTTCTTAATTTTCTCATTTCATCTTCAGCGGTTTCCTGTTTTGCAAAGTAGAAGTCCAAAGCTTAGAAAGTAGAGTGCGTTACCAAATTTTCCATTTAGTTATTGGTAGACATAGGATTCAATCCCAGATCTCATTCTTCTGTTTCTTTCTGTAGTGTCATAGAAAGTGGATTCACTCATCCTTTTCTATGGATATGGGAAGTAGGAAGTGTTGGGTGAGAGGTCAGTTTCACTAATTTCCATACTCTTTGTGTGTGAGGTTTGTGTGAAAATGTGTGACCCTGCCAAAGGAGCAGCTGGCCAGAGAACCATCGCTGCCCTTCTGCCTTGCCTTCTGGACAAAGGAATGATGAGTCCTGTGACAGAAGTTCGATCCCTCAGGTGTGAATCAGCTGATGAAATGAATATGCTGGATTTAGTCAGATCCTAGCCATTTAGTTGGATTGCGTTTCTTTGAATGTTAGATTTGAAAGTACAGAAAATGAGTTGAGGAGAACCCAAGGTAACTCAAGAAAGAGCATTTGTTCAAAGACCTAGAACATTTTCTCAAAAATATTCTCATGGGAATCTTGCTTTTGACCAGCATTTTGCCATTCGACCTCAACCTTGACGTCGTTTTAAAAAAATTTTTCATTGACCTCTGTGCCCAGCAAGCACATCTTCCTATTATGCCATAGGTCCTTGGGAGCTTGCTTCTTGGTTGTACCATTTAGTAATATTGTAGCGCTTACTAGTTTTAAAATAAACTATTTACCACCTGCAAGAATTCAATATTTAAAGGCTATGCTCACACATTTAGAGATATATGGCCATTTTAAGTTAAAATCAACTGAGAAGGATTCTAGTTTGTATTTTTTTTAAAATTTAGTTTTAGAGAGAGTGGAAGGGAAGGAGAAATAGAGGGAGAAAAACATCAATGTGTGTTTACTTCTTGCGTGCCCCCTACTGGGGACTGCAACCCAGGCATGTGCCCTGACTGGGAATCGAACCAGAGACCCTTTGGTTCATAGGCTGGCACTCACTCCACTGAGCCACATCAACCAGGGCTCTTTTTTTGCTTTTAAACTAGAATACAATCTAGCAAGTTTATTCAATTTTTATTTCACTCTTAAAATTAGATCAAATTGATAGTACCAACAGTATTTCATACTAAGTACTTGATGAGGCAAAGTTATTTTAGAAGGACTGACCTAACAAATATAAGGGCATGATAAAATTGAGATGTCATCGTTTTGCTATCCACAGTAGAGTAGTCTCGGTAATGATCAGTAGTGGCTCCTAAATCCACTGGTAAAAGGCTGATGGGGAACTTTGTAATGGATGGCTCAGGCTAACCGAACTTGAACCCACCAGTCACTCTTAACAGGAAAAAAAAGGAGGAGCAGTCATTATGATGTGGTTGAGCAGGACACATTCAGCACCGCCCTTGACAGAATCTTGGTTTTCAAAAATTGAACCTGAACTTGATATAGCCTGCAGATCTGTGTAAGAGACAAAGGAGGAACATGTTAGGTAAAACCACCCAGATAAAATTGATGAGGACAAATAAAATGATAAGAAAAAAAACTCAAGAAATGTAGTAAATTACCACGTGTGGATGGACCCTGGATTCCATTACAACAAACGCTTAAACAGTTGTGAAACAGGAAATTTAGATATTGAGTGATAGGAAAAAATTATAAATATATTTAGGTGTGAATTGGTATTTTGATTATGATAAAGTGTCCTTATCTCTGAAGTTTAGAGGATATGCTTCAAAATAACATAATGACAGGAGAAAAAGTATGACTCTGTGTATTATGGTAGAGGTGTAAATGAAATAAAATTGACCAAAAGTTGCTAATTGTTGAACTGGGTGGAGAATACATAGAATTTAACTTAAGATTTTCTCTACTCTCATGTTTATGTGAAAATTTCTATAATACAGAGTAAAAAAAAAAATAGTGCTAAGACTGGGCTCAATAACCAAGTGAGTATATTCCAAGCATGCAGTAAACTGCAAGACATCCTCATCATTAGATTTGTCAGGCTTATTATTACTGTTAAAAGATCTCTGTTTCCTGTGTCTGTAGCATTAACACCCTTGTGAAGATCAGCAAAAGTGCAGGAGCCATGTTGAAACCACATGCACCAAAACTCATCCCGGCTCTGCTAGAATCCCTAAGTGTATTGGAGCCCCAGGTTCTCAATTACTTGAGTCTCCGGGCTACAGAGCAGGAAAAGGTGAGTTGACAACACAGGCATTTTGGTAAGTATGAAGAGCCGTTTTTAGGCCCTGGGATCCCCCTGAACCATCCTTCCATTGTCCTTAGACAGACTGCATGATTGAGTGATGCTTTCACCTCTCTTGAAACAGCTCAATTACTGTAACCACTTGGAGCGTTCTTTTACAGGGCTGGGTGGGGAGAGGGCTCTCATACACTATTTTGTGAATGAGATAAAAATGACACTTTCATCCAAAAGAATGCATTAACAATTATTTAACACAGTTTTCTTGTACACGTTTGTTTACTTTTTAGGGCTTGGGTCTATATTCACAGAGTCCGTTTATGGACCACTCCTACCCTGCAAGTAAAGAGGATTTCTCTCTAGACTTTGGCATAATCTAAAATTATTCTTCTTTTTAGATATATTATATTTTTGTTGTTTTTTAAAATTAGGTGTTTTAAAAAATTACAGATGAGACATTTATTGTGAAAAATTAAAACAACACAGAGTAGAAAGTAATCCCCTGGAAGCCCTCTTTCCCTGACCAGCACAGTATTTCCTGAGGAATACCCACTGTCAACAGTGTCCTGTGTCTTTTTTCAAATTCTTTTGTAGCCATAGGCTACAAAACTAAACATATTAATCTTAAAGTTGAATCAAACTATAAATGTTGTTCTGCAACTTGTTTTTTGTCACTAACAATATATCATGTCTATATAGATCTGTTTTGTTCTTTTTACTGCATGCCTAGTAATCCACAGCGAGGTGATTTTGAAGTTTTGTAGGAGAGGCATCAAGGGTTTGAATGTTCTGTTTTCTCCATATCTTAAAGCCAGAATTGAATAATATCTGATAAGAAAGAATCATTATTCTGATTTATACTTTCCTGTTGCTAGTGTTGTCCATTGCCTTTTCATACTGTATTATCCATATTTATTTCATCTTTGAATTGTGTTTCTATTCCATGCCTAGTTCTGTGCTTACTTATATTTTTATATTTGTCTTTGCTTTTTAGGACTATCACACCTATGTCATATAGATTGTAAATTTTTTTGTATCAGTTGACTATTTGATTTTTAACTTGCCCACACTATTCTACTAGCTTATTCTCTTTTCCCTTTGCCTCTCATATTGCTCTTTCTTCTCCATCCTTTTAGCAGTAATCTGGCCCCTTCCTTGGTTTCCCAACCTTCTAGGTGTTGAGAATTAGGAAATGTAAATTCTAGTCAAGATTTTGCAGCCCTGGGCAAGTCACTTCTCTATGCCTTTTTTTATTTACTATGTCAGATAGTGTTAACCTGTCCTCCAGCACAGCTAATAGACCAAAATGCCATTGTAAATGTGAAGGCCATTTACAAAGTTCAAGCAATGAAATGTATGAATTTTTTGTTGCTTAGACACATTTTTTAAAAACCTTAGATAGAAGTTTATTTAGCCCAGTCCTTTATTTAGTGGATGGAGAACCTGAGGCTCAGGAAGGCCTGATGACTTGCTCAGAGCTATACAGTAATCATTTCTGATGACAGTTAATTTCTAGGTATTATCTGAATTTCTTTCCTGTAGCAAGATACTGCCTCTACAGATAAATGGTTGCATGTAGATCAGAAGAAAGTAGAGTTGGACTTATGTTTGACTGTGTTATATATGTTATTGTAAAAAAGATTCTTCAGTTCGGCATAAAACCGTTTTATGGGACTGCGTGGCGGTTCTTCTGAGAATTGAACGTACCGACTGACTTCAGTTTGTGTTCTCAGGCTGCGATGGACAGTGCTCGACTCAGTGCTGCCAAATCCTCGCCCATGATGGAAACAATTAACATGGTCAGTGCCACTGTGATGAGAGCGCTTGCGCTTGTTTGC
Organism: Mormoops blainvillei; assembly: GCA_004026545.1. NCBI lineage: Eukaryota > Metazoa > Chordata > Mammalia > Chiroptera > Mormoopidae > Mormoops > Mormoops blainvillei. The sequence continues at coordinate 143,445 of PVJD01002877.1, forward strand.
TTACCTTAGAGTGTGACTGTCCCAAGTCTTCGGGTTACATTAAATGAACTAGAAATTTAAGAGATGAGTCAAGCAGCTATTGTGACTTCAGTTTTTCCTTAGTATAATTATTTCTTCTTCTGTATTACTAAGTGGGAAAAATAATTTTTCAGATAATAGAATCCATTAGTCCAGAGTTGTTTTATAGGAGAATATATGTTAAAAGATTTCCATATAGATCTAAGTACCTTTTGGCCTATTTAACAAGATTCATATTTTTGTCTCTGCCTGAGCATCATCTTTGGGAGGACCTAGGGCCGTGTAGGCTGGAAGTATTCACTGAAGGAGGCAGCATAAGGGTAGGGGAGGGGAACCGAGCAGTATCCATAAGCCGTTTTAGTCATAGGAAGCAGTTTGCAGAAAAGAACTTTTTGGCCCTGAGATTCTAAGTTCCTGGACTCCTGGAGTACGAGTTGCCAAAGTCACTAAAGTTGACTCTGCTGTGTGTGTCCTGGAGTGGTTAACCGAGAGCTTCTGAGCCACTGGAAGTTGTTTTGCTAAGCAGATTACAATGCTGGAGAAAAGAAATACATAGTTTTTACTTCTTACTGGGAGACTGCTACCAAAGTATGATCTAAGAATGTTTTGTCTTAGTTGGATTACTTGGGGGGAAAGAAAGCTTAAAGATATAGAAATAGTTATCAAACACCTTATAGATGTGCTCATTAATAATATAGTTTATTGCATTTTTCAAAAATATAGCATAGCAAATTCTGCTAAGCAGTTGACTTTAATACAGATGGTTTGGTAGGGCAGGCCCGCTGAAGGTGGTTTAATCTAGGTCTTTTACACTAAACTTGGATTGAGAGAGGAAGTAGGCCCTGGGAGACCCTTATTTCTTGGATAATCATTATTTATTTTCTCCTTTAGAAAGTCAGTGTTTTCCATTATTTTTGTTGTGTTTTTAATGTTGAACCACCGATGAATGATTTTTATTTGTAGTACAATGGTGGTTTTAACATTGAAATTAGAGCAAAATCAAACCAGAGATTTTTCAACTTCATGTTGAATCCATTGGGTACATATCTGACATGGACAGTTTTTAATTGAAGATGTGGTATGGATTTAATTATTTGCTAAAGTTAACTTTATATTTATTCTTTTCCAAAAGTGCCTGCAATATCTTGATGTGTCCGTGCTGGGTGAGCTAGTTCCTAGATTATGTGAACTAATCAGAAGTGGTGTAGGTCTTGGAACTAAGGTAAGTAAGTGTATTTTTTATAAGAATAATTTTCATGTGTTTAGGTCATAAAAATACAGTAACCATCATGTTTGAAATTCAGATTTTTAAAAATAAAACCTAATATTGTAAGTTAACCAGTTTGTTTTTATGGTTGCACTAATGAATCAAAACATGTAACTCATTCAGGAAGTAAAATATGTGACTTAATAAATACTGTCTTACTTTTTTAGTGGAATCATTTCTGTCCCCTGTACATGCCTCTGGGTTCTTGTTCATTATCAGTTATTAATGGAAATGCTCATCCAGTTATCAGGGCTTGGTTGTTTTTAGGTGGGGATTAGCATTTTTTACAGAGGGCTCAGCAGGTGTTTGGATAGGAAAAATGTCTTTCCAAGATTTTTCAAGGATCAGACCCTACCCCCACACTTTAAAAACAACGCATTTTTCATTCTCCTGGCAAAATTAACACCTGATTGTGTTTTAAAACTTCAGCATTTATAGATCAGGGGAATAGTTAAAAATTGTTCTAAGTTTACTACCCAGAGATAATTGTTATAAAGATTTAGAAGTGTTTCCTTCCAGTGTCTTATTTGTACATGTGTCTTCTGCAGTGTCCTCTTTAATGACCATATGACATTCTGTTGTGTGGCTGTAACATATATTAATTCATCAAAGAACATCTGATTTCTTTTCAACATTTTTGATATTAAACAAGGTACTGTGTTGAATGCCTTGGGACATATCTGAAGCTATTTCTTTTGGTTAAATTTCTAGAACTGGAAACGTTAGAACAAGGATGGACAAGATGACATGTTGCTCTCACGAAAGAATGAACCAGTTTTCTTGCTTAATTGCAGTGTAGGAGGGCACCCATCTTCCTGCTAGAGGTTTTGAAAAAAGTCTCTGCGTGGCTAATTTAAAAGCTAAGAGTTTTCCCCTTTCTAGATTGAATCCTGGAGGGGCTGTTAGGCTTTGTGTATATCTTATCTTTAATCTTTGACACCCACCTAAAACAAAGGGTTTGATAGAGCACTGTGACCATCAGATTTAAACCTTTGCCTTTGTAACCCTGTAGGGAGGCTGTGCCAGTGTCATTGTGTCATTAACTACTCAGTGTCCCCAGGACCTAACACCTTACTCAGGTGAGTTTGTCAAAAACCTGCGTGGTGATATTTTTATATGGCCATGTCTTGTTTGACAAGGTTTTAAAAAGAAAAATAATCATTCCGACATGCTCGTGATACCATGCTCGTGATACGGTATACTTTTTCTCCCTCTACCTGTATCTTTTTGTATGCAAGAGGTAAAGGATGATCAAGTTTAGCAAGTCTTCACTGTTTTATAAGAGTTTGATTATTTCTTAGTGGTATAGGAAGGTATCTGCCATCCTGTAGGATTTTTTTACTCTATAGTTAATTTTACATCAGCAGTTTTCTCTTCTTAGATTGGCTCCCACGTGGCCCTAATGAACTTTGTATACCTAGCTTTCATTTTTTCAACTTTCTTAACAATATTCTAGACACAGTTTAATTTTTAATTTTATATCAAGCAAAAGGAAGCAAACGGATAGTACAAATATAACGTACAAGGATTCTAAATTACTATGGAATAAATCAGATAATTCCAGGGTTAAGTTTGTTTTGGCTCTGGGAACAGAGCAAAACATTTGTTCAACCAGGCATCAGGTTTTCTCCTTCATCTCTGATAGGTAAACTTATGAGTGCTTTGCTAAGTGGCCTGACGGATCGGAATAGTGTAATTCAGAAATCCTGTGCTTTTGCCATGGGTCATTTAGTTCGGGTGAGTTGATTTCTTATTTAGTTAAGTATTTATTCTTGGATAATTATAAAGAAATGACAGGATTGTTTGTTTTTTTCAGACCTCACGGGATAGCAGCACTGAGAAACTCTTGCAGAAGCTCAATGGCTGGTATATGGAGAAAGATGGTACCTTTTTTATATTTATATTTGGATGTTAACAGCCTAATAGAACAATACAAATCAGGTCTTGCCCTGTATGGTTTTATGTACTTTGCTAGGAACATTTCTAAGTGATTGTACTGTTTTGTTGTGCAAATTGAGCAATAATAGTCTGTTTAGATCAGTTACCACTAAAAACAGTAAGTATCTTAAAGATTGTGGTGGTTTCTGCGTCTCTTCAGAACCCGTCTACAAGACCTCCTGTGCTTTGACCATTCATGCCATTGGGCGGTACAGCCCTGACGTGCTGAAGAACCATGCCAAAGAAGTCCTGCCGCTGGCATTTCTAGGCATGCATGAAATTGCTGATGAGGAGAAATCAGAAAAGGAAGAATGTAACTTGTGGACTGAAGTGTGGCAGGAGAATGTACCTGGTCAGTAAACAGTACCTGTGAATTAAACCTGTTTCTTAAGAACCACAACTGGAGGTTTTTTTACTCATTTTTTTATTCATAAACTCCTCTAGCTACTTTCCTAGGACCTTAATCGCATGTGTCCCGCTTGATTGTGTGCCCCCATCGCCATTGCTGAGTTCTGAAGGCCGGCACTCGGAGCTCTGCTCTTTCCTCGCTCACTGCTGCCCACGCGAGAGGAGAAACTCTGCCCCAGCCAAGTCGAGTTTTCACTTACTGTAGTTGAGTGACTAGTGATTTTATGATATGTTACTTTAGAGTGTTATTTAGAGTAGTGTCTCTCAGCTCTTTTTTTTTTTTTATCCACGACGCATATCAGTGGACGGGGACCACTGGCACAATACCTTTGTGGACCTGTCCGAGTTCATAAAGTCCTGCCGTTGTGGAGATAATCGCTCACCACCCATTTCCTCTGCCTTTTAAAGAGCGATGTAGTGTAACCATTGAGAATCACTGCTTAAGACTGGTGGTCACTGACTTTTTTTCAGACTTGCAAAAGGAAAATCAGGGCGTGTTTTTGGTCACTTAGAAGTTGCTTTAATTTTGCTTCTTCTAACCTAGGTTCCTTTGGTGGCATTCGGCTATACCTGCAGGAGTTGATTACTATTACCCAGAAGGCTTTACAGTCTCAGTCCTGGAAAATGAAAGCCCAGGGTGCAATCGCCATGGCATCTATTGCAAAACAAACCAGCTCCCTAGTACCTCCATATCTGGGGATGATACTGACTGCATTACTGCAAGGCCTGGCTGGAAGAACATGGGCAGGAAAGGTAAAGGAACCATTGATGCCCAGTTAAATTTAAGGTGCCCTTAAAGGGTTATGACTTCAACTTTCATTTCCGGAAAAAATAGAATCTGGTTTTATAGGACGTCGGATGGATTGATTTTCTAGCCAGTGGGAAACGTTGGGTGAACTTTGCATGACGAAGCATGGTATTTCATTAAAGTGTAGTCCATGTGTCCTGAATATTGCACGGCAATGCTGGAGATTGATTTTTACTTACCATGTTCAGCTTTTTAAGATAAGCCTTAAACCAGTGGTCACCCTTCTGTACCTGGTGACCTCACACCCAGACCATGATTGGGCATATGTGAAGCTGAGTAGCAAGGAGAGCTGTATATACCGGGACCGGAGAATGCCCATCCCCAGGGCCTATGAATTAGTAACAGTCAGGTTTAATACATGGGAGATGGTAGGATGCTTACAGGGAAAATGAGGTTGTGGCAGCATGTAACAATCTACCTGATGGTGTAAAGCCAGTGGTAGCCAGTGCATACTGTGGAAGAAGGGCTGGGCTAAGAGCCAGAGGTAGTTCTCATTCCGTGGTTGACGCTTCTGCCTGTGTGACCTTGGGCAAGTCAGTTCTCTGGCTTTGTGAAATGGAAATAAAGGCAGTTATTCTGCTTCTGTGGATGTGCTTATCAAATGGTAAAGAGCTTAAAGATAAGATGATTCTAGTCAATTTTTGTCGTAGTTATTAAATTGTAGGTAATTGTAGGCATAGTACAGAGAATGTAAATGACACATGTGTGCTTAATAACATTCTCTCGTTTTTCAACCCTTTAGGAAGAACTGTTGAAAGCCATCACCTGTGTGGTGACAGCTTGCAGGTATGTTCTTTTAGTGAAGATGCAATTTCTTAAACTGACTCCCAAAGCTGTGGCTCCTGTTAACTGTTGATGCTTTTGTATGGATCCCGCAGTGCAGAGCTGGAAAAGTCTGTACCCAGTCAACCCAGCACAAATGAAATTGTCCAGGCTGTCCTGAAGGAGTGTTGCAAAGAGAATCCCAAATACAAGATGGTAGCAATCAGCTCTGCAGCGGACGTCTTGAAGGCCACCAAAGAAGACAGATTCCGGGAGTTTTCTGACATTGTCATACCTCTCATCAAGAAGGTAATGACTACCTATACCTGTCCTCTCAGGTCTGTTTTATACTTTAAAGATTAAAAAGAAGAGAAAAGATTTTTCTTTGTCCTGTGTGCATATTTTATTTTAGGATTAGCATAGCTGCAAATAGAAAGTCATTGTCCTCATGGTCTATGTGGCATCTACATTTTAGGCAGGTGATGGCAGAGGAAATGAAGAAGGGGTGAAGGGTCAAAGTAGGCATGTCTGTTCCTAAGGAGAGTTCTTGGAAACTGCTGCGTAGCCTTTTCACTTCTATCCCATTGGCCAGTACTTATCCTGACACCTGGATGCAGATTTGTTCTACGTGTCCATTAGCCCTCCCCGTGAGAAGGGAAGAGCGGATTTGTTTTATTTAATTGCAGGGGTTTCAGCCTGCAAACCAGGAAACGCTAGACTTACGGGAACAGTGAGTTCCCGAGAGTGGATTTGGGCAAAAGGAGGTTTACAGTTGTTCGTATGGCAAATAAGATAATAATTCATAAATAATAATACAAGAATAAATGCTGTTGCGCATACTCACAACTGTAAACTCACTCTTGGCTCACCCTATAGTTGTACATAAGCTTTGCCTTATGAACCTGTGCAGAAGCCACCCCAGTCACCCTAGGGTAACGACGAGGAGCCCAATATTACTGTTAGCCGTCTCTGCCATGTACTGGGGGGTTTTGATCCAAAAAAGACTCGTTGCATTTGGAAAGTGAAGTACTTGTTTTTTAAAGAAAGAAGGGTATAGTTTACCTATTTTTTGTGAAATGTGAAATAGTTTAAATAGCATTCTTATTTCTTGTGTTACTGTTAATTTGTTGTTGTTTTCTCTGATAAAAAGGCTGTTTAAATAACTTTTTACATACATAGTGGATTTGGGAGACTTATATTTTAAATTGGTGATATCACCAGCTGGCTGGATGAGTCACTTCTCAACCTGTTTCCCTGTCTTATAGGAGTTTGAATTGAGATCATTATCAAGTTCTTTCATCTTTAATTCCATGATTCTAACGCAGGTCTTTTTATGTTGTGCTCAAAATACTACGTGTACAGTATTCTTTTCACCTTGGCTTGCAGATTTCTTTTAAAGTACTTCCCACATTCATTAGAGAGGTGTAGGATCCTGTTACAAACTCAGGTTAGAGAATTTAGCATTTTATTCATGGTTAATATCCTGTACTGTGGTACCTTGATTGTTTTAATAGTACACCTGTAACTGAAAAAAATTATATTTTGCTTTCCTTTCTTTTTTTTTTTTTTGACATGTCCTAGAATTCACTTGAAAGCATTGGAGTCCGGACAACCAAAAATGAAGATGAGAATGAGAAGGAAAAGGAGCTCCAGCTGGAATCCCTGCTAGTAGCCTTTGAGAGCCTGGGCAAAGCCTGGCCCCGAAATGTGGAGACTCAGCGTAAGCACCAGAGGTTACTTAATGAGGGCAAAGATGTGCTGTGTGACAAATTAGAGCCACTGTTTCTTGTATAGTCTGAGTGGTTAATAGTGAGAATTATCCAACATAAATTTACTCCTGCATGGGCAAATAATATCATCGACTATTGTATTAGTTTGCTGGGGTTGCTGTAATAAGTACCACAGACTGGGTGGCTTATAGAACAGAAATTCATTTTCCAAGATTTTTTTTTATTTTTATTTGAGATCAAGGTGTCAGCAGTGTTGGTTTCTTTGAGACTGCTCTCCTTGGCCTCTTAACAGCCATCTGGGTCTGGGTGTCCTAATCTCTTCTTCTTCTAAGGACACCAGCCATACTGGATTAGGGCCTACCTATATGACCTTTAAAGACTCTGTCTCCCAACAGAGTCACATTTCGAGGTTCTAGGGGTTAGGGCTTCAACATACGGATTTGGGGACACAATTCAGCTCTTAACAACCATGATATATTTTATATAGATAGTTTGACTGTAAAAAGAGTTGTTACTCTGTTTTGTGATGCTGTTTTCTGAGGAATCCATAGAATTCATGAGTGGGGTCTCCTCATCTCAAAATTATTAGCCTTGTAAGTAAACAAATTTCAATGAGCAAGTGAAATCTGTTTCACTGAGAACATTGCAACTTTTGGAGAGAGTTTCAGAATTATATGTGTATTTCCAAAGTTAGATTAAGTAAATAAACAAACAATAAACCTTTACTGTTGGATTAGGTTGTAGCTAGTTGGGAGTCCTTTGACAGGGCCTTGAACTTGGAACCATACTCTTCTGAAGTTTGCTTTGTGTTAGTTCCTGCAGTGTATCTTACCAGACATCTTAATGTACTTGAATGTTATTCAAAGTCTATTGATTATTTGTGATTAGATATGTCTAAAATAAGACTTAAGATTGTCTTTGAGCCTTTAAAGTTTTTGTGAACTTTAAAAAGTATGTTTGCTATGTATACATATATATATATATATATATATATACACACATTATCTTTTTCCAAAAGATACCTATTTGTAAATGGTCTTGTATCTTAGTGTTATGTTATGGACTGCATTGGAAGTCTACTTTTTTGATGCCATTAGGACTACTGACTTTTTGCTGAATGGGGTAGAAAAATGTTAAAGCAAGCAGGGAATGATATAAAAATGATACATACGCAAAGCAGTTTATTTTAGTGTAAAGCATAGAAATACAGATTCATTTGCCAGTTATTAAGGGGAAGGCCAAGGCCTTTGAGAATTCAGTTGTTACACATTGACTTCTCATACACATCTTACTCATAAGACATCATTTATAATTTCTGATTTGTATTTCTTTATAGTAGAGAAAGAAGCTAACAGTCTCTTATGAAGCAATCCAAGTGCAAGATTCTTGTAGATTTTTACCCCCACCCGTCTTTACATACGTGAACTGAACTAAATTTTACAGCATTTAAAGAATAGCTACTTTGTTGAGCTTTATACTCCTGTTTCATCAGTTAGTGTACTATTCATTATATAATTGTAATTACAAGTGCAGTTGGCGTCACAGGTTTGGGACCAAGTGCTGCCCTCTGTCGGTTAGCCTGCAGCGTGCCACCTGAGTGTCCAGAGCCTCCCAGGCTCTGCTCTCTTTGGCTGTCGTTCAGGGTGTTTTACAGGGGGAGGGGAGTGTCATTAAGATTCTGTGTCAGTTCCTTGGAGGATATTGCTTTAAAAATGAACGTTTATGAAGTTATAGGACCTTCATGGGGGAAGTTCTGACCAGGGAAATTTGCTTGGGAATTGGACACAAAGTCACCCTGAAGGTTTTTTGTTTCTTGTGATTTTTGTTTTTTTCTTCTGTTTTTAAATTTCATGGCTTTAGCCAAAGGCATTGTTTTATTTTTTCTTCCCTCCCCTTCCTCTCTCTCCCTCCCTCTCTTGGTCTTCTTTTCTCCCACCCTTCTCTATCCCTCTATCCCTGTCCGTTCCTGTCTCTGTCCTTCTATCTGTCCCTCACTCGCTCTGTCTTTTGCTTCTTCACAACCCCTGTCCTGATCTGTCCCATTCTGTCTTTTCTTCCAGGTTGTTACCGTCAGGAACTGTGCAAATTGATGTGTGAACGGCTAAAACTCAGCACATGGAAAGTGCAGCTAGGAGTCCTACAGGCAATGAATGCCTTTTTTCAGGGGTAATTTGCTTCATGGTTCAGTCATTTATCTCTTTTTCCCTTGGCATTTTATATATAATCAATGAAATTCTTTTAAATTTCAAAACTAAATGCTAGAGTGACATCACAAAGTGATACATGTAAAATAGAAATTGTGTCAGAAAGGTTTTGGGATACTTTTTTTTTTTTTTTTTTGTTCTGCTTTTTTAAAGATCTTATTTTTTACAGAGAGGGGAAGGGAGAAAGAGAGGGAGAGAAACATTGACTGATTGCCTCTTGCACGCCCCATGGGGACCCAGCCTGCAATGCAGGCATGTGCCCTGATCGGGATTTGAATAGGTGACCTTTTGGTTTGCAGGCTGGTACTCAACCCACTGAGCCATGCTAGGCAGGGCTGGAATGCGGCTTTTTTTTTTTTTTAAAGATTTTATTTATTTAATTTTAGAGACGGGAAGGGAGGGAGAAAGAGAGGGAGAGAAACATCACTGTGTGGTTGTCTCTCGTGAGCCCCCTATTGGGGACCGGGCCTGTAGCCCAGGCATGTGCCCTAGACTGGGAATTGAACTGGCAACCCCTTATTTTGCAGGCCAGCACTCAATCCACTGAGCCACAGGGCTGGAATGCTTCTTAAAACTGGTATTTGTGTCTTGCCTTCTGAATTGTATAGGTTAATGCTTTTGGAAGAAGAACATGCGGACCCTGAGGCTTTGGCTGAGATTCTTCTTGAAACTTGTAAATCAATCACATATTCTTTAGGTGAGTGTGGTAAGCTGATATTGAGAAGGAGTCCTAATTTTGAAGGTCAAGGAGCTAAGCTTCAGATATTTCGTATTTTGTGGTAGAACTAAGTTTATGGAACTGCTGAGCTGTTTTACTTAATGTAATCAGTATATATGCCCAAACTGGAGTGTATAAATATAGAACTATAGTTAGGATTTTAACACCTAGATTAGAAAACCTTTGTGATAAGTATCTTCAACAAAGCTTTTATTTGAAAATAATTTCAAACTTATAGAAGAGTTTCAATAATAATACATACATCCCACACATGAGTGAAATCATATGGTTCTTGACTTTTTCTGTATGATTTTCACTAAACATGATATTCTCAAGGTCCATCCATGTTGTTGCAAATGGCAGTAGTTCATCTTTTCTTAGGGCTGAGTAGTGCTCTGTTGTATATACAGACCTCATCGTCTTTATCTAGTCCTCTACCGAGGGACACCTCAGTTTCCTCCATGTCTTGGCCACCATGAATAATGCTGCAAAGAACATAGTGATGCATGTATCTTTGTGAATAAATGTTCTCAAATTTTCCATTTAGGTACCCAGAAGAGGGGTTGCTGAGTAATATTCCTAATTTTTCCTAATTTTTGAGGAACTGCCATATTGTTGTCTGTAGGGGCTGTACCAGTTTACATTCCCAGCAGTAGTGAATGAGAGATCCTTTTTCTCCACATTCTCCAACACTTGTTATTACTTGTCTTGTTGATAACAGCCATTCTAACAGGTGTGACATGGTATTACATTGTAGTTTTGATTTGCATTTCTCTAACAGCTAGTGAGGTTAAGTATCTTTTCATATATCTGTTGGCCATTTGTGTGTCTTCTTGGGAGAGGTGTCTGTTCAGGTTCTCTGCCCATTTTTAAATTGGATTGTTTGTTTTGTTGTTGAGTTATATGATATAAAACTGACAACAAATGAACAAACAAGACAAACAAAAACTCATAGATACAGGCAACAGGATGGTGGTTACCAAAGGGAAGGGATGGTGGAAGAGAGATAGTAAAGGGTAAAGGTGACTGAAGGAGATTTGACTTTGGCTGGTAAATACAATGCAGTATACAGAGAGAGTGTTACAGAATTGTATACTGGAAAAACCTATATAAGTTTGTTAAACTAATGTCACCCAAATAAATGTACCATATTTTCTGTGTACAATGCACACTTTTTTGCCCAAATTTTTGAGGGAAAAATAAGGATGCACACTGTACATGGTTAGTGTTAATTCAGTATCTGTATAAATGTTTTTAATTCTTTTATTTATGCTTATGAGTTAAAAGTGTAATTCTAGAAGCAATAACAATATCCGTTTGAAAAATAATACCCAATAATCGATTTTGTTTCTAAATATAAATAAATACAAAATTGAGTTAAAAAATTAAAATGAAAGATTTTTCTCCTGAAAGTTTGGGGCAAAAACATGGGTGTGCATTATACATGGGAGCACATTAAACATGGCAAAATACAGTAATTAAAAACCCCAGCAAAAACAAGCAAGCAAACAAAACAAAAACCTGAGCCCGATGACCTGCCAGGCTGAGCTCTTAGACGTGGACGACACTGACCCACAGGGTGGGAAGGTTGGGGTGCCAAGAGAGGGGTGACTTTCCCATCAGCCCGTGCCTCAGTTTCCTCCCATCCCCTGCTGAGGGGCCCAGTCAAGGCATTAAAAAGAAAACAGTACATATAAGGCTGATGTATCCTTTAACCAAAGTTATCTGTTAACATTTTACCCCATTTACCTTACCATTTGTACTTCTATGTACATATTTTTCCAGAACCATTTGAAAGCATGTTGCTTGCATCATGCCCCTTTATTCCTAAGTTCTTCAGTGGGCATACTCTTTCATCAGCACCGTATAGCAGGTTTTAAATAAAATTTTTACCATTCATATTTGAGGTTTTCTCTTGACTCAATAATATTTTTTATAGAATTATCCCCCTCCCCTCCATTTAGGAATTTAGCCCGGGATCATTTATTGAATTCAGTTGTCATATCTTTTTATTCTCCTTTAATCTGGAATGCTTCCTCAGCCTTTGTCTGATGTGACATTGATAGTTTTGAAGAAAAGTCCCGCCCCCCACCCCTTTTTTAACTAGAGTGTTTTTCATTTGGTGTTTGTCTGATGTTTCCTCATGATTAGATCCAGGTCATGATTTCCCCGTTGGGATACTCCCTCCATAAGTGACGTGCCTCACATCAGGAGGCATGGTGTCCATCTGCCCTCATTGGCGATGTCAATTTTGATTACCTGGTCAAGGTACTACTCAGTTTTCGGTACTGTATGGTTACTTTTTTTCCCCCTTGTGTCTAATAAGCAGCCTGTGGGAACATACTTTTAGACCATTCCAATAACCTGCTCTTCTTCAAAACTGCGACTAACAAAGCAGTCTGGGAAGAGACACTCTAAGACCGTGCAGATATGCTTCTCCTCTTCAGAATGTTTTCTAGACCTAGCATGCATTGATGGTTTTCCCTGAATCAGTTTTTACTAAGACGATTTTCTAACTCAGCACTTCTTCCATGTTTACCATGTGGCAGTTGTCAGCCTCTTGCAAGCAAGATCCCTCCCTCTCCCTGTCTCCTCATTATTGATACTGATTCATGGATTCCTTTTCTCCCAATTGGTTTATAATTATTTTTCTTAATTAATTTGTTGCTCACATTGTCCCAGATTTGGCCAATGGAAGCTCCTTCAAGCTGACTCCTGGGTCCTGTTGACAGGTCACCATCATCCTTATAAGCACTCCTGCAGTTTGTAGCATAACGGGATGTTATAAGGTCATCTTGTGCTTTTCTTGCTGGGGGTTTGGCTGTGTATTAATTTTTTCGGTAGACAGTTTCACTGTGAACTAGATAATGTATCTAGAGTAGACACCAAGGAAGCGTATTTCAGTTGTCATTCTTGGAGGCAGTATGCTTTTGGATAAAGAAGTGGCAGTTAAGAAACTAGCCTTTGCAGGGTCCCTGGCAGGAGGCCCTGATTTGGCCGTAACCCTGGGTTTTGTAATGTTCTTTGTTAAAAGGAGGAGGCCATGCAAACCTAAAGACCTTTCTTAGGTGTTATGAGAAGATGACTGTGTGTTTGAGATAGTGTCTTTTGAATTCCCACTTCTAAAATGGATCCTGTAAATATTGCCATTTGTTGTGGTGATTGATAGATTTGGCTGACATTTTTCTTTTAATATCATGGATGTGGACGCGTGGCACATTTCATGTATTTAATTAGAAAACATGCAAAGAGAAGCTTACATAAGAAAAGGTGTCTGTCCCTGAATTTGTAATTTTTGAACATCTTTCAGTAACACTAACTTAATCTTGGAGCTTTTGTTTATAAGGCATATAAAACAAATAATGTGCATTATGTGATTTTCTTCTTAGAAAATAAGACCTACTCATCTGTGAGAACAGAAGCTTTATCTGTGATAGAATTACTGCTTAAAAAACTTGAAGGTGAGTTTTTGATAGTTCTGACTGGAGGACCAGAAAACTGGGATATTTTATGGCATATGCTTCAGAAATTAATTTTTGTTTTTAAATAAGCATTCACTCTAAAATACAAGCAGATATGTATGTATGTGTACACACATACACACCCAAATAAGATAGACAAAGCTAAAACCTTAATTTGTATTGTGTTTAAATTTTATTTTATATACTTTTACGTATCATGAAGCTATAGTTGTCTTAGAATCATGGTTTTTGTTTCCAGTGTGAGTCCTCATTTAACCCTGGTTCATTACGGCATGTGCTTGACTGAGGCACAGCAGCGCTCACTGCACACCTGTAAATAAACAGGTGACACTGCAGAGTGGTGTTGGGAAAGTATTTTAGCAATGATCCACCCAAGCCATCTAATTGGATAGTTTTCTTAGTCCTGTATTTTTTTTTTTTAACCTTCTTATCAGGAAGATTTCTTCTAATGGTCTGCAGTAAAAGAAAACATTTCCTCTAGTGGTGTATCTGTTACTGATTTAAAGAGGAGGCCTCTTTCCTTTTTTTTCCTCTTTTTTTTCTTATTTTAACCCCATGGATTAAGATTGGGGAAGAAGGAGTAGTTTTCTCCAGATCCTATTTATTTGCAGTTTGTACTTTTCTATTTTTGCTTGGCACTTAAAGCACCTCTCCTAGGGCTCCAGAAAACAGGCTTTTTAGACTCAGTAACACTGCACATCTTGAAATCCCTTGTTTCTTATTGCTAGAAGTAGGCACCTAGTTATATCACTGAATTCTCACTGGTTGCCAAATGTCAAGGAATATCTTCTAGGTAAGTAAAATGAGGTAAAACGGTGAGATAACTTTCTTGAAACCACATGACTAGAAAGTGGCTGAACCTCTTACACAAGATACCGGATCTTCCTGAGTTTCTCTGATACTTCCCTGAAAGAAGGGTGTAATAAAATGCCATCTGTCGAAACTGATTTTGTGATTATGAAATTTATTCAAGATCACTTTTTACTGAACATATCTTATACAGAGGCTTTTTGTGTTGTTGAAATGGCTTTTCCATCACTGTGTGCCTTGCCTTCATCCTGCTTCCCACGCTGCGTCTCTACCCTAGATTCTCTTTGTCCGACCAGTACTGGGGGCAGAGGGTGAGCCTCCCTGACATGCTTTCTGGCTATGGCCAGTAATTAGGGTTTGAGACAGCTATTGAACCTGTAATCATTATATACTGAATTGTTACCAAGGGATTGCTTTGCATTTATTTTGGGAATGTGATATATATGTCACATATAATATATAATATATATATATGGAGGGAAAGCAGAAAAGCAGAAAGACCAGTTTTTTTGTTGTTGTTCTATGAGGAATCTTTTTTTCTTCTTTCTCTTTCCGTTCAGAATCCAAACAGTGGGAAAGTTTGACATCTGAATGCAGAGTGCTCCTGATTGAGTCTTTGGCCACTATGGAGACAGACAGCAGGCCTGAACTACAGGAGAAAGCATCGTTCCTAAAGAAAACACTTGAAAATCTGGAATAAATTAGAAGGGGAAGAAACAAACAAGTGCCATGTTTATTGGGGTTGAAATGAATTGGTGGTATTATTTGAAAAACCAAGTGGGAAAAGTAAAGATTAATCTGTAGCATGCATCATTCCTTGGCTGAAATAAAAAAAAAATGCCTTAAATTTTGTTCCTTATTAGCTTTATTTGATTTGATGTTTTTAAAGTATCTGGGCTGAGTGAGCTTAATGGAACATGGATGTTTGAGAGGTTGTTATAGGTAAAACTGATGGAAATAATTTTTAGAAGATTCAAGCTGTTATCAAAGGAATATACAAAGTTGTACAGTAAGCTGGGTAAAACTCTGAGAACTGCATCCAAATTAAATGAAGTTATTTCAGGAAGGGAGTCTATGAATCACTTAATTTAACCCCCGTGCTTTACATCGGAAGAAATAGGCTATGCAGTGACATAGCTTCTTTTTCTGAGGCCTGTGCCAAGGCCAGAATCCAGAGACCATTTGTTGGATGACCTGCCCAGGGATTTTTCTTTCACAACCTGCTGCTGATCGGCGCTACCCCTGGCTGCCTGAGAAACTCCCACGATGAGGTGCACACAGCAGTCCTTGAACCAGAACTGAACCGACATCATTGGATTCCCGAAATCCAGAAGATGAACGTTGTTTTGTCATTTGTTTAGATGCAATCATCTAAGAAATTTTTTAGTTTTTGGAAAATAATTGTTTAGCATCTTTCCTTACAGGTTGTGAGGGAGAATCCAGCCTCCATGTGGTAACCCGGTTGCCCTCCTTTCACAGGCAGATGCAGGTAGATTAGGACAAGAGTGCTCATTCTGTCTGTCTGTGGCTGCTTATTTCGCAAAACCCAAACCAGCAATGAAATCGTGACTGTTTAGATTTAGACCATTTATAATCTCCAAACTGGAAAGACAGCTTAAAATTTTACACCCACTATTATGTTAATAGTATGACTTTAGGAGAGAGAGGAGAGCATTTTAATTCACCATCTGGGAAAAATGTGATTCCACTCTAAATAATTTACAGTTAGGGTTTCTTCCTTTCCTTACACTGCTTATGTACCTCTACCTAAGAATATAGAGTAAGAGGAGAAACAAGTTTAATATAAGTGTTTAAGGTAAACCGAGAACACTGTAGCTTACCTTGGAGTCCAGGCACAAAATTGGTTTATACTCAGTATTGATCCCTTCCTGACATTGACACCAGGCTTAAAACTTCACGTTCATTATTTTTGGTGGTCTCTATTGAGCAATGTATTTCAAATTTCCTTGACTGTGACTCATAGTAAAAATAATTTTTCACATTTGACCCAGAACTGTGTGTGCGTGCGTGCGTGCGTGTGTGTGTATGTGTGTGTGTGTGTGAGAGACAGAGAGACAGAATGAGAATGAATATAAAATCATTACCTGAAATAAATGTTTTGTGAAACAATTCAAACTCTTACTATGTGTGATATACTTTGATCCCTCCTGCACCTCTACTATTTTAAATGCTCACTAAATTTACTTCCTGACTCTTAAATGGGTTGCTATTCCCAGTTTGAAAAACACTGCCATAGAAGTACCTAAACTTAGCTGTATGTGCTATGTTTCAGGGTTGCTTCTCATTGGGAAAGGGGTTTACAAATGAAAATTTAAGTGTTTATTACCAAAATGTCTCCTTAGCTAATACTAAACAATAATTGTGAGTTATAGTAGCATCACGAGTTTTAAGGAACCTATCATGGACTTCTACTTGAGAATGGCTTTTGCTTGAGGCAAAAATCCACTTTGGATGTTTTTCAGGAAGCTTATAACCTCACAGTGTTTTCCTGATGAGTAACTTCCGCCTCCACACTAAGTGCCCTCTGACTTTCATTTTCAGTACCTGGGATGCGCTTCCTAGGCAAGAATCCAGGGTAGGTCAGGTATTACCAGAAACTAAGAGTGTAAGGGCAAGAATTGTGCTCTTGGCTCATATGGAATGTTAAAGCCTCATCAAATTTTATGCTTTTTAAACTTATTATTATTTAATATTGGGAATTTCCCATGGTGCTGAGAGAGGTGCTAAGATACTTGAACCTTAGTGCTTAGTGCTAGCGAATTAATTTCTTTTAGCTGTCTAAGCACATTTCTGATTTATACACTTAATGCCTTCACCTTGACCAGCCAAGTCATTTGCACAACAAATAATGCTAAATCCTGGTTTCCCAATGCAGCTCGTGTGTGCATGTGTGCACAGACTGATTTAAAAGGGTTGAAAACAGAGTTTGTAATTGTGAAACTGATACCGGTGGACAGATGGAAAAACACCATGCATGTTTCTATCTTCTACCTTCATTTTCCAAAGCTATCTGGAACAAATTTTTATGATTTTTTCCCCCTAGGAATATTCAGTGCTACTTGTCATACAAGCAACTGATTGAGAGAGTCTTAATTGCTAAATTCCTTATTCCCGGAATACATACTAGAGACAGCTTCATACATTTATCGATGCGTGGAAAAGAGGTACCTGGATTTTGACAATCGGTCAAAACAATGAAAGTAGTATAAAAGTGGTTTTCTGGTGATCAAAGGCAGCAGTTTCTTTAATGTTTGTGTCCGATTTATAATTGCCAGTGTGTCTGCCTGTAATCCAGTTTATCTGCTCAGTGAAACTTGACTGCCACCAAATCCCCGTTGCTTTCCCCTTCCATCTTTTACTTGTGTATTCACGAACAAGAAAAAGAAAAGAAAAAAGATGTGACTGTGTTGATCTGTGCTCTAGTAGCAATTACACTGTGTGAACACTGTCTGCCCATTGGGGGTGTTTCTACTGGCTGCTGCCACAATATATTCATGCTGCTTGTTAAGTACAGGGAGTTATTTTGACACTCATTGTAATGTACAAACTGTTGTTAATGGATGTATATGTAACAGATTTTTGTATTTTATATGCAAAATCTTCATAGAATCCTCTGCAATATGTACTCAGCTAGTTAAGCATGTGATAGTCTTATTTGAAAGGAAAATCCAAGAAGATAATGAAATGGTAAATAAAAGCTGCATGACCAGTTCTTCTGAAGTAGTGCATTAATTTTTAGTGGTTCCCTAGCAAAATAGTTTAGCTTCTGAGGCATTGACTAGTACTCATACTTAAAAAACAAAAAAATGCCCAACAGCCTGCCGTATTCTTAGCTATCCCTGCTCGTTCACCGTGAATTCCATTGTGTGTTTGGAATCTTTTTGAGTCATCTGAGGAGAAGCCTCCATGGGCCCTCTGTGTCTGGTCTCAGTTAATTTCATCATGAAGTGTATAAAGTCTGAGGGCTTGTAGGTGTTCTTATATGTAACTCCCAATATTAGACTGTAAATTCCTTGGTAAAATAACTTTCTCTTTGAATCAAATCCTAGAGAATATTTAGTCACAGGATATATCCTGCCTTTTAATTAATTTTACTGAACCTTTTAATTCTGAGAGGATCAGTGTACTCATTCTGACCCCAGCTCATACCAACTCCTGCCTAAAGGAAAAAAAACTCTCTAACCCAAACATTCTTGCCAAGCTCACACTATACATTCTTCAACTAACATTACCCTTAAATAGTCGGAATTCCTGAACCAGAAGCACTGGCTCCTGAAGGTGACTTAAATATGTTCTATCATCGTTCTTACCCCTAAATATACTCTCAAGAGTAGTGTGCACTTAGTATGTACCAAAAGAAATACACATGAAGATTTATAACATTAGTTGAAATAGCCAAAAAATGTAGACAAGGCAAATGTCACAACAGAACAGTGGATAAAGTATTATCATGAAGTAGACAATCATATGGCAATAAAAAATGGACAAACTGCAATCGCACACATCAGCATGCATCTTGCGAGCTTACTGTGGAGGGAAGGAATCCAAACACTACAGTGCATATTTTATGATGGCACAAAGTCAGGTAATGTTCTATGTGCACTTGAGAATGCGTGCACATGTGTGTTGTTGGCAGGGTGTTCTATAGATGGTGTTAAGTCTAGTTGATTTACGGTGGTGTTTCAGCCTTCTGTATCCTTGTTGATGAGACTGCCTAGTTCTACCGATTATTGAGAGTATTAATGTCTTCAACCGTTATTGTTGAATTGTCTATTTCTCTAATTCTGTCAGTTTTTATTTCAAATATTTCAGGGCTCTGTTTTTTAGATCATATATATTTATAGTTATGTCTTCTTGATGGATTGACCCTTTTATAATTAAATATGGGGACATACTTTCCTGTTTCTTTGCATGCCTCATAATTTTTTGTTGAAAACTGGACATTTAATATCAACAAAGATATTGTGGAACTGAATGGCGCATTAGATCAAATGGACCTAACTGATATATATAGAACTTTTCATCCCAAAGAAGCAAACTACACATTCTTTTCAAATGCATGTGGAACATTTTCAAAGATAGACCACATGATAGGACACAAAACAAGCCTCAACAAATTTAAGAAAATTGAAATCATATCAAGCATTTTCTCAGACCACAAGGGCTTAAAACTAGAAACCAACCTCAAGGAAAAAACTCAAAAACATTCAAACTCATGGAGACTGAATAGCATCTATTAAGAAATGAATGGGTCAATAATGAGATCAAGGAAGAAATCAAAAAGTTTCTGGAAACAAATGAAAATGCAACAGTTCAAAACCTATGGGACACAGCAAAGGCAGTCCTGAGAGGGAAGTTCATAACAATACAGGCCTACCTGAAAAAGATAGAAACATTTCAAATAACCTAACCCTACATCTACAAGAACTAGAGAAACAACAACAAACAAAGCCCAGAGCGAGCAGAAGGAAGGAATTAATAAGATCAGAGCAGAACTGAATGACATGGAGACCAAAAGAACAATTCAAAGGATCAATAAATCCAGGAGCTGGTTCTTTGAAAAGATAAACAAAACTGACAAGCCTTTAAACAGACTCATCAAGAAAAAAAGGGAGAGGTTGCAAATAAATGAAATCAGAAATGAAAGAGGAGAAATTACAACTGATACCACAGAAGAACAAAGGATTGTGAGAAATTACTATGAACAACTACATGCCAAGAAATTTGAAAACCAGGGTGAAATGGACAAATTTCTAGAAAAATATCATCTTCCAAAATTGAATGAAGAAGAAGCAGAAAGCCTGAACAGACTGATAACAACTGGTGAAATTGAAGCAGTAATTAAAAAAAAACCCCAGGCACACAAAAGCCCTGGACCAAATGGTTTCACAGGAGAATTTTACAAAACATTTCAGGAAGAGCTAACCCCCATACTCAGACTATTCCAAAAAACCCAAGAAGAGGGAAGACTCCCAAACTCCTTCTATGAGGCCAGCGTCATCCTAATCCCAAAACTAGATAAAGCACAATGAAGAAAGAAAACAACAGGCCAATATCGCTGATGAACATAGATGCTAAAATCCTCAACAAAATATTGGCAAACCGCATCCAGCAGTACATTAAAACGATCATCTGCCATGATCAAGTGGGATTCATCCCAGGGATGCAAGGATGGTACAATATTTGCAAATCAATAAACATAATACATCATATAAACAAAAGGAAAGACAAAAATCACATGATCATATCAATAGATGTGGAAAAAGCATTTGATAAGGCACAGCACCCATTTATGATAAAAACACTCAGCAAAATGGAAATAAAGGGGGCATACCTCAACATAATAAAGACTGTATATGAGAAACCTACATCCAGCGTTATACTGAACGGACAAAAACTAAAAGCTTTTGCACTAAGATCAGGAACAAGAAGACAAGGATGTCCGCTTTCACCACTTCTATTCAACATAGTATTAGAAATCCTAGCCACAGCCATAAGGCAAGAAAAAGATATATAAGGGATCCAAATTGGAAAGGAGGAAGTAAAACTGTCATTGTTTTCAGATGGCGTGATAGCGTACACAGAACACCCGATAGATGCCACCAAAAAACCACTCAACCTAATAAGTGAATTTGGCAAAACAGCAGGATACAAAGTTAATACTCAGAAATCGAAGGCATTTTTGTACACTGACAATGAAATATCAGAAGCAGAAATCAGGGAAGAAAATCCCATTTACTATAGTAACAAGAAAAATAAAGTACCTAGGAATAAACTTAACCAAGGAGGTAAAAGACCTATACTCAGAAAACTGCACAGCCCTGAAGAAAGAAATTAAGGAAGACATAAATAAATGGAAGCATATTCCAGTTCATGAATTGGAAGAGTTAACATCATCAAAATGTCCATACTACTCAAAGCAATTTATAGATTCAATGCAATCCCTATTAAATTACCAATGACATATTTCACAGATATAGAACAAACATTTCAAAAATTTATATGGAACCATAAATGACCCCAAGTAAGCTGGAGCAATTTTGAGAACAAAGCAGGAGGGATCACAATGCCTGAAATCACACTATATTATAAGGCCACAGTAATCAAAACAGTCTGGTACTGGCATAAGAACAGACACATAAATCAATAGAACAGGAGAACCCAGAAATAAGCCCATGTCTCTATGGTCAGTTAGTAGTTGACAAAGGGGGCAGAAGCATAAAATGGAGTAAAAATAACCTCTTCTGCAAATGGTGTTGGGAGATCTGGACAGCTACTTGCAAAAAAATGAAATTCGACCACCAACTTAACACCACACAAAAAAATAAACTCAAGATGGGCAGAAAACTTAAGTCATGACACCATAAAGTCCTAGAGGCGAACATAGGAAAATCTCAGATATTCCATGCAGTGATATTTTCACTGATATGTCCCTTAGAGCAAGGGACATAAAGGAAAGAATAAACAAATGGGGCTCATCAAAATAAGAAGCTTCTGCATGGCTAAAGAAAACATCAGCAAAATGAAAAGGGAACCAACCGTATGAGAAAATATATTTGCCAATGATACCTCAGACAAGGGTTTGATCTCCAAAATATACAAAGAACTCACACAACTCTACTCTAGGAAGACAAACCAATTAACAAATGGGCAAAGGACTTGAAAAGACACTTCTCCAAGGAGAACATACACAGGCCCCAGAGACATATGAAAGGATACTCAGCATCACTAGCCATTAGAGAGATGCAAATAAAACCACAATGAGATACCACTTCACACCAGTCAGAATGGCCATCATAAACAAGTCAACAAACAGTAAGTGCTGGCGAGGAGGTGGAGAAAAGGGAACCCTAGTGCACTGTTGGTGGGAATGCGGACTGGTGCAGCCCCTGTGGAAAACAGTTTGGAATTTCCTCAAAAAACTAAAAATGGAACTGCCTTTTGACCCAGCAATTCCACTGCTGGGATTATACCCTAAGAATCCTGAAACACCAATTCAAAAGAACTTATGCACCCCAATGTTCACAGCAGCACACTTCACAATAGCCAAGAATTGGAAGCAACCTAAGTGCCTAACAGTAAATGAGTGCGTCAAAAACTGGTGGTACATTTACACAGTGGAATACTGTGCAGCAGAAAGAAAGAAAGAGCTACTACCCTTCACAACAGCATGGATGGAACTGGAGAACATTATGCTAAGTGAAATAAGCCAGGCGGTGAAAGACAGATACCAAAGGATCTCACCTATAAGTGGAACCCAATCAACAAAATAAACACGAAAGCAACATATAACCAGCAACACTGAAATAAAAAACAAGCTGACAGTAACCAGAGGGGAGGAGAGAGGGGGATGACAGGGGAAAAGGACGGGAAGTGTCATCAAGGAACATGCATAAAGGACCCATGGACAAAGCCAAATGGAGGAAGGATTGAGGGTGGGAGGTGGGGGTGAGTGGGGCTGGGGAAAGTGGTGGTGGGAAAATGTTGACAAAAAAAAAAAAAAGGGAGGGGGAGGCTAAGAATAGTATGGGAAATTAAGAAGCCAAAGAACTGATATGTACAGCCCATGGACATGAACTAAGAGGTGTGGGGATGATTGGATGGGATGCAGGGTGGAGGGGACAAAGGTGGGGGGGGAAATGGGACAACTGTAATAGTATAATCAACAAAATATACCAAAAAAGAAAAGAAAATTGGACATTTAATATGTGGGAATTGTGGAAATCATATTACCCTCCCATTCCAGAGCTTGTTGCTGTTTTCTTTGTTAGTCACTTCCTGAGCTAATTCTGTAAATTCTCAGTTCCTTATTGTACGTGACCACTGAAGTCTCCACTCAGTTAGCCAGATGGTCAGCTCATGATTTGACAGATTTCCTTAAATGCCTTGCACCCATGACTTTTCCATTCTGGTAGCTATAACTCAAAGCTCCATTACACAAGGGTGTTGTGTTTATGTGATTTTTAATGAATTTTGGGGAGTAATAGTGGAGTAGAGACTAGGTAAGACTAGCCAACAAACTAAAATTCAATATGAGATGTCACTATTTTTGTGGGTCCTTAGCCTTCACTGCTACCAGGTGTTTCTCGTTGGCTAGTTTCTCTGTATTCCTTTTAGTTCTCAAGATTTGTGGGCTTTCTCCGCTCTTCCTAATAATACCTGCTTCAGTCTCCTGTCTCCCAGTGTTCCAAACCCTTTTAAAGAAGCCAGGATTGAACTTCAAAGTCCTATAACTTTGTTAGTAAATAGAATTGTTTAGTTATCTGTATCATAATCTTTTCCCACTTGAATGAGCCCAGGCCCTGTTTTCACAATAAAACAGGCTCCTTGAGGTGTTTTTCTAAATAAAGGCTACATAACCAGGAGATGAGATAATTATGCCACTCTCTGAAAAGTGAAGTGGCTGAAGTTAGGTTATTTTGTTTGGGTTTGTGAGAAATGATTCTGAAAGCCTCTCATCTCTATAATCTTTTATGGAAAGAGCTCTTCAGTTTTGAAGGTTTCATTTTAATATAGCATTTTTTTGTTGTTTTAAGTTAAAAGACAAAAATTTTTGTTTATTCATCAAAATACATGTTTAGGAGTGCACTCTAGATTTTATGTCAGGATTCATTTAGTTTATTGGTTATAACACTTATTAAATTTTATTGTTCCCTTCATATTCTACACTGTTCTTATTAAAGTCATCCTAATACCTCAAAATTTTAATATAACTGATTATGGAATGTTTTTCTGGTCACTATCTTTCAACTGGCTGTAAGAAAATTATTTTTATTTATCTTAGGTGGTTTTACTAAATTATTGTTGAGGAAGAGTTTTAATTTATTCTCTTTAGATATAAAGTCATATAGTTTGCAAGAGATAATTTTATTTCCTTTGATATCAACACCTATTATTTCTGTTTAATATACTATCTCCTAGAAAAATTCTTGTTGCCTTGTTGCCTAGTGATGGGAGAGATTTATTATGAGCACTGACCTTTAGGAAAATAAAATTTCAAGATTAATTTTAAAACTGTGACGTCATTAACGATGTTCCCGGTCTTTTACAATCAAGCCCACTGGGTATGGAAGGTTTAACTATTTCAAGCTCATGCATGGGCCACTTTAACCCATCATCCCCAAAATACCCTTCTAAGGCTTAATTAGCTCTATTGTTAATTCTTATATTATTCAATCTAGCTGCAACGTCTCCAGTTTTCCTCAGGAGAAAAAAAAATCTGCTTATTCTTGCCGTGTGACCAACTTCTGTCTCTGTCTGGAGCATCCATTCAGCCAGAGGATCCGGAGTAAGTGAACTGTCCCAAGGACACAGGAAAGATGGAAACCGCGTCTCCTGCAAAAAGAATGTGGTAATAAATACACCTGCTCTCCACACACAACCAGAGTGAACTCTTATTTTTTGGTTAGAATCTAGTTTATTCTACCTTGGGAGGGTGGTCCTGAGAGTGGCAGAAGTCACTCTGTCCCAGGTGGAGGCGGGGAGCAATGCCCGGAACGCATGCGGCCAGTCGGAGGCCCGAGGCAGCCGTGATAGGCCTGGGCTCATGTCCCCGCTGCCTAGGGCGGAAGGCACGGGGCTGGGCCCTGGCTATGGCTATAGGGCTATGGACCGAGGCGACGCAGGCACAGGGTCACATGACACAGACCATGAAATGCAAGCACGCTACTCATGAGTCAGCACAAGGGCAGTATGCACAAATTCGCAGGCCAGAGGGGCATCCAGCCTTCACTGGGAATGTGGACAAAACAATGGGGTCATGCAGACCACAGCGGACACATGGTGCTATGGGGCATGTGGATGGCCACAGGGGACAGACCCAGGGACAGGGGAGGGGGTCCTTTAGCATGACTGTACCGGAATATTGAAAGAGGGAGGTGGAGACTGGTCTGGAGGCGCCTGGGGCATCTGTCTTCCACACTTTGTGGAGTAGCTTCCCCACCTCATCATAGATGAGGAACATGATGGCCACGTCCGGGTGAACCCGGCCCAGGCTGGGGACTGTGCCCAGCAGAAGGCCTGGGGGCTCTCATTGTTCAGCATCCGCCAGCCAGCCCACGTGTTCCGTATCTGCGCACCGCCAGGCTCTGCATCCCAGGCTCGCCCGGGCCACGACCCAAGTTGTATTCTCGAAGCTGTGCCCGTGAGAGCTCCGAACACCCGTGACAAAGGAGCGTGAGGCCCTGGTATGTTCCCTTTAGCCCTGTTCCTGCACAATCTCCCTGACCCCATGCAAGAAGGCTCTGTACTTTGAGTTGGGGAAGGTCTGGTCATGGATGAATTTCGCCCTGATGGTCTCCATGGGGCACGCCAGAGCCCAGGCCGCCCAGCCGCCCGCGCGTGCTGTCCATCGCCCCTGGGCCACCGCATGTTGCTGCAAAGGAACCCAAGGACACTTTGGGGACAGAGCGGTAGAGCAGGATGCAGGGGCCTAGGTACAGGCCCAGGACGCACAGCAAGTGTGACGCTCGTCCAGCTGCAGCTGCGTCCTCGGTACTCTATGGGGAAGCTGATGCACCTCCTGGCGAAGCTGCCTGCCACGATGTGCAGGAGGACGGGACCCGGGTCCTGAGACCCCTGCTCGGCGCCCTGGTTCCCTCCAGTCGTAGGCACAGGGCCCCTGGACTTTGCCAGCACTGATGTCGTGGGGCAACCCAGCCAGGTCCCCATACCTCGCCCCTACCTCTGGCGTCCTGGCAAGGCGGGGAGAGGCGCGACACAGGGCGAATCCCCACGTGCCCGCCAGAGATCAGGGCTGCTACACACCCCACCCTGTGAGCTTTTAAAAAACATATTTTCTATGAACTATTTGAAGGTAAGTGGGAGATAGCTTGCCCTGTTAACAGTAAATACTTCAGTATTTAAGAACAAGGATATTTTCTTACATAACCTCAGTGCGATCATGAATCTCAGGAAATTTAACTCATACAGCATATTGTTGTGTAATCCACAGCCCATATTCAGGTTTTGTCTAATAATATGGGATATTATTAGGAAAATAATTATTTATCAATTATTTTATAATTATTATTAAAATAATTATTAATTTTATAATTATTATTAATAAAATAATTATTAAAATAATTATTTATTAATTATTTTATAATTATTATATAATAATTATTTTCCTAATAATATCCCATATTTGGTTTTTGTCTTTGTCCTAATAATGTCCACTAGAGCTATTTTTTCCCTGGTCTAATAATACTCAACGCCGGGTCACACATTGCATGTAGCTGTAATGTCTCCTGGGACACTTCCTTAGCCTTTTTGTTCATTTGTTTCTTGTTTTTGACATGTTTTTGAAAATATAGGCTGGTTATTTTGCACAATATTCCTTAATTTAATTTTGTCTGGTTTTCCCTCATGATCAGATTCAGGTTATGTATTTTTGATAGAAATACCACAGAAGTGATATCATGTCTTCAGTGCGTTGTATCAGAAGGCACATGGAGTCAATTTAGGCCATTCTTGGTGATGTTATCGTGGTCATCCTCCAGGCTTCCCTGCTTACAGCAATTATTGTCTTGTTTTGGAAATTAGTAACTAGTTTGTGGTGAGATACTTTGACACAATGTAAATACTCTGTTTCTCATCCAGCTTTTTTTTTTTAACCTGTAACAACTGTGATGATTTTAGTTACCTACTATAACATTTTACCTATGATAATCTATTACTATAACAACCTTTAACCTTGATTAATGATGTTTAACTACAGCATTCTTCTCTATATATATATTTTTGGCATCCTACTATAAGGAAGAACCAACCTTCCTTCCTTCCTGCTTTCCTTCCTTCTGTCCTTCTTTCCAAGAGCTCACGCATTATTATTTTATTCTATGGATTATAATCCATTTTTACCATTATTTATTTTGATGCTCAAAATAGTAAGTCCCCGATTTGGCCAGTGGGAGCTTCATCGAGGGGGCATCTATGGCCTTTGGAAATGCCCCTGTCATTCTTTGCATGCTTCCTTACATTCTAGTGTGCTAAGGTTCTCCAAGCCAACCTTTTCCTCTTCCTTCTTCAGCCTTGCAGTCAGCCGTTTCCTGAAGGAGCTGGGCTTTCTTCTAGTGGAGAATTGTACTTAGAAACCAGTATCTGAATGCTAGGCGTGTCAGTGGCTGCTGAGTGTTCATTGCTTTAAAACCCTCTCGATAGGTGCAGATTGAATACAATTTCTGATCATCTGTTGGTTTAAAAGTAAATTTTCATTGGTTGTGGCTTAAAGGGTAAATTTTCTTCCCTTTAATCTCTGAAAACTAGGGAGTAGTTTCAGAAATGAAAAAATATATATCTTAGAATTCTAGGGAGATCTTTTCCTCTATATACGCTTCAATATTCTAGACTGTAATCAATAAAGGAAGAATGTTGATGTAGCTGTTTTGGGGTAACTGTGGTTCACTCTCTGTCTCAACTTTTAAAAGTTTTATATAATTGGATCTTTGGGACATTATCCCTGAAGGATCTGAAGTTTCAAACCTTGGTAATATTTGGCTGCTGAACTTTTAGATTGTTTAGGGACAATAGATATTCCCCCAAAACAGCAGAGGATTTAAATTTACATAGTATTTCAGTTGCTGTCCTTTGACATTTTTAGTTATGGAGGTAACAATCTGTGCTTTTGAAAGAAACGAATTGCACTGCTGACTTTTATGTAATATGTTTAACATTTTTAACGTGGATGAATTTATTCTTTCTTGCACTTAGCTAACTTTATAAAGTACATCATAAAACAACATTTGGAGTTGGTGACAGAGAATTCAGGTGAGAGGGCCAATTTTTCTTGGCTACTATTTTTAAACAATAGAAAATATCAAGTCCCAGGCAGCTGGGCTCATTTTTCATTCTAAAAAAAAAAAATTATTGCTTAGTCTTTAGTCTTAAGAGTAGCACAAAAATTTTGAGTTTTTAAAAAACACTCTCTCACACCATTATAAGATTTTTGTAGAGAATTTGTTGAATACCAAATATGGCAGAGAAACCCTGAAGAAATAATCTAGCAAATGAATAAGAACTACTGTGAAGTAGGAAAAATGGAGTTCCCAGGAGGAAAAGCCGAAACTGCATGACCAAGTAGCACAGAGGGAAGCAATACTGACGAGTGTCCTCTGGAAGACTAAACGGGGTATCCGGTTACTGATGATGTTTGGAACTACAGTGTAAGCTGCTTGGGGACTGATGACTAAAACAAACAAACAAACAAACAAAAAAGGAAAGGATTTGCTAAGAGGCTAGATATGAGATATAGTGGAAGAGAAGTCAGAGGTTATAATGTAATATAGAATAATATAATGAAAACAATTTGAAAAATATTATGTCCCTTTTTAGGGTCCTGATATAAGATACTGCCTGCAACATTATTATTTCTACCGTCACCATCTATGCTACTTTTAAAATACGGAGACCTGGGAGCCAAATGATAACATTGATTGACATTGAGAAACTGGGTAAGAATGTCAGTGAGGAGAAGGTGAAGACTGTGAAGTAGGAGATGTTAAGATAAAACATATAATTGAGGACTTTGTCTGTGAAAGAAAGAGCCAAATAAGGTGGCAGTTTGCATATGTGGCATGACGATGGAGGGAATTTTTAAGAATATTTGAAACTAGAAAGGAAAGAACTAGGGGGGAAAGAAAAAGATTGAAGGTGATAAACAGCAATGTCAGTGCAAGAAGCAAGGTAAGTTTTAATCATTTTGTTTTGTTAAAATATGAAATGTAAAAAAAATAAAACCTTCAGTATCTTGTTTGTAATTATATGATCTTCAATCTTCTTTTCAAAGAGGTTTCAAGATAATTTAAACAGGGAGTTTAATTTCTACATTTCCTGGGTCTTTGTGAATTATAATGTGTAATAAGAGTATTGCCTGGGCAAAAGTTTTAGACCTATTTACACTCTCTCAAAAGGATGGAACTCAATAAGAAATAAAACTCTACAGTGGTTATATCAGTATTTAAATGGGCTGGGTCATTTTGTGTGATTTGTAAACTGGCTCTTAAATATAATCAAAATGGGTATCTACAATGCTTCAAACAGTGTTATCATTTCTGAACAAGCCTATAGACCTCTGAGCTGTTAGTTGGAAAGGACAGTTAATTTAGACCCAGAACTTCATAGTTGTTAGTTTAAAATCCATTTATTTGCTTCTTTCAACATTCCTCCCCTTCTTCCAGTAACGATCATTACTGGTTTTTATTGTGCAAATGTGCTTTCTTTTCCTCACTTATCTGGCTTTTCTAATTTGTGCTCAATCATTTATTCAATGTTCAATCATATTTTTCGTCATCCAGTACTTTCAACTCTTTACTGAAATCCTACTGTGTGTCCAGCATAGGATTATGAGCTGAGATTAAATATTAAATGTTTATTCTTATTTTCAAATTCACTCTTTTCTAAATTTTATCATGGAAGAATCAACTTTTTATGTAGATCGTATTGTCCTTCCCTTAGAACAATAGATACACTCTCCTGTGATATTTTTGTGGTAAAACTGTGCTTATAATAGTGAAAATAAGGTTGAAAGTATTTTCCTAACTAAGTGAACATTATACTTTATCCATCTCTTTATGCTCTCACATGTAATGAAGAGAATAAGGCTAGAGTAACTACAGGTGAAAGAAAGAAAGTGCAAGGAGGAAACCTCACCATGTGGAGCTTTCTTTTCTTGAAGGACTTTTCCAGATACCCCAAGTTAGAGATTGTCCTCTTCATCATCAGCCTTGTAATGTATCTGATAACCCTGCTGGGAAACAGCACTCTCATTTTACTCACTATCCTAGATTCACGACTTCAAACCCCCATGTACTTTTTCCTCAGAAATCTCTCTTTCATGGATATTTGTTACACATCTGCTTCTACTCCCACTTTGCTGGTGAACTTGCTCTCATCCCAGAAAACCATCGTCTTTTCTGAGTGTGCTGTACTGTATCTGTCTCTTGCCCTGGGCTCCACGGAGTGTGTGCTCCTGGCTGTGATGGCGTATGACCGTTATGTGGCCATTTGCAACCCGCTGAGATACTCCGTGGCCATGAACAGGCAGGTCTGTGTGCAGATGGCCACTGTCTGCTGGGTGACAGGCTGCCTGACCGCCCTGCTGGAAACCAGCCTGGCTCTGTGGCTCCCCCTCTGTGGGAATCTCATTGATCACTTCACTTGTGAAATCCTGGCGGTGCTGAAGTTAGCCTGCACGAGTTCGCTGCTCCTGGACGGGACGCTGCTGGCGCGCAGTGTGCTCCTCCTGCCTGTTCCGATGCTCTTCATTTGCATCTCTTATGTCTTCATCGTGTCCACCATCCTGAGAATCAGCTCAGCAGAGGGAAGAAACGAAGCCTTTTCTACCTGTGATGCCCACTTGACGGTGGTGATCCTGTATTACGGGGCCGCCCTCTCCATGTACCTGAAGCCCTCGTCACGCTCACAAGAAATAGATAAAATCATCTCTTTGCTTTACGGCCTGCTCGCCCCTATGTTGAACCCCATAGTTTACAGTTGAAGAAACAAGGAAGTCAAAGACGCTCTTAAAAAACTGCTGGGCAAAATAGCATCACATTGAACACGTGAAAGTCTGTGACTGGGTGCCTGGGGTTGACCAAGGGTGTGCCCCTGGCAGAACTCACCAGGGAAGATCAAGACAATATACTCGCCCTTAAAACGCTGACGGGACCCTTAGCTCTGTAATTTTACAGTTGTGAGATACAAGTCCCACCCTGAAAATGGAATTTATTTATAAAAAATTGTGCATGTATTCTTACATGTTTAAACTTTAGTCACCTTCAAAGTACTCTCCATTTGATGCAATCCACCTATTGAGACTTTTTTCCACTGCTCAGAACAGTTTTTGAACTCTTCGATTTTGATGCCTTTTAGTGTTTCTGCCATTTATTTGTTTCACCTCTTCCACATTAGTGAAATGTTTCCCTTTGAGGGCTTTTTTCATCTGGAAAGCCAAAAATAGTTGCTTGGGGCAAGATCGGGTGAATAGGGAGGGTGGGGCATGGGGGCCCTGTCATTTTTGGTCAAAAACTGCTGAACACTCAGTGTGGTGTGGGCAGGTGTGCTTATAAATCACCCATCTTAAAATGGGCAAATATGTTGAAAGAGTCTTCAAAAAATTCGCCGAAGCCGATCACAGCCTCTCACAACAATGCCAGCCAATATACTGATACAGATGGGTTCCTAGAACACTCACCTAGCAGGCGAAGCCTATACTATAAGGGGCCCGCCCTCCAGAAGATAATTCCAGATATTTTGTGGTTCCCCCCCTCATATGTGTACACAGAGTGATTGCCTATGGGCAATAGTAGATTCCAGTTTGCATTTAGTAATATTTTCTGTATTTGTGTTTCATAGTTGTGAGAAATTTTGGGCTTTGGAATCATCACACATTTGTTCCAGAAAGAAACTTGGATAAGTTTAGAGTCAGTGAATGTTAGTGCCAGAAGAAACTTGGACATCTTCTCCGCCTTAACTCCTCTCTCAGATGAGGTGGGAGCATAAAGAAACAAAGAACAGATTATGCAAGTGAGAAAACAGAACGAAAGAAAAATTAAAAGACTTACTCACTATAACACAGTTGCCAAACTGGAACTGCAATCCTCATCCTTTTGTCTTCTCCAGAGCTTATTCTGCTGCACTGTGGGGGCTCCCAAATTACTCTTCCTTTTCCAAAACCCCTGATTAGAACTCCTTGACTTCCTGAGAAAGGCATCCAATGCCTGTTTGATTTACTCACCGGACAACCTTGCTTTTCTAAGTACATAGATGCCTGGGCAAAGTGTATCTATTTCTGTGCCTGGGTACCACGCATACGCTAGTTAAATCTTTTTGTGTGTTTGTGTATTTTTTCTTCATTGGATGATTGACTTCACAAGGGCAAGGATTTCTATGATTTTGTACCTTTTATATTTATAGCAGTGTTTCAGTATACTAATAAATGCACCATCTTTCAAAGTAATCACTTTATTTGAGATGTAAGTAGCATTTGTGAAAATTAAGAAGAAACAACATGAGCAATGAGGCATATTGCTTTATAAATAGTTAACAATTACAGAGATAATTTACATTAGTTGTAATTATTTTATTTGTATAAAAATGCTGCTTGTTTAAAATGCAAAGTGGGGCCTTGACTGGTGTGACTCAGTGGGTTGGCTGTGGTCCCACAAACTAAAAAGGAAGGTCGCTAGTTTGATTCCCGGGCAAAGCACATGCCTGGGTTGTGGGCCAGGTCCCTGGCTTAGGGGCATGAGAGACAACCAGTCAACATTTCTCTCACACATCGATGCTTCTCTCCCTCTCTTTCTTCCTCTCTTCCCCTCTCTCTAAAAATAAATAAATAAAGTCTTTAAAAAAATACAGAGTGGGGCCTCTATTCCCATATATGCTGCTTCTGTAGCTCTGGGGTGGGGTCCTGATAATCGCATTATAATAGAGCCCTGAGAAATTCTGAAAAAGGTTGTAGGTTGACCATTCTTGGGGAGACATTGTTTTCAATGAAAATCTAATCCAAAAAGAAAAGTGGGATTTGTTCTTATTTCTTTTTTCCTTTTAATTTTACTTTTTCTTCCTTTCGTTCTGCGTGCATGTGCCCCTTCTCACTTGCCCATTCTACTTCTAGAGTAGGGAAGAGGAGAGGGTTTTGAGTGGAGGGAGGTTAACCTATTTGGCAAATTTCAAAATATGAAAGACCTAAGAAGATTTAGTATTGGAGGTTGAATTCTGGATTATGTGACTCTTAGACCATTCCCTGAGATCTCGGACTCCCCTTATGTGTTCCTGGATGTATAACCTACATTTAAAGAGATTTGCAATAACCACACAGCAAAGTACTGGTGACAGAGCAATGGGACAAGTTTGATGCCAGATGTAGCTGCCAAGGGATGTTTGATAGTGGGGGATGGAAACAAGCCCTGAGCCCTGACTGGTGTGGCTCGGTTGGGCATCGTCCTGCAAAGTGAAAGGTGCCGGTTAGATTCCCAGTAAATATTATGTTCTTCCATTTGGACTAGCTTGCACCTCAGCCAGTACTGATTACAATTGTTGCTTTTATAGTCTCAGGTAAGGGATACTTTTCAGGTCTTGTTAAAACGAAGAATATTTTTAGTAGAGCAGGTAAAACCCCCTCTGACAGAGCCAATTCCTGAATAAGTGATAACATGGCCAGGAAAATCTGATCATGTCATTTCCCTGCTTAAAATTCCTTAGGGGCTTTTTATTACCCTAATGCCTAAGTTCTTAAGGTAATATGCCAGGACTTCCCGAATCTTATTACTCACCATTTATAATTTTTACTCTAGGAACACCAAATGTATTTTAGTTCCGTAATAATGATGTGCTCTGTCTTGCTGTTCCTTTATTAAGAACATATATCACAATTAGTAATTTGATAGTAATTTGAGGGTTTACTTGTTTAATGTGTTTCACTAGTCTGTGGGTTCATTGAGGCAAGCACTGCATCAATTCCATTAGCTACTCTGTACCCACCGCTTAGCAAGAGGTCTGCCCTAGAGAAGACATTCAGCGCATGCTTCTGTGAAGGACCAAGTGCTCACCGGACACCTGCTGAATAAAAACGTGCATGTAATGAACTTTTGAGGGCTATTCAATTAGGTCCTTGACCATCGCTGTGGTGAGAGAGATGAAGATGTCAAAGGTGACTTCTAGGTGCCAAAGAGGGCTGATGGTGTCATTAACTGACACAGGAAATACTTGAAAAGGACAGAAAATCTGGAGGCTGAAGGGCGAATCATGAGTTGTATTTTAGACATGTTGAAATTATCATGATTTTGAGATAAGTAGAGATACCAAGAAAGAGTTGGATATGCTAGTTCAGAATTAACAAGAAAGATCAGCTTGGAGATAGAAACCTGTGACGTATTTACATATATCTAATAATTTAAGTAATGAACATGATTGCCATTAGCTAGGGAGAGAGTATAGAGTGAGATAACCACCTGAGGTGAAACTAGAGGAGCACTAATATTTAAATCCATAAAATGGGAAAAGTCCACGAGGGGCTATTGAAAAGAAGCAACCCCTAAAGTAGGGAGAGAGCAGAAGTCAGGGGGCAGGTTCCGGTTGTGGTCCAGTCGAGGTAAGCATACCGCCCTGTTTCTCCCACTGAAGGCAGTTACAAACTCTAGATGGGATGCAAAGAGTAGCAACTGGTTCTGAAAAACAAATGGTAGCAGGGAGACCGGGGAAGGAAACTGCAACGCAAGGTATGAACAAACTCTTGGTGAATTTTCTGGCGCTTTTTCTTTTCTTTCCCCCCTCTAATATCTCTTGGCCTGGACTCAAGGGCAACCTGAAACCCAAACCTGCGCACTAGGTTCCCACAGAAGACAGACGAAAAAGCTCCAAGAGAAGCTCTCTTACAGTCTGAAAAGAGAGCAGTAGAGCCCCTCTGCATCAGACAGAGTGAAGTAGCTCACTATTCCCTGCCTTTTTTCTATTATCACTTGCTCTCTGCCCTTCACCCCCCGGGCAAACCTGTGGTGACAATGGTAGCACTGGCTGTGGCGGCTGGGCGGGCACCTAACATTATGAGGAAGAGAACCCTTCTCCCTGACAAGAGGAACTGCGGTTCCGAGAGCATGGGAGGAGTCTCTGTTGCTTTTTATGTCTACCTTCTTGCCATCTGGTACTCGAGGCAGAGACTGAAGCCTCCAGAACTGTGAGAAGCAAGTTTCTGTTGTTTCGCCGCCGGCCTGTGGCGCTGTCCTGCCAGCCTGAGCAAACCAGTACATGGCCCCTTCTTCCATCTCCAGAGCCAGGAGAGATGAAACAAGTCTCCCTCATATCGCATCCCTCTGTCCCTGCTTCTGTCATTCCATCTCTTTCTCTAACACTCTCTGCTGTCTCCTCCTTCCGTTTTTAAGGACCCTTGTGCTTCCATTGGGCTGCGATAGATAATCTTTCTATTTTAAGACCAGCTGATTAGCAACCTTAATTTTATCTGCAACCTTAATCCCTGTTGTCATGTGATCAAACACAGCATATTCATAGGTTTTGTGGGTTAGGATGTGGACATCTTTGGGGCCGTTACTTTTCCTACCACACCTCGATGTCAAAGTCATCGTTCTGAGAAATGGAAACCCTCAGAGCTTTTGGATTCCTGGACCTTGATGCTGAACTTACTCCAATTCCTAAAGACCCAGAATGACACTGCATCATATATGTCGGTGAGTCTGTTTATGAATCTCAGGTGATTCAGATTCACTTCAAGTTCACTTCCTGGAGACTCTGAAAGTATACCATGGTGATTGCAAGTAATATTTGGAATAGATATCACCGACAACGACCACATCCGCACGTCGACTCTATGAATTACGGGTTAAGGACATTATAGTAGGAAAGTCCAAGCTGAAGCCCTTGGAACTTCCCTTTCCTACCAAATTATAATATTAACAGGCATTCCTGGAGGACTCATAGAAAATAAGGCCATCATCAAAGGCTTGGAAGATTCAAGGAGTGATTCAAACTGGTAGATGCAGAAGGCTGACAGGTTTTGGGGAATGAGAATGAATTAAATATACTTCCTGTTAGGGTGGTTTTAATTGCAGAGCTCTTCTAGTTGCGGTTTTCTCGCTAGTGCAGAGAGGGATCTGCTTTTCTTTCTTCCCTTATTGGAACAATGTTAAAACAACAAACCACCTGCTTTCACTTGGCGGAGTCAGCAGTGCGCCAGATCACCTCCTGCCTCTTCCTGGGCTCTCCAGTTCTCTTTCACAAATAAGTATTGGGATATTGGTCTGTGGTTTTCTTTTTAAGTGATTTTTAAAAACACTAATACATTATTTATTTATTCATTAATGTATTGATTCAGTAGATGCTTACTCAATAGGTAATGAATGTGAGGTGCTTTTTTTGGTGTCATGGGGGCTACGACCGTAAACAAAACATGAATTTTTGTTCTTAAGGACTCCAACATCTAAAAGGAAAGACATGCCTGAAAATATCTAAAAACTTAAGGCAGAACAATCACTTCACATTATAAATAATGCTTTTATATTATCATACATCATAATAATAACAAGCCTTCAAGTGATTTCTTTGTCTGGCTTTGGTATAAGGGTGATGCTGGCCTCAGAATGACTTAGGAAGTCTTCCCCTCTCTTCTGTTTTTTGAAAGAGTATGAGAGGGCTGGTGTTAATTCTTCTTTAAATGGTTAGCAGAATTTGCCAGTAAAGTCATCTGGTCCTGGGCTTTTCTTTGACATGAGATTATGGATTCAATATTCTTGCTAGTTACAAGCTGTTTTAATTTTCTATTCCTTCCTGAGTCAGATTTGGTAGTTTGTGTGTTTCCAAATTGGAAAGGAAGAAGTAAACTACCTTTGTTTGTAATGATCCTGTGTATAGAAAATCCTAAACAATTAACAAAAGTAGCCAACTATTAGAACTCATAAACAAGTTCAACAGAGTTTCGGAATACAAGATCAATACACAAAAACAAGAGATAGTTCTCTATAAGAGCAGTTAATTTAAATAAGAAACTAAGAAAACAATTCCACGTACATTGCATCAAAAAGAATAAAATCACTTAGAAACAAATTTGACTTAAGAGTTCCAAGGCTAGTACACTAAAATTACAAAGTTGTTGAAAGAAAATAAAGACTCAGAAATGTCTACCCACGTATTTTGCCCACTTTATTTTATTTTATGGTTTCTATTATGTCCTTGATTAAATGGTAAATTCTTCAATATGTTGTACTGTGGCTCTCTCTCACTTCTTTCATTAAGATTTTTTTAAGAGTAGTTTTATGTTCGCAGCAAAACTGAGAGGGAAGGTACAGAGATTTCCCCATGTAACGCCCTGTGGCTGCCCCCGCCCACAACATCCACCAGTATCAACATCCCCAGCCAGAGTGGTGTGTTTGTTACAATGGATGAACCTACATCGACACGTCACAGCTGCCCCAGATCCATAGTTTACATCAAGGTTCACTCTTGCTGTTGTGCATCCCGTGGGTTTGGACAAATGTGTAGTGGCTGCATCCGTCATGGTGGCCTCCCACAGAGTATGAGGCTTCACTGTATTTGTATATAAAGTAGAATCAATTTCTTAAGAGCGATACTACTCTTTGGACCCTCTTATGAGTTCTTCGAGCCGCTCTCACCTCTCAATATTTCACTGTTACTCATAAATAGAGATCATTTCACTTTGGAGGCACTTTGATTTCCCTTTAGGAAACTTCCTGAGAAGAAAAGTTCTCTTCCTAATAAATTTCAGTTGGATTTTCCCAAGCTTGTTTCTAACCTACTGCTTCCCCATGGGACTGAGTCCCCTGGTGCCTTATTTAACCTGTATGCATTCCGGGGCAGCAGCTCCACTTGGGCTCTAAACTAGAATGAAGCCCAGTGAAACCAGTTCTCCCCCACCCCCGGACAGTGAGAACTAGTCTGTGACTTGCACTTGTGTAGTGGGAATAGTATCTTAATGAAGAACTGAGGTTCTGCAGGGGAAAAAAAGCATTATGACTGTCTTGGCTAGGTCTGGTCAACAAAGGCGTGCTCTCGTGCTATTTGGAGAGCTAAAAAGTAGCTACATTTCCCCAAAGGAACATGGGGGGATCTTCTCTGAGGGGTGCTGGAGCATCTGGACTGAGAGAAGGACTAGGTGCTTGCATGTGTATCTTACTGCTCCCTGAGCAAAGAAGAACCTTCCCAGTGTGACTCTTTCCTCATCTTCCATTTTCCTGTCTTGGATGGGTCTGCAGATTCATCAGTATGTTTCCCTATTTCTCATCCTCTTGACCTATTTTAAGGGCAGGAAGTTTCCTTAACATCGGTGTTAATAGGAGCGTAGTGCCCAGAACAAATTAAAGGCTAGTCCTGTGCTACTCCACTTGGGTCAGAGCTACTTCTGCAATGTCTAGTTTCATATAGAATGGACCACTTACTGTAGCAATTATTCTGAGCATTCTTGGTCCATAGGAGGCTACTTCTGTTATCAGAATACCTACCACCCAGCTGTGTTTCAAGGAGAATTTATGTAGCCATCAAAATTCTTTTTAATTTCCATCTAGTATTTGTTGTCTTTCAGCCACAGGCAAAAGTTAGCACCAAATAGAATTTGTATCTAGAGAAAGCATTCCAGTTTTAGACATTGATAGTTAGGGGGTGTGTCATATTTTGTGCAAGTATTTCTTAACTACGTTATTCTTGAAAAATTATCTTACCTTCTGTTGTATTTTTAAATTGCACAATGGACAAATGTATTTTTGTAAAAACATTAAATCAAAATGCTTAGCAGAATTCTCCTTTAAACGCATTCATACCCTAGCCCAGCCCCACCCCCAGAGTTAATTTCTCCAATCATATATATATATATATGTGTTATGAAAGTGTTAAAACCTGCCCTCCTGTGTGATGGTATCAGGAGGTGGGGCCTTTGGCAGGTGATTAGGTCAGAAGGCGGAGGCTTTATGAATAGGATGAGTGCCCTCATAAGGGGTTGAAAAGATCGGAGCTCTTTGCTTCTGACTTGCGCAATGCAGTGAGGCGATGGCAGTTTATGAACCAGAACTAGGAAGCGGTCTCTTGATAGATACCGTAGCTGCTGATGCCTTGATCTTGTACATCTAACTTCCAAACTGTGAGAAATAAATTTCTGTTCTTTTTATAAGCCACCCAGTCTATGATAATTTGTTATAGCACCCTGAATGGGCTACGATAATATATAATTTGTTATAGATATGTAGATTAGGTATAGATAGATAGCTTGTTAAATACCTTATACAAATCATTTCCATCCTTACATATATTTTGTGTTCTTGTCTTTTTACTTCTGAAAAAGGAGTGAGAACGTCTCCTACTATGATTGCATATTAATAATTTCTCTCCTTAGTTCTATTAGATTTGATTGATACATTTTGAAGTTAGTAAGTCTATAAAAATTGATGACTATTGTGTCTTCTTTTTTTATTATATCTTCTCGATATATCAAAATATGCTTTCACAATTATTAATATATTTAATCCTCTTGGTTTCCTCTAATAATTTGTATCTTATATTCAGTTTGATATTAACATTGCTACAGTTTGATTTCCTTTAAGCATTTTCTTGATATGCCTTTTCTCATCTCTTATTTCAACATTGCTTTGTTACTTTAAGCCTGCCTCTATTCAATAGCTTAAAGTTTAATCCCCCCCAATCTGTGCATCTGCCCTCTAATATGAATTCCACTCATTTATATTTATTGTTATTTATGTTTTACTTAGACATGTTTATATCCTGTGTGTATTTATTTGCTTATTTTTGCTTTATTTTGCTTATCTCCCCATTCCCATTCTATTCTATTCTTTATTGAATTATTTCTCAGCTTTTTTCTTGCTGATAGAGTAGAAGAAATAGAACCATACACATATTTAAGCTTACATTTTCTAACAATGTCTATCAATAAATATCTACATCTGTATCAGCAGGCTATTGCTATAATGATTTTTTTTTTATAACACACTATCCCCAAACTAAACTCAAAGTCAATAGCAATCTTCCACCATTCATGCCCCTGTGAAATGGGGCGGTTCAGTTGGCATAGGCTGGGCTTGGCAACACAGCTGGGCCAGTCATTGTATCTCTATGGATTAACCAAAGTAGCTCTGCCTTAGGCTATAGAGCTTGGGTGACTCTGTTGCACGTGTCTTTCATCATCTCCTGGGAACAGCAGGTGAGCTGGGACATGTTCTTCCAACAGAGATACCACAGGAGAGGAAGCTCCACTGTGAAAGTGCATTTCAAGTCTCTGGTTGATTTGCTGCTGCTAATAAGTTACAAGTCCTAGCACAGAGTCAAGGGGTGAGAAAATGTCCTCCAAGACATCAAGAGGGCGTTGCAAAATTACATAACAAC